>CM037589.1:46024799-46624799 GCA_021018995.1 Chloranthus sessilifolius | reverse complement strand
AGAGAGTGAGGAAATGATAGTGTTATACGATAGACAATTTTGCAGGCAACTTATATGGTGCGATGTCACGCACAATGGGCCCAAGCACTACAGCCAGCCACTTCGTGCTACATAAACTACCTGCAAAATCGTCTTTAAAAAATTGTCCACTATTTAACATTGTCCGTTGAAGATAGCACCGCATTAATGAGAGAAGAGAGTAAGCAGGTGTAGGGCTCGTTCGACAGTTTCTGCCCAGAAACCCATTCTTTAAAGAAAATGGCTACTTCAGTTTCTTCTCATAAACATACTTTCTGAAGAAAGTCACTTTCCGAGTGGAACGTTCTTGAGTTACTCAAAAACTGTGACAGCCCGGATTTCGGCACCCCGAAACCCGTGCCATCAACACGATCATCTTGACCGTGCCCTTAGCTAAGCACGGAACACTGGTATATCAAGCATCAAAAGTACTATAAATGAAATTGCGGAATTTAAATCTATATTAATTAACTTTCCAAAAGACAGTTCTACCCTCATGCCCCTACATGAATGGAGAACCGATCCGAACCATCGATGATAGAAATCATCACGGATGGTTCGTCCCAAAAGAATAATCCAAAACCTTATATACATGGTTTTCACAAAATCAAGGCTTGACATACCAAGCCGTACAAAACTCTATGTAAAATCCTCAAAGTGGCACATGAGTCCTCTAGAAGAAGTCCTCGGAGGTGGCTCCAACTCACCGCCGCAAGATCCGACTTCACGGGATCGTCTCTCAAGCCGCTGCTTGCTAATAGTGGACTGCTGACGATAGTCTATAGGGTGAGCTACATCCTAGCTCAATAGGGAACAACATTTGAACATATAAATTATAACTCACATATATTCTATGATATGTCATGCATGATGTATCTATGCAGTTGTTGATGAAACAGTTAAAAAGCATTTCGTTTTACTGTTGATTACTTATATTTTCACTTGCTCATGAAAAATGCTGTAAGGGGCTAAAGCAAAACTTAAACTTTCAACTTAAGTAATCCCCAGAGCAATAGCATCGAGCCCGATGAGATACCCTTCATCGTCATCTATATAGACAGCAGTTTAATGTATTCCAGGAATACCATATAGTACCCAAGCCCTTTCCCCGGGATTGGTGGAGGGTTTCACTTGTCTCAACCAACACCCCTGGGGTGTACTTACTATGTACGGATAAGCCTCCGCACTGGCCTACGGTTTCGCCGCCGTATCGGTCACGGATATCCTGCCGTGTCAGTCGTGAATATCCCGCCACGTCGATGGGGTAACCTATCAAACCTCAAATAACAAAAATATCGGTGCCTTACATATAGTTATTCACCGTGTAAGTGTGCTATTTTATATCAGTTAGGCCCTATCAAACATGATTCAATCCTTGGATACATCCCTGGGATGTATCCATTTACTTGCATCACACCTGATGCTCCTGTCTCTTTTACTTCTTCATCCCCTGGGGATGGCTCATTTGTTTACTCTTATGAATATCACGCACACACGCTTTTCACAATTCTTTAAGCAGTAAAAATGATTGAATTGAAATCTATATCACTACCTACATGCTCTTGTAAAATAAAGTACATGTTCAAGGTGTTCCCTACCTCAAGTCTTCATTTGTTCAATGCATCAAGGTCCCACGTGGCTCCTTGTGCACTAGCTCACACGTACCACCTATGGTACCATATAATAGGTAAAACACATCACAAAGGATGTAATAAAGAAGGTGTAAGATCCCCCAAGAATCTTAAAGTCAAACCAAAAGTCAACATAGTTTACTACAGTCGATTAATCGAATTCCAAAATCGATTAATCGAAAGTCAATATCGATTAATCGAAGCAATTTCGATTAATCGAAATTCTCCTTTTCGCAAAGTCCATTCTCGTCAATATGAAGTTTTCATTCGATTAATCGAATCCAATTTCGATTAATCGAAGATAGCAATTTCAATCGCTCAACATAATGAAGTTTTCATTCGATTAATCGAATCCAATTTCGATTAATCGAAATTCTTCTTTTCGCAAAGCAATTCACTGTTCGAACAGTCGAGTTTTCATTCGATTAATCGAATCCAATTTCGATTAATCGAAATCCTTCTTTTCGCAAAGTAGACCCAGTCAACAAATGAAGTTTCTGTCGATTAATCGATTCCAAATCGATTAATCGAAAACCAAAATCGATCAATCGAAATCCCATTTCGATTAGTCGATTTTTCCTCAAGTCATTTCCTTTAACCCCTGGGGTCCACTGGAGGTTCTCAGTCGATTAATCGATCCCCAAATCGATTAATCGAAATCCAAGGTCGATTAATCGAAATCAAATTCGATTAATCGAAATCGGGGTCCTCAGACCTTTCAACTTCCTGGCCAATTTCGATTAATCGAAACCCAATTTCGATTAATCGAAATTGTCAGATTCAGCCCCTTTCGAGCTATTCTTCCCAATCTTTTTCCATACTTTTTCTTCTATTTTTCTAAGCCATTATCCTATGATTTAACCCACATTTAACTGCAACTTAACCCCTATAATCTATGCATCTTATTTACAAAAATTTTACCTTAACTAGATCTCGAGTTGATTTCAAATCAAATGGTTGGAAGGCTAGGGTTCCAGCTTTGGTTTCTAACGGATTCCTTGCGTCAAATCCGGCCTCTTTAATGCTTGAATCCTTCTTCCAATCACCCACAATAACTCCTCTTTTGCTCCTCTCTCTTTCTCTCTCTTCTTTACTTCTCTCAACCACCAAAACATGAAAGTTAGGGTTTTCAACCCTTTTTATCTTATCTCTTTTCTCGGTGTGGAGCACATACACACCCATCAGTGTATGCCACTCTACACACTCCTCTATCTCCCCACTCTTCTACACTGGTTCACGCATCACATCCGCTCACCTCACCCCAAGTTCATCAATGAACCATCTCATGGTCAAACCTAAGACCAATCGGACACGAATCCCGAGGTCATAGTTCAACGAGATTTTTCGGGCTATTACAAAAACCCATTTTCCTGGCATTTTCTGACATTTTCTTGTGCTCTACATATTCTCAAGAAAATGTCAAAAAATGCATTGTGTTCTTCCGCACATTATAGCCGCACCTATTTATGTGATTCATTTAAGTGGTTATATTGATTGGATGATCGTCAAAGTTTATAGACATTCAATCGGTAGTGTGTTGAAGAATTCTGTCGGACAAATTATGAGAAAATCACTTAAAACATGGTTGGTGGTAGCATTTTCAACTCGGATTTCACGTGCATCAATCGTTGACTTCTTTGAATTAGACAATGGAGATCATTTTTCATCCTAATCCTTGACACAATAGATCTTGTTATATGATCTTATCATCAGACAACCAGATTTTGATTCCACGTGACACATATACTGAAAAGTGATTTGTACACCTTGACATTTAGGGACGTGCCACGTGGAATAAAAACAGACCATCTGATGGTAGGCCCATGATCTTGATATCGATTGTGTCGAAGATTGGGATGAAAAATATCTCCATTGGTCTAATTCAATGCAGTCAATGATTTAAACATGTGAAACCTGAGTTGAGAAGGAAGAATCTTGGACTGAAAATAAAAGCACCTTTTATTTTAGAAAGTTTATAACCAACCTTTGCAGAAGAGCCATGGTGCTTGATTCAGGGATCAACTTATGATCATGTGACTGACCATATCAATCTTAGTCCAATTTCACAAAGGTTTTCATGATGTATGAAACTTACCCGAAACTTGTGAGCACACTTAAAACTTACCAAAAAACTCATAATCCACCTGATAATATTGCTGACACCTAAACAAGACATGGATTAAGAGGAGGATGCTAAAGACGGAGATGGTGATTCAGTGAGATCCCTCTTCGTCTACTATAGTAGTCTAAGCTCAAAATTTAAGCTTTTCTGAGTAAAATCCTCCGAAATAAAATATCATTTTTCAGGAAAGCGGGCTGAAAACCCGCAGCCCAATAAGAACTCTCGGGTATAGAAAAAGCTCAAAATGTCTTATAAAAAACCATTACCTGTGGAAAAATTATGAGGAAATGATATATTCTTTGACTCTCGCCTCTTACCTTTTCCCAGTCATGGTATTACAAAAATAACCATATTTTGAATAACTGCTTAGCTTTTGTCTTATGTGTTGTTAGTCGATCGGTGAATGCCGCAAGGTTCTAACTTTTAGAATACTGTTTAAATGAGCTTCTTTAAAGGTATGAGATGACGAAAACAATAAGTGAATTCCTGGTGTCATTCTAGAATGCATCACGGTTTCGCCTTCAGACACGTAAGATAATCGAAGACCTTCCAAAGTCAAGATTCTGTTCCAGTTGAACCCCATTCAACTGGTTGGACCAGACCTACATCCCATTCAAACATGCTTTTCACGTTTATTATATTGGTCGGTTGGGATTAGGTGGTTGAAGGGCAGATACATGCGCACTCATCCATAACACGTGAAGGGGATATTGTTGTGTACTTATATGGTGAAGATGACCAATAGATGTAGCTTTCGTAGATAAAATAAGGCATAATTATTAAAACATGAGTGAAAATATAAAGTTTTGCAATAATAAAATGAAACGGAAAAGTTTTACATAATAAAGATGTACCCTATTTCGGTATCCTTGAAATTCGTAAATATTAATTTCAAATCCATAAATACTCAAAATTTTAAATTCAAAAAATCCGTGCAGCCTTAATTATGTAAATTTTTTTGAAATAGTATAATAGTGCCAAACTTTTATAATATAAATCCTTTTTAGGCTAAGTGCTCATAAAATAATTAAAATAAATACAATGTTATATCATAGATAGTTTTTATAGACAATTTTACAAGCAGCTTATGTGATTTACTGTATGTATAGTGGGGCTCAAGTAATGCAACTAATTACATAGTGCCACATAAGTTGCCTACAAAGTTATCTATCAAATTTTGTCCACCGTTTATAATTATCATTAAAATAATTTGACTAGTGTCTTTTAGGCATTGGACATTGTTATACAATGAACAATTTTTGATAAACAATTTTACAAACAACTTATGTGACATAATATGACTGGATGCATGGACGGTGGGGCTCAAATTTACAAAATTTTCTATTTAAAATTGTTCATCGTTTTGCATTTTCCTTCAGACATTACATAATAAACTTCTTTGTAGTGTTTATATTGCCATGTCTTTTTTTGGTACACGTGGCAATCAATTTGATATGGGACAACAGCCAAATTTACAATTTACCGGTCCATTAGTTGAAGCCCAACTCTGGCACTTTACTCCAAGTGCCTCTGTCAAAAACTGGAAACGTAGGTTACGGTTCCGAAACGAAGTGGTCAACCCCTAATCATAGGATTAGGGAAAAGGAGAAGCTCTATTAGCGCCCACCGAATTACTGAGGGGACTTAGGCTCAATATCAGGTTCACTTAGTTGATTTTTAAATTAAACAATGAAGATATTTTTTATCTCAATATTTCATACAAGAGATCTTAAGATCATAGGGTATCATTAGACGGTCAATTTTTATTTCACCTGATACAAAAATCAGGTGATTGACATTACATTTGAGCATGATTTCTATATTATTTTTTTGAAATCTATAGCATGTTAAATAAAAAATTGATCGCTTGAATATATGTCTATGATCTCAAGATCTACTATGTCAAATTTTAGATGAAAAACAAATTTCACCATCTAGTTCAAAGGAATCAATGGCCTTCACCATAGGTGACAAAGTAATCTACTTTTTTTTTTTGACAGTCACGAGAACCGAGAAGGTGAAGGACGAGTATCGAACCGACGATCTTCTCTCTCACGATGGAGGAGGTTACCAACTGGGCTAATGCCTCACAAAGCTATCTACTTATATAAATGTCAGGCATCATACATCTTTCACCCATACGGCCATACCAGTCTTCAGTAGTTTGAGCTTCGCATATATTAGGTCTCATTAAAAACTGTGATAGTAATCTTTCCTTCAAATTTTTCGCGACGGCTACAGAGGTGGGTGAGGGTAAGGCCTCGTTCGAGAGCTAAGAAAATAGGCTTTCTTAGGGATTTTTTTGCAAAAAATGCGTTTCTGAGTCATTTTCTGAGGTTTGTTTCTATTTGAGAGTTTTCTGGGTTTCTGTGTTTTCGGAGAGGTTTCTGCTGATAGCGATATTATGTTTTCGAAGCTTTTTTCTCAGGAAACCTCAGTTTCTAAGGTGGTTGAAGTATACTACATTGTGATAACTACACTGGATTATTTCTTAAATTGCAGTTACTATTCAGCGCCAACCAACGACTACTTGCAGTTAACTGTCATTTAAAGTGATTTAAAATGTTTAATTTTAAGTTAGTGGCCGATATCTTAAGATAGTGGCCGCTAACATACTGCTTTCTTAAATTTTTTTATTTTTATTTTAAAGATAGCGGTATGTTAGCGGCCGCTATCTTAAGATATCGGCCGTTAACTTAAAAAGATAGTAGGGATGAGCTGATGATGACTCAAAGCTGTAATAAGGAAGTGGTTGTAATCAGTTGTCAAGAAACTCTGAATTAACATGGATCTGTTATAATAATAATATAAAAATGAAACTCAATTTGATGAGCAGTAGTGAGTCCAAATCAGTTTCCAAATACTGTTTTTAAAGTGCTTCAAAAGCAGAGGTCAAAATAAGTAGCAATTTCTGAATCAATTTGTAATTATTTTTTTTCTCATCTTACATTTACATAGAAATATATTATAATAATTTCAAAATTTGACCTTGACTTCCAGTAGTTTTGTGAATTCACATCTGGGTCATTTCATGTCATAACATAAAAATACATCCAGCTGCTGTTATACTTGCATTATAAATTATAGGTTTTTATAGTAACATATTGGAACCCACCTGATGTTATCTTAGTTTGCACACTGAATGCTTACAACTAGAAGACTTGACCACACTGTATTAGCTGTTCTTTGAATTTATCTATTTTTCTTTTCTATTCAATTAAATGAAAAAGAGTTTGTGATTAATGCTAGAATCACATGATACTACACTATTGTGCTGCTCGGGAGGTAGACACATATTTTTTGATTTTCGAAAGTTCTCAGAAATAAAACATTAATCACAAACTATTGATCGGAGAATCTGACCGACCAATGTATTAAATACATAATCGATTTAAAGCATATAAAGTTTGACGATCATTCGATCAATATAATCGCTTTGATGAAGATCATAAATACATGCAACTATAAAACATAGAAGTACACAATACACTTTCTTTATATTTTATAAAGAATCTTTATACTTTATAAAGAAAGTGTATAACATAAGAAAATGTCAATTTTCTTAAGAAAGTGAGTTTCTAACTAACTCAAGAATAATTACTCCGAAAATAATTTTCCTCAAAAAATGACTTTTTTGGTAAAAACTGAGGTTCCTATTTTCTCTAAAAAAAAGACTTTCTATTAGGAAATTGCTGAATGAGGCCTAAGTCAATCCTAAAGTTATAGAAAATTACAAGGTTATTATGGTCTCATTAAGTGTCCTATTCGATGAAAAGTTCATTGTTTCGTCTAATTTTTTTTACTGGGAGAGATTATCTTGTTGGAGTTTATCTTCTAGGAGTTTGTTCTTACTGGGAGAGATTATCTTCTAGGAGTTTGTTCTTCCGTGAGCATCAGGAAATATATCTAGAGAGAGAGAGAGAGAGAGAGAGAGAGAGAGAGAGAGAGAGAGGAGCACAGAGGTGGTTCTTATTATTAGATTTTTCCTGGGAGAGATTATCTTCTTGGAGTTTGTTCTTCCGTGAGCATCAGGAAATATATCGAGAGAGAGAGAGAGAGAGAGAGAGAGAGAGAGAGAGGAGCACAGAGGTGGTTCTTATTATTAGATTTTTCCTTTTTAGGGAAAGAAGTTAGATCGATAATGGAGGGTATCGATTACTTGGCCGACGAGAGAAAGAAGGCTGAATTCGATGTTGAAACGATGAAGATCGCTTGGGCAGGTTCTAAACACGCGTTCGAAGTCTCCGACCGGATTTCTCGAATCGTCGCCAGCGATCCAGTGAGCTTGAATTTCAATTTTTATTGATTTTTTAATGTGATCTGCATCTATTTTTTTATTTTTACGAAGATATAATTTTTATTTATTTACGCACCTTTTTTTTTTTTTTTTTATTTTGAGAGGAGCCTTCCACCCACCGAATCCGTCCGACACGAATTTTGGAGGCCTTGAAATATTTGCATGCAGTTTTTCTCATAAATTTGATCCAGCTCGATCAAATTTTATTTTATTTATTGAAAAACAGTTTCTTCTGAAGTTTATTATGCTTACTACATTAATTTTTTTTTCGTGATCCCATCTATTCATGTAACACATACTTTGTTCATGATCCCTTGGATGGATCATAATAAAAAATGACTCTGATCATGATAAAAAATGACTCTGATCAGATTATTCTAACTGTCCTAATTTTCATTTTTTGGATAGTTAATGAATATCTATGTATACGATCTACGGAAAATTGGTTGATAAATATCTTCTGGTGTGTTCTGTGCCATTTTTGGGCTATGGTTCATTGAAAAGATGTCCGATTGACTGGATGGTCGAGATCACTGTTCACCTTAATTGGTGGATATTGATGGGCTAACCATCACCTAGCCGTATAAAATGAACAAACTCTAGGGTTTAGCTCAAAACGGATCACAAATAGATTGGGCCAAAGGCGACCATAAATGATGAGGTTGAGAATATTGAAACATCAGGGTCGAAGGTTCGAGCCCAGCTTACCTATAAAGAAAAAGGTGAGGATTTTTTATATGGTTGAGGTGAAATCGTAAATCAGTCATATGCTTGAGAAATAGTAACAAATTTTTTTGTTGTACGTTCAGAACTAGAGAATCATGCCTATGAGAGGATTGTAATCATCTGATTGGTGCCCTTTAATATTGACTATGATCATGCTTTATTTTAGGCCCACTAGAAATAGTTACAAAAATGCACAATTTTTCATATTACAGTGCATAAATTGGATGGTTCAAATTACCCAATGAGTGATTTTTGGGCCCACTAGAGCTCAGAATGAGCTACCACTTTGATGGCTTGAATTGCTCAAAAGCATGTTGCATGTGTTCTGAAAAATGGGGCTGTCATGGATCTAGCTGTAATAGAGGGGGTTGTAGTCCATTAATCCTTATATTTATGCTTTTTCTTACACATTTTATTTTCATATTGATTTCTTTGTTTATTTGTACTGTAGTTAACAAATACAAGGGTGGTTTGTAATTCGGCCATGAATCTTACAGAGTATGTAATGTGATAAATCGATGTAAATTTTGATTGCGATCATGCTTTATTTTAGGCCTTTCGCAAGGATAACCGAGCAATGCTAGGCCGAAAGGAATTGTTCAAGAACACTTTGAGAAAAGCTGCTCATGCATGGAAACGGATCATCGAGCTCCGCCTTTCAGGTATGCCTCATTGTGAATATTAAGGATGCCTAAAAAAGATTTTCTAAAGTCACAATCCTAATTGCCATTTCTTGTAACTGAAATTGAATGGATTCAAAAAATTGGGAAGCATGTAGTTATTGTCGTGGTCTGGATCATAAAATCAATTGGAATGGCTTGGTTGTGGTTGACCCTATGCTTGTAAATAACAATACTGACTTTATTGACCAAATTGTTTGTATTGCTTAAATTTTCCTTATATCTAATCTTTTTCTAGGAGTAAATGTATGGAGGGCTAGCTGTTATTATAAGAGCTAGCATATTTCTTGTGTTGTCATCCTTTGGAGTTCATCATCCTATATTAGATGTTAAGCTTTCTAAAGCAGAAATTCTGGTTTCTCTTTTCAAAGATACCCTGAAGCAATGAATCGGGTACTCCTCTTTCTTCTACAGCAACCATTAATATGGAGATGGCATCTCATTTAAATTTTGGCTAAAGGAATTTATTACCTCGGCCATTAAATGGTATCATGTTTGAAAATGTCTTTTTAAGTTCTGAAATGTTATGTATTTTGTTGTAGGCAGCAAAGCAATCTTTACATTCAATTACTTAATTTGATTGTTTTCCAGCTTACATTTCCTTAATCAGAATCTGTTGTTCTATGTAATTTATATTCACATGTAACCTAATAATTTTAATGTTTTCTTAGAAGGCATCAAATTTAAATGGGAATAAAACATTTCTTGGGATTTGTTGATTAGTTTCAAATATAATAGTGTGAATTTCAGTGTTTGAGTTAATTTTGGCAAATATATAACATCTTAATACAGGAAGCACTTTCATCCTTTTGTGGGTGCAAGTTTCCTGCCAATTCAGGCTTTTATATCCAGGCAGGTGTATGAAGTTGAAGCTTTTCTTTCTTTCTTTCTTAATGCCACATTGTCTGTTAAGCATTTAAAATTTGTGTATGGTTGATTAATGTTTCCACACAAGTAGCCAAGTCATATGCCTCATCCATTTAGTCTATGCTTGTTGGTGGAATGCCTTTTTTAATGTCAAAATTATTGTATTTGTAAGGGACTGAAGCAGGCAGCTGTCCTAAAATGAAGCCTTTGTGCTGTTTGCATATCTATTAAGATCTCTGTACTATGGTAAAAGAGCTTTTTCTGTTCACCGTATTTGAAATTTTCACATCTTTTTGACCATATCATGCATACCCTAGAAATGGTTTACAACATGCATGATGCATGCTAGAGGCTTCCAATTTTAAAGTTTGTTGCTGATTTTGATATCTAAAATTTGGGTTAGTTATATCATTAATTGTGTTTAATCATATATTTTTCAAGTTATATATTCTAACTGTGAAGGTTTTATCTCAACAGAAGAAGAGGCGTCCAAGCTACGGTTCTACGTGGATGAACCTGCTTATACAGATTTACATTGGGTGAGTAAATTTTGCTCATTTTAGTGGTGTTGAGGTTCTTTCATTGTATACCTTCTGTGAACTGGTATGTAGTTGCTGTGCTGATTTCTTGTCCTTGAAGTTTGACTCTATTATATTGTGACAATGTCTAGAATCTATGGATGCCGGAGAAATCAAAAGTCAGGTACCAGCATATATGATTTCTGCAGTTGATTTGCTTTATTGTCAATATTTACTGTAGGGCATGTTTGTACCTGCTCTAAAAGGACAAGGAACTGATGAGCAGCAGAAAAAGTGGCTACCATTGGCGTATAAGATGGAAATAATTGGCTGCTATGCACAAACTGAACTTGGTCACGGTTCAAATGTTCAAGGACTTGAAACAACGGCAACCTTTGATCCAAAATCTGATGAATTTGTCATCCACAGCCCTACACTAACTTCAAGCAAAGTGAGTAGTGTAGATGATGATTAAATAACTGAATGTGGGTTATTCCTGATAAGTCTGGTCATTTTACTCCATTAAACAATTTGATTTGGATGTTTTCTTTTTAGTTTTCTTCCTGCAGTCATGATTTGGAGCTAAATTTTTTAGTGAATGTCATCATCATCACAGCCTTTTCCTATCTACTTGGGGTCGGCTTTGCGAGTCGTATTTCTCCACTAGTTCTAATCAACGCTAAGCTCTCTGTAACTTTGCAATCCTTTATGTCCCTCTACTCAATGCTTCCCTGCAGGTCTCCACTGGTCTTCTTCTTCTCCTACTTTCTTGTGCTTGCAGCGTCAACCCTTTGTATAGGATCTGTTTGGCCTCCAATGAATCATGTCCAAACCATCTCAAGCGACATTCTCCATTTTTCCTTTATAGGTGCCACCCTCATATTTTCTCTTATGTACCCGTTTCAAACTTTATCCTTTCTTGTGACTCAACACATCCATCTTAACATATGCATCTCAACCACATGTACTTTATCTTTTTGTCATTTTTGTGGTCCAATATTTTGCACCATGTCATATGAGAACTTTACCCGTTGTATTATAAAATCGTCCCTTTAATCTAAATAGAACTCATGGGTTGCATAACACTCTGTGTTCTTGTTATCCAACCTGAATAAATACTATTTGAACGTTTTCCTCAAATCCACCATTTGACTCTAAAGTAGAGCCTAGATAGCGAAATCTATGACATGGCACTGGATGATTTTCTATTTTAACTAAATCCTCCACCAGGCTATCATGTGCACTAAATTTGCACTTTATGTATTTCGTCTTTGTTCTTCTAATTTTCAAGTCTCTTAGTTCCAAGATTTTTCTCCATGATTCTAGCTTATCATTTATTTCTTTCCTTATTTGAGCAATTAGTACTTCACAATTTGCAAATAACATGCACCATGGAATCATATCATGTATGCCTATGGTTAACACATCCATGATCAGGGCAAACAAATAAGGGATTAAGGTAGATTCTTGATGCAATTCAACTCCGACAAGGAACTCACTCGCCTCTCCATACGTCATTCTACACTAGTTACTGCACTTTCATACATGTCTTGAGAAATCTCAATATATAAGTTCGAGATGCTAATCTTCCTCAATGTCCACCATCTTATCTGTCTTGACATTCTATCATATGCCTTCTCTAAATCAATAAAAATTATATGCAGGTTTTCTTCTCGCTATAAACTTTTCCATAAGTTGCCTCAATAGGAAAGTGGTTTAGTTGTTGATCTTCCCAGCATAAATCTAAACTGGTTCTTTGATACGATTGATTCTTGTCTTAGTCGTTGTTCTACTATTCTCTCTAGAGTTTCATAATCTGAAATTTTTTGACGAATGTTAAAGCTCACTAAATGGTTGTTTGTTTCCATCTGAAACTCGTTATGGCAGCTTGTACTTATTTCTTACAGAAGATTCAGGTTACAATAAAGTCAGATTTTCTTGTATCTTTATGTCACAGTTGATGTCTTTTTTTTCTCTACTAAATTTCTACAATATCTCGTATCTTCAATTGTGTGAACAGTGGTGGCCCGGTGGCTTAGGTAAAATTTCAACACATGGAGTTGTCTATGCCCGTACTATAACAAATGGGAAAGACCATGGAGTGAATGGTAATATTTCTTACTTGTTCTTTACTAGTTTAGAAAATTGCCTCTTTTTGTTGGAATGAGTACATAATATCTACCATGTTCAATTTACAGGTTTCATCGTTCAGCTACGGAGCTTAAATGATCACTCAACTCTTCCTGGTATTACGATTGGTGATATTGGAATGAAATTTGGAAATGGAGCATACAACACTATGGATAATGGTGTCATGCGGTTTGATCATGTGCGCATACCGAGGAATCAAATGTTGATGCGGTTTGTTTGGACTTCTCCTAACTGTGCTTCTTTCATACTCTCTGTTTTCCCACGGCCTTTCATATCTAATTCTAGACATAACTTTGCAAGATGGGTCACATAATTTTAGTTCTATGCCTTTCTGCTTAGAGTAAATCTTATAGCCTAATAGATTGTTAACTTTTTCCTTCCTATATTAGGCTCTTTTTTTGTTTAGTTGTTTATTTATCCCATCCAACTCTGATGCAATCATGATTAAACTTGGGGAACAATATTCATATATATATATATATGTATATATTGAGACTTTTTTTATGGTAATGTTTTTCTAGAAATTCGTGTATTTAGATGATGGTGATGTTAGCAGTGGGTAAAGTTGGTCAGATAAGATGTTATTAACAATTGTACCATTGTGTGCTTATATACAAATAGACAATGTTCAAACCCTTTGGGTAATTATATAGACAGGAAAGTGGAATGAAATTATCCCTTAACTTCAAAAGAGTATTCATGTAAAGGGGACTAACAGAGTGGGGCATTGGTGAGATAGGAATTAGTCGCACTAACTTTTCATTGAAAAAAATTATGGATATTTATGGTTGAGCATAGTTTTTTAACTTTTAAATGGCCTATGTCTCAAGGTTATCGCCTCTAGACCATATGCATTTTATGCCTCCAATACCTTATAAAACTTTCTTTTGTTAAAAAATAGTTATGAGGTTATTATTATTGTTGCTTTTTTTGTTTGATGATCTTTAATTTTTTTTTATTGTTTTGGGATTTATTATAAATGTATGTTAAAAATTTTAATGTTATAATGATCAAGTGTCTGGAGCTTAACCTTAGCGAAAGCCTCGGGATTCCATCAATGATAACATTGATCGAGAACTCTTAAGAGGAATGATTTGCCACCAATTCGTGATATGTTCAGGGCTTCAAAGTTCTTCCATGCTTTTGGCACCATGCGTAGATGACATTTGTCAGCCATGTTCTGCATGGACCTTTGAGATATGCAGAGTTTATAGTGCATGGAGATCCATGCAGACAACTCAAGGTCCACACAGCATGCGGTTGACATGCATTCAGCTCGTTGTCTGCTCATTGTGTAGAATGAGTCGTCAGCTCATTGTAGACAAATTCTTTCAATATACCTCCCCGAAATCTCTACCTATTTTACAAATCTAAGATCTATTCAACACACAAAGGAAGGAAATCCTTTTTTTGAGCTTAAATGCATCCTTGGCTCCTTGCTGATGTGACTCCCAAACCCTGAGGAGCTCCACAACTGCTGCGATGAGAAGCATTCCTAAACTGGAAGTTCGGACAGTCACATAAGTTGCAGAACCAGTTACTTCTGCAAATTTGAGATCTGGTCAGCAGACTAAGGAGGAAAATCTCTCTTCTTCTTTGTCTTCTTTTTCTTCTTTATTTCTGAGCTTAAACACATTGTTGGGGAGGTGATTTCCTAATCTTTAGGAGCTCCTGCGATGTCCCCAAACTCTCACACGGGATCAATGTGCTCACCTAGAAACGCCGCACTATGTAACATACATAGATGGCTACAATAAAGAAAGATAATATTAAATAATGATCTGCATAAGCACAACAGAAACAAAAGTAAAGAAAATCCATAGTAATATATATGAAAATAGAACTGAAATAAAAATCATCATCTAATCCAAAACAAAAAAATCCCATAAATACTTGTCCTATCAACTACTATATCTCAAAACCAAAATCAAGTAAACGTCTCTCATCTCTTCAAATAAATGAAATAGTAAATCTCAACTCTCTAAGCCTCTTTCGTCAAGATCTGGATTCATGTCCGTAATAGCAGTGTCTCCAATCTGTGTGTCAACTCCCATCCCTCGCCATCCCATTGTGAAACAATGAAGATGTTAAGAACAAAGACTTAATATTGGCCACTCATAGGATCTCCACTATTAAGAAATTCATAGAGATACTTAAAACAAAATCATAAGATAATGAAGTGATAAACGAAAGCAATATCATGAAAGCATAAAAGACAATAAGAATAATTAACTGCATAGCATATGTGAATCAATGAAGAAAAATAAAGCATGGATTTAAAACAAGAAAACTCGACTCGGCTCGAAAGTTATCTGAGTAGAGTCAACTCAGAAACTCGGTCCGACTCGACTCGCTTCGACTCGGGTTATTATATATATATGTATGTATTTATTTAAAACATAAATTTTGAAAATAGATGGAAATTCATTACTACAAGTGGTGCAAGTGGCAAAGATAGTGTTCCAAGTGGCAAATATCCCGAAAATAACAGAGTCTTTATTTTTGCCCTTTCCCACTGTGCAAATCTCGTGTACAAGGTTAGGGCTGCTCCCAAAAAAGCAAAAATTGTACAGGAGCTTAGGGCTGCTCCAACAAAAAAAAAAAAAAAAAAAAAAAAAAAAAGGTGCTCACAACTGCTCTTCTTCTTATTTTTCTTCTCAGGAGCTTAGGGCTAACGACTGTGATTTGCGCATGAGATTGGGGCAGAGGGCTGCGATTAGGATGCGATTTTTCTTCTTCTTCTTTCTTCTTCTTTCGAAATTAGGGCTCGAGATATTTTAGGGTTAGAGAGTGATTAGGGCTTGAGAGATTTTGTTGGAGAGGTTTTGTCGAAAAGAACTCCTTGCTTTTAGAAATAAAATTTATTTCCGTTTGCCCCCCTTTAAGTAAATAAAACAGTCCTTTTAGCGTCACTTAAATCGACTTGCCAAATCCGAAAACTCGGCCGAGTTACCGAGTCGGCTCAGTGAGTTCCGTGACTCATAAGCCTGATCGATCCACTAGACTAGTCGACCCAAAACTTGGTCGAGCTGAGTCGACTTGTCGAGTTTTAATACACTGCAATAAAGTAATTGAGTTGACAATGTGACTTGCAGAGTTCATGTCTCTATCCTAGTCTTCAAGTGTGGTTCAATTTCAATTAACTTATTAATGCATGTGCAACATGTCATACATGAACATGATCATCATATATAGCCCACCATTCCAGCCGCTTACTTAGTTGGCTGTGAGGTGGTACATAACTATCTGAATTATGTACTGACCATTTTATTCATTTTAGGTTACTTGTCCATTGAGTCCACCTTCTACGGCTTATAATGGTAATCTCATTTACGTAGGTTATTAGTATGCATGCTTACATCTTCTTAACTTTCTTTTCTTTTCTCATGGCATATTCACAACAGTAGACTCGTAGACTCATGGTCTACTCAAGTCTCTTCATAGTTCTCTTTTCATTATTCATTAATCATGATTTCAGGTCTTGTCTTGGCGTTAAGATCTTTCCTCTTTTGACATGATCAAACATACTCATGAACAATCTAAAAAATATCAATAAAGCCATGTGCATTATTTCCTCTTAATTAGGCCATTATAGATTTCCACAGTTTATTAACATTAATCTTAGATTCATATTCAATCCTAAGCGTTCTAAAAGATAGGTATTGATCATAGTATTCCTGTGATATTTATGTAGCATGAGATATCATAAGCAAAAAATAAGAAGTAAAAACATTGTATCATAGCATAGGAACAATCTTGAACTTAAAGTTTTGCATTAGCATAGCATAAAAGATAATTGAGAACAATAATAAACCCTGAAAATAGGTTTGAAAGGCAAAACCTCGCCTTATTACAATATTCGATCCCCTTTGACCAAAGGCGCTGATCTTGTCAGACCTGTGACTTTTTTTCTCCCGGACTTTTAGTTTTTAGCAATGTTTTACAAGGTAGTTAAGGTGGTGTGGGGAGGTCATAGCGAAGAGGCTTGCTATAACATGGTGACTATTTATTAATTTAATTTTTTATTTTATTTTATGTATTAATTAGTAATTTATTTTTATTTATATTTTTTATAGGAAGAAAAAACAAAACAAAAGCAATGGAAGAAAAAATCTCTACTGTTGAAACATCATACTTTGATTCTAATATTGAAGATTTCATGTTCTAGGCATAAACAAATATCAAATATGGAACATCAACAAATTGGCAACATGGTAAGTATAAATAAATAAATATGAAATATCAACAAATATAGAATATTAAAAAATATTTAAATATCAAGTATACATACCGTAGTGTCGCCGGCGTTAGTGCTGGTAGCTACCGTGACGAGAGAGAGAGAGAGAGAGAGAGAGAGAGAGTCGAAAATTTTGTAACTTATAAGTTGGGGTTTTGTAACTTGTAAGCATGATATCAAATATTGGCCGATACCAATACGTATACGTGTCGGTTTTCTAGCCAACCGATACGTTTTCAAGGTATCGCTAATTCACCATGATGAACGTTCATAACGGCTTGTGTGCACATGTTACCCTCATCTAGATGGGGCGACAGTCCCCACCAGCGCACTGTAGAGTTGGGAAACCAGTGAACGTTCTGCAATGTCATTGAAATTTGTGCTGTCATGTCACGTCAGAACTTCTCCTTTGTCACCTATAAAAAAGAACTTTTGTCCATGGAAACCAGCAAAGGGCATACTTTTTCTGTGATGTGATGTGACTGCTGTCATTGAAAGTTATCCCTTTAAATATGTTGTCACTAAGACACGTTTGAACCCTTATGTGCAAACACATGTCAATGGGTCACACGCATGCCAATGGGTCAGGGAATCAGTGTTTTTTAAAAAAAATGTGCGGTACGTATCGTGATCGGCTGATACGTATCAATCCTCCACGGACCGATACCCGCTTTAACACCTTGCTTGTAAGTTAACTTTTGTAACTTATATATTATAAAAATATTATAACTTATAAGTATTATAAATTATAACAATGTCCTACTTATAACTTATCTATTTTATAAGTATTATACATTATTATAAAAAAAAAATCAAGTAGCGTGTATCGCGATGTCATAGTGCTATTCTGCCATGGCGACGCTATGATGTCGCTATTTAGATCATGGCTATTTGGTTGTAAATGACATTTCCTATTGTCATTCGCCACGACGAAGCTATATCGTCACCTTGACAATCATGATGTTTTAACTTAATAGAATTTATGGGCTTTAAAGTCTCATAAAGTATCATTTGAAAGTTGAAAATTTGACCAAACCACAAAAAATTGAAGTTTTGCCTTGAACTAGAAAGTTTACTTTTTATTCCATTAGAATTTCTATCTGGGACAATTTTTATTGGATCCAGATGGGGGTGCTTCCTTATTTGCATCAAAATCTTTAGTAAATGAAAAAGAAAGTCTTTCTTGAACGGTATTTGATGTAAATTAGAGCCTGAATTATCTTAACTCAGCCTTCTAAGGCCTGAAGTTTCAAAATCTAGGTTTCTGAGGAGTTCCGTAACGACGGAGTTTCGATTCGAAACTCCAAGTTTGGATATTTAACTGTCTCTTAATGAATTCAAATAATAAATTAGTCTTGGTGGGTCCATACTTTATTAATTTAGTGAGTTTCCGGGTAGATTTAGATCTACCCTAGCATGAATACCTATTTCTAAATATTAAAAACCCTATGATTTTTCCATACCTCTAAATCGAATCATCGATGTGATGTAGAACTTGATCTTCTAATCCGACCCGAAGCTTCAACACTTGAATCCTTGATCAAACTCAAAATCCCTTCGCATTCCTCAAACTTCGAATCGAAACCTTCAAGGCTTCTCTCTTTCTCTCTCAGAACTCACTATTTTTATGTCAAAAAGTTTAAAGCTCCAAAATTCTGTAAATTAAACCTAACCTCTCTTCTATATTCATAATAATTAAAATTTCGTAATTTAAATCTAATTATAATTAGAATTTCCTTTCCTACATGAGTCTTAATTGATTCTATGGGCTTCTATAATTGCTAACGGGTGTTACTAATGGGTCTTTACTAACTTTAATGATTCTAATTGGCTTTATTAATTTACTAACGGGGTTTAAAGGTCCATTAATAATTACTAATGACACATCAAAATTACTAAGATTTATTTACAAGCCTTTAAGATATATTAATTAAATTAATTAATTATCATAGGCCATAATAAAATAAAATAAATGTTATAAATTATGTTCAATAACTAATTAAGTGTATCACATCAATAAAACAAATCATAATCACAAATTTAAGCAAATAATTAAGATCTAATTAAGAGTAAAAATCTCGGTCGTTACAGCTCCACAATGGGTGCGATGACATTCTTAAATTGGAACTTCAGATTGCCACAGCAATAGCAGAACCAGTTACTGTTGCGTGGTTGGGTACTAGAGAAAACCATGTTCAGGTGGATTTAAGCAAACAACTCGAGAGTTTTTCCGATAGTATCTAGACTAAGAAAGTGATTCTGGAAATAATGCGAGAAGCTTGCCATTGTACATTTATAATAGTAACTAAGCAAATGTATGACCCAATATTGGGCAAGGGAATTAGAAATATAGGTATTTATTTCTTAGTCATTATGTTTCTTCCTTCTCAAGGGAACTTCATGCTAGCATTACTTGTATAAATGTACTTGGGTTCTATTAGTGATAGTCGTGCGTGTTACATAATATTGGGTGTGCATGTAATAGTTATGTTTAAATGGCTAGTGAGGAGCATTCCTCATAGTGACATTTTCCAATTTTCTATTCCTCTCTCCTCTCCTCTCTCCTCTCTCCTCTCTCCTCTCTCCTCTCTTCTGTATTTCTAAACCTAATCCCTAAATACTTTCTAGCCCTAAGTTCATCATCTCCAAAACCTAACCATTACTACAAATCTAATCGTAATCATCCTTCCTTCTTGGTATTAGAGCCTAGACTTACCAATCCATGTCATATTTGCTGACGTCATACTGATGTCAGTCATGCCAATTTTTTTTTACCTTGGTTGGACCCAAATATGAGATGTTATGGATCAATTTTCTTCTGTGATCATTTTTGCCTCTTGGATCGAAGGGATTTGATGACAGCTTGTTGGAGTTACGACTGATTTTCTGAATGCCTTGAAAAGATAAAATTTCTCGATTTATGCTTCTTCGCCTCTGTGCGAATCTGGTCTATCACAAGATCACTCAACATAGCGTCGGTTTTCCCTCTGACTTCATCTGAAAGCAGCTTTTAAGATTTGGTGGTGTATTTGATGAAGATACAGTGATTCTTGTGCTCTTTGTTGATGACGTCCTAGGTACATGATATGGTTTTGGTTCAGTGTTGGCTGTTTAATTTTTGCTTCAGATTCTTGTGAATGCCGGTTTTTTCAACAGTGATAGTAGTGATAAGTGCTTATGATTAATTTTTTTTGTGAATGGAGACAATGGCCATGCGAGCACCTAGTGCCTTCTTGTAGTTTTCTTTGACAACACTTGGTGTGCAGTTTTTGAGGTTGTAATTCATTTCAGCCATTTGTTTTACCTTTCTATTGATTGATTGGAAATTTTTTTTCTGTATCCTCCTGTTTGGGACTATGGGTGATAAATATCCTCTTGTTTGTGACTATGGGTGATAAATATATTGGAAAGACGCCCCATAATCTTCTGTCCAGTATTACTACTATCAATCTGAATTCCACCAATTATCTTCAATGGAAGAGGGCCATCACTTTATATGTTCAAGGCAAAAAGAAAATGAAATTTCTTACCGCGTCTCACCTAAACTTAATCCTGAATCCTTTGATGTAGTTGAATGGGAATTATTTTGGGTTTGTTGTTTAGTTCTACGACCTAAATATATCTAGAACCTTTATGATCTATGACTCTACCTCCTTGTTGTGGAGTAAGCGTGAAGAAACTTTTTCCTCGACTGAACATGATAACTGCATTTATCATCTTACGTGTGCTATCGCTGACTGTAGACAGGAAGATATGACTATGGGGGAGTATTTCAGCACGCTTCAGAGTATGTGAGGAGGAGCTCAGTCATTATGAGCCTATTTCTCAGTTCAGTGAGGCTGTTACCTCCATTCTTACTCGACGTCATGAGCGTCTATAGATCTATTCCTTTTTGGGAGGTCTTCGTACAGAGTATGAGTAGACGCAGATGCAAATTCTTACTACACGATCTATTCCGTCTCTTAGTACAGTTTATGGGATTCTGTTATCCGGGGAGAAACGATAATCTATTATGGCTCCTACCCCTGCCACTACATCTTCAAAATTTTGCTTTTGTCACTGATTCCAACCCTCAGTCTGGTCATGGTAGAGGATCCGATTATGGTCGTGGTAGGGGGTCGTGGAGGTACAGTTTGAGGTCGTTCTTCAGTTTTTTTTGCCCACTGTGGCAAGGTTGGACATGATCGTGATCATTGCTTCAAGCTACATGTATATCTTGACTCCTTCAAACGAGTGTTCGCACTGCTGCTGCTGCTTCTGGATCCGAGTCTATTGTAGGTGTGGGTACGACGTCCTCTTTGGATTCCATTTGTTCTATACGAGCTGACATATTAGAGATGGTCCGCATTGAGTTGAGGACGCACACTTCTACTACATCCCTACTGATGCTAGTTTTACTTATGGGTTTGGATCTTCAGGTACATCTGTAATCGCTACTTTCACCTCTTCATATTCTTTTCGCTGGGTCGTTGATTCTGGCGCTACAAACTATTTGACTGGTGAGTCATAGGGTTTTTCTATTTATTCACCTCCTAGCACATCCGGTCAGGTTGGACTTTTTTATGGTTCCTTGACTCCCATTCTCGGTGTTGGGACCATTCCTTTATCTCGTTCTCTTTCTTGTCACATACTCTTCATGTCTCATTTTTCTACCAATTTATTTTCGATTATTCGTCTTGTAAAACACTCAAATCGAAATGTTATCTTTTATCCATCTCATTGTATTTTGCTAGAGCTGACTGCGAGGAGGATTATTGGTAGAGGCATAGAGCGTGGGGCTTATACTACTTTGATGCTGGAGTGGATAGTTTGGCTGCTTTTGCTGCTTTTTTTTTTGTTGAGACGATAACAAATCTATATTATAAAAATGGAAACAAAAAGGGAACATACCTTGGAGGGTAGTAAGAAACTACCCCAACAAAGAAACCCCCAAAAAACTCACTCAGGAACCCAACAAAGAAATCTTCAAAAAACTCACTCGGGAACCTGAGCAGATGCACAACGAAGCCGAACCCCCATCACAAACTGCAGCAGCCACCAACAACTGCTTGTGCTGCTGTTACTGATGATGCCTCTTCTTCTGCCTTTTTTCATCCTTTGTCTTCTCTAGTTGCTAGTAGTGATACTCTCGTTTTGTAGCATGCTCGCTTGGGCATATTGGGTTTAAAACGCTTTGTTATTTCATTCATAGTTTTAAATCTTTATGCACATTTGTTAAGTGTACATAGGAAATTAATGAATTGTCCAAACATATTTGAAATTCTTATCCATCTCATCGTTCTCATGTTCTTTTTGATTTGGTCCGTTGTGATGTTTCGAGTCCTTCCTGTTAGGGCTTGGGATGGTTTTAAATACTTAGTTATATTTGTTGATGATTGTACTCGGGGCACTTGTATTTGTCTTGTTCATGGTTTTAAAACTCGCCGAGTCGACTCGGAACTCGGGCGTGTCGACTCGACTCGACTCAGCTATAAACTCGATTTGGGCTAAAGACTCGGTTGACTCGCCGAGTCGACTCGAAAACTCGACTGAGTTTGTCGACTTGGCGAGTCAACTTAAATTTCATGACATTTGGGCTGCGGGGGATTTAAATGATTCTGAAGGGCATACTTGTAATTTGGAAACTTTATATATTTAAGGGCTTCGGCCCTCAACAGAAAACCGATGAGAAAGACGAAAGAAAGAAAAAAGAAAGAAGAAGAAAGAAGAAGAAGAAAGAAAGAAGAAGAATGAGAAGAAGAAGAAGAAGAAGAAGAAGAAGAAGAAGAAGAAGAAGAAGAAGAAGAACAGTAAAGCTTTCATTTTTCTATATATTTTTTCATTATATATATATATACCTATATTATATTTTAAATATTTATTAAATAATTTGAGTCGGACCGAGTCGAGTTGGAACGAGTATCTCTACTCGACTGACTTCCGAGTCGAGTTTTCTTGTTTTAAAACCATGGTCTTGTTAAATCCAAAGACGATGTTTTTCTTAAATTTCAGGAGTTTCATTCCAATGGTGAATACTTAGTGGTGGAGAATATAATTCCATGCCTTTGACCAATATCTTAGGTCACAACATCTCTCATCAGTTGTCTTGTCCTTACACTCCCCAATAAAATGTTGTTGCGAAGCATAAGCACAAACTCGTTGGAGTGACTCACTCTCTATGTTACGAGGTATGCTTGCACCAAAGTTTTATTGGTCAATGAGACTCATCATTGCTTGTTTCTTAATCTCACTCCCACTGGTATGTTAGATGGTGGTATTCCCTACCAATGTTTACATCCACAGGAAACTATGTTTCCTATGACACTAGAGTTTTGGATGTGTTTACTTTATTTAAAGTCTTTGTTGTCATTGACAAAAACTCGATGATAGAGCTATTAAGTTGTTTTCATTGGTTATTCTTCTCAATCAAAAAGGATATAGATGTTATGATCCTATGTCTCGTAGGGTTTACATGTCTATGGATGTTTCTTTCTTTGAGGATGTGGCTTATTTTCCTGTTGATACTTTTGTTGTTCCTATGCCGGTTACCATTGAATCCTCTTCTTCAGGGCAGCAGTATGGGAATAAAACTTATCTCACTTACCAACGTCAAAAGTGGCCACTCATCCACTATGCAACCACCACCTTCCTCTTCACAATTGCTTTTCCTCAATTTTCTATTCCTTTCTTCCTCTATTTCTCTTTCTTCTCTATTTATAAGCCTAAACCCTAAATACTTTCTAACCCTAAGTTCATCATCTCCACCTAACTAATCCTAACCCTAAACTACAAACCTAACTCTAATCATCCTCTCCTCTTCAATTATCCTTTTACTGAAATGTGGGAAGCTTCTATTCCATTCGCCCACCTGCATAGAGTGGAGGGGCATTCTAGGCTGGCCATCTTGAACAAAATCTCATACATTTGATCACCTCAAGGATTGAAATTTTCATTTATCAAGCAGCAGAAAATTGTTCAACATCTTTTTCTCCATTGTTTAATTGCTAAAGGATACGAAACCGCTTCTTTAATCTCGTTGGGTTTTGCTTTTTCATGGGTAAACTGGGCTTGAATCTTCGATCTCAAGTTTGCAATATTGACAATTCTCTTCGGCTTTGTTTATTTTATTATCTGCCTAATGAGACTAGGGGAGATCATTGAATGGTAACTGATGGATCCATTTGGATTGAGATGTTGATTATGGAAATCTTCATCTCCCATAATAAATAATTAGATAAACAAATAACAGTGGCCATTACCCAATGCTAGTCCCGTACATACGGGGTGCTGGGAGGGGTGAACTGGATTCATACCTGACCTCTGGATTTTACACACAAAGTGGCTGCTCTTAAGACTCAAACCCGCTTTTTCACACATGAAGCCCAAGCCTTTTACCATTGCACCAAGCAATGGCCCCTAACAAATACATATACAAAATATTGGGCAGCTTTTAGCTTGGTAATCGGAAGAGCTACTTTCACTTTCCAATAGAATTTCAATTCAAAAAGAAGAAAGAAAGACATGTCATAAAAAAATGTCGACTAAAGCATCGTGTATCGTACTCAAGGCGGGAGATTGGATTTGCGGACGATGCCGGAACGTCAATTTCCGACGTCGTTCGATCTGTCACAGACATTCCTGTGACGCTAAGCGAGCTCAAGGCATAACAGTTAAACCGGACGACTCGAGGAAACCTCCGACGAGACATTCAGCAAGGTTGGTCCATTGCGGGGGTCTGCAAAGACAAAATGGCGGAGATTTCGGAGGACATCTCCGGCCCCATTTCTTTTGCTGGTATCGTGAAAAGCTGCCCCAGGAACCCGAAGGAACTGAGTGGAACACCAGACTTACACCCCATTTCGAGGGATCTTCAGGCCCCCGGTCGCGAGACTCTTATTTTCAAGTTGGAGCAGATCCGATCGCTGGCACTTAATCTTCCGTCATATTGGGTCATTTTACATGTTAATAAAAACAATCTATCTCTACTTGCGATTTACAGATGGATTGCACATAAGTGGAACTTGGCCGATAGACCTATCGCCTCGGCTATATCTAACACTAAATTCCTACTATGTTTTGAAAATGAACGGGGAGTTAAAGAGCTATGCAACAGTAGGTTTTTCTTCATTCGAGGATGTCCGGTGGAGTGCCGAGCGTGGGAACTGACGGTGGGTGATGTCCATATCTGTAGGGAGAACGACGAAGTTTGGCTCGGCATTTTGGACTACCGTTTTGGTCCCCCGAGGTATTTCAGAGGATTGGGAATCGATGTGGGCGATTCATCCGGATCAACTCCTTGAACTCCATCCCAAGAACCTGCGACATCCAGGTTGGAGGCCACCAATGTCAACTCGTCATAGAGGTGCTGCGAATCGAGCGGGGCTTCCTGTTGCATCAGAACCGCGAACCGGCTCAGGGTGCTGGGGACACTGACGTCAATGTCGGTGGTGCTCTCCCACATATGGTGCATCCGATCGACCACCCACTCGGAAAGGGGGTACCTACGTCCTCCATGCCGACAAGAGACACGGAGTGGGGCTTGTCCGCGGACCCGCCACACGTCTTGAGCCTACTCGTCCCGTCGTCCGCGGCGGCTTGGGGCGGAGCTCCCCTCCGGACGAATAGGATTGCTCATGAGATGGTTTCGGAAGAGCTGGAGAAGATAGACGACGGTGGAAACCCTAGCGGACCCGATTTGGAAGAAGGAGAGCTGGTGGAGATGCCTGAGGTGTCTTGCCGGAGGGAGGTTGGAACGAAGGGAAGGAGAGAGTTCTCTCAATCTTCGGTGATTCCTGCGACACCGGAAAAATCGATGGCTGCGATTACGTTCCCTCTTGGCTACTCGACAAGCTGCAAACCGCATTCTGCATTGCTGGTCCGATCGAGGCTATGAACAGAGACAGAGGAGAAGGTTGGGATCCCATGGTAGTGGAGGCCTACAACTTACCTTATTTGGAGAAGTGTAGAGCGAAAAAGAAAACCCTCTATTTCTATTTCCGTAAACAGAGGTTCTTATACTCCCATACGAGCCTGAAGACGAACAGATGGGCGACACGTGGCTTTCATTGGGCGACGAGCGCAGGTAAGATGCCGACAAGTCAACCCTGCGTCGCATCCCCTACACGGCAGCCGACAACACATTCTTCCATGCCCTCCTGCTGCGTAAACCCACTTTTCGGGGTTGGGACGGTTGCTGGTTGCTCCGAGGTGGCGACACGTGGAGTTTGTCCGACAGTGATGGTCTCGTGGCGGATTTCCCGCCAAGTGTGAGATACGGGAGAGAAACAATTGAAGATCCTAGCTGGAGGACTGAGGGGCTGGAAGGCGAGTTTGGCGGACTTGCGTGGTAGCTGACACGTGGCGAGCAATTAAGCCATGTCGCCCCTGGTTCGACATTGGGCCCCGCGGACCTGAGAACATATGTATTGGGTTCTGACCCAAACACCGGTATTCCTTTGGTTCGAGTCCAGATTGGGCTGATCTGAACGGCTTTGGATGCACCGACGCTCACGAATCTGGAGCCCGACCCGTCATTTGGCAAGCCCTGTGCGACGTCTTCAAATACATTGAAACTATGCCCGTTGACAGCCCACGAAGATGATACTGTTGCTTCCCGGGGGTATGCCGCTCGGACTTCGGACGTGGTTGGGATGACAACCCCCATAGATACGACATTGAATCCTCCGGGAAATATCGGGATTATGCTCGATCCGGATGAGCGGTTCGAGATCGATCAGCCGATTACGGTGGGACATGAGCTCGGTATGTCGTATAACGGAGACGAGGCGACTTTGAGGGAGGTCTTCCAGTCAATCCTAGTTAATCACAGGAGCAGTAAGAAAAAACCGACGGGCGGGATCGCGTGAGCTCGCTCGATTACAATGGGGAATGGCAGACGGGAGGGGGAGAGGGGGTTTTTGACCCCTCTACCGGTGATGAGGGGCAGGCCAAGTCGAGGTTTCCGCGATGAAGATGCTGTCTTGGAACGTGAGAGGCATATGCGATGGCGCTAAACGGGCAGGGGTCCGACGCGTTATTGCATTGGTCTAGCCGATGGTAGTTACGCTACAAGAGACCAAATGGGGCACTAATGATCGCAGAAAAGACAGATCCATTATGCGTGGGAAGAAATGGGAGTGGGTCGGGGTAGACTAGGAGGGGGCCTCGGGGGGTATACTAGTGGCGTGGGACTCTGGGATTTTTGAGAAGATGGAGGAAATGGGGATCTTCTTGGCGTTGGTGGTGCTTCGGATAAGAGAGAACGGTCAGTATTGGGCCTTTGGGGGACTGCCAACGAAGTGATTTTTGGTTCGAGTTAGCTGCGATTATGACACGATGGGATTTTCTGATATGTTTAGGGGGTGATTTCAACGCCATCCGATGGGGATATGAGAAACTGGGAGGGCCGGTTGACGTAGCGGTCATGAGAGACTTCCAACTCTTGGATCGCTGACTGGGAGCTGATGGACGTGCCGCTAACCGGCTCCAGGTTTACTTGGTCTAATCTACAAGACACCTCGTCAATGAGCAGACTGGATCGTTTCCTTTGTAGCACGAAATGGATGGCGCTGTTCCCAGCTGCTAGGTTAGAATGTCTAGCGAGAGCAGTGTCCGATCACTGTCCGTTAGTGCTCACGTGTGAGGCTAGAGAGAAAGGGCCGAGTCCGTTTAGATTCGAGAATATGCGGTTAGCGGACGGCCGATACCGGGAGGCGGTGCTACTTTGGTGGAACGAGCATACTCCTTCGGGAACGACGACCTACCGCTTTATCTCCAAGATGCAATGGATCAAGAAACATACTATTCAGTGGAACAGGGACAACTTTGGGCTGTTACATCTAAACAAGGAATTAATCTTGACCAGGCTTCGGGAGATCGATAATTTGGAGGAAGAGAGGCCTCTATCCGATGGGGAATGCGAAGAATGCACACAAAAAAAGCAAGAGTTTAATACATTGTGCAGGGCCGAGGAGACCTCTTGGAATCAAAAGGCGAAGGTGAAGTGGCTAAAGGAAGGAGATTTGAACACAAAGTATTTCCACGCAATCACCAACGCTCGGAACAAAGTTAACTATTTGGGCAGCATATCTGTTGAGGGGGAAGTATACACGGGGATCGAGAGAATCCGTGAGCAGGTAGTTGATTTTTGCACAAGGTTATATGCTGACGACGGAATGCTGCGGCCAGATTTGGATGGGCTCTCTTTTCAGACCATCACCCACGAGGACGGTGTCGGCTTGGAGCTCCCCTTCACTGAAGAGGAAGTTTGGAGAGTCATTAAAGGAGGGGCAAGAACAAGTCACCGGGACCGAATGGGTTCACATTAGAGTTCTACTCGGTGTTCTGGGCTGCGATCAAGGACGATCTGATGGCGGTGTTTCACGACTTCCACATAACGGGACACATTGGACGCAGCTTAAATTCCACTTTTATTGTGCTCATCCCAAAAAAAGCCGGGGTTGAAGATATTGCAGATTTTTACCCGATTTGCCTCATCAATGTCTTGTACAAGATTATTGCCAAAGTTCTCTTTAACAGACTTACGCTGCTGATGGGGACTATCATATCGACCAGTCAGGGGGCTTTTGTGCAAGGAAGACAATTACTGGACCAGGCGGTAGTGGCCCATGAAGTCATACACTCGGCATACGCCCACCGTCGTCCTGCGGCCCTTTGGAAGGTGGATATGGAAAAGGCATACGATCGGGTGTCGTGGAGTGGGCTCGAATACATGCTTAGTAGGTTTGGTTTCAGGCTGAGATGGCGGAAGTGGATGACGGCCTGTTATGCGACCCCTTGGTTCTCGGTTCTTATTAACGGCACACCGGCCAGGTATTTGAAGACTGGGGTATCCGGTAGGGGGATCCCCTCTCCCCCTTCCTGTTTAACATGATGGGGGAAGCGCTAACCGGTCTCATCGAACGGGCCAGACAACTGAACCATATTTCGGGGATCACGGTGGGGAGGAGGGGGCAGATCTATTGCTATCCTCCAATATGCGAATGATACGATTTTGTTCGGTAAGGCCGATACGGATGAATTCCAAGCTTTAGTGGATATGTTAACAATCTACGAGGCGGTATTCGGATAGCGGATCAACTTCCACAAATCAAAGGTCACGGGTATTGGGATTGACAACACGCGGTTGAAGTCTATAGCCGAAACGGTGGATTGCGAAACTGAGGATCTGCCTATCAGATATCTTGGACTACCGTTGGGGTTGCGGGAACCCACGGTGAGGGGATGAGAGCCAGTGATTCAACGTTTCGAGCAACGTCTATCCACTTGGAAAGGGAAACTTTTAAGCAGTGGCGGCCGGCTGGTATTGCTGAAATCGGTGCTTACGAGCCTACTGATTTTCTACATATTCATGTTCCTCTGCCCAGCTGAAGTTGTCTTCCGGATGGAACAGGTTCAACAGAATTTTCTCTGGGAGGGGGCTGGAATGGAGAAAAAGTACCATTTGGTTAATTGGGAAACCTGCAAGCTTCCAATGAAATTTGGGGGCCTGGGCATCCGGTGTCTAAGATGGACCAACATTGCCCTTCTTGCTAAATGGTTTTGG
Source organism: Chloranthus sessilifolius (assembly GCA_021018995.1). Lineage (NCBI taxonomy): Eukaryota > Viridiplantae > Streptophyta > Magnoliopsida > Chloranthales > Chloranthaceae > Chloranthus > Chloranthus sessilifolius. The sequence continues at coordinate 46,595,008 of CM037589.1, read as the reverse complement.
AGAGCAGGAAACGAGGAGGAAATGGAGAGTCTATGGCGAACAGTCCTAGCGGAAAAATACGGCCAAGCCAGCCACAACTGGGGCATCAACACCAACACTAGTAGAAGCTCGTCATCTTGGTGGAAGAGTATTTGTGGCACCTGGCACCGTTACTCACAAGGGATTCGATTTAGCTGGGGCAGAGGTAATCGGATTCAGTTTTGGGAGGACTGCTGGGTAGGGGAGAAGGCTCTCAAAATGGTTTTCCCTTCTATATTTGCCATATCTACTCAGCTCGGCGGATGGATCGAGGAGTTCCACACTGAAACAGACGGAGGAAGGGTGTGGGATGTCCGGTTGCGCAGAAATTTAAGAGCTGAGGAGGAGGAAGCTTTCTCCAATCTCCTTCTAGCTCTCTACGATAAGCAACGTATTTCTCATAATCAGGATCGGCAAGTGTGGCACCCTAACAAAAATAGTCAGTTCACGGTGAAGTCCTACTATCAGTGGCTGTCTCGCAGGCCTCTTATCAGATTCGAAGGAGCGACGCTGTGGAAGGCCAACATCCCACTAAAGGTGAAGTTCTTCACATGGACGGTATTTAAGGAGAATTCTCACGCAGGACAATCTCATTCAGAGAGGGAAAGACATCTCAAATCAGTGCGTCATGTGTGCACAGGGGGTGGAATCTGTCCACCTTTTTCTCCTTTGTGCAACGGCTCACGAAATATGGAACATTGTACTCAGTCTTTTTGATATGAGCTGGGTCCTACCTGCAAACCCCTACATGCTCTACTTAACCTGGAATGCGGCTAGACTGGATGGACAGGTAGGGAAGAGATGGAAGGGGATGCTCTTCGCTGTCCTTTGGTGTCTTTGGCGGGAGAGAAACCGAAGGATCTTTGACCAGATATACAAACCAGTGGGGGTCATCATCAGAGACATTGTGGACCTCGTTCACCTATTGGGTAAACAGGGAGAGCGAGCTGCCCAGAGAAGAGTTGTGTCCTTGGGACTTAGGCTGATATTAGCATGGGAAGCCCAGATCATTGGGCTGTAGGTTTCTCAGTTTTTTTGTATTGTGCTGTTGTTTTTGTCCTGTTTTTAGTTTTCTTTTTGCCCCATGTATTGTTCCATCAGCACCTTGCTGTTTTTTCAATATATGAACAATTACGGATCAAAAAAAAAAAAGAATTTCAATTCAATATCAAAATCACGAGTGAACAGCTTGGGCATCCATCCCGGACTCATTTTGTAATTGATTGGCTAACATGCACCACTAATTGAACCACCATTTGGGTGATTATTGCTAACCTAACCCACACCTTCTATCTTAATTTTTAAATCAACTACTAATTAAACACGTGAAATGTAAGTCCTAGTTTTATTACAAGTTCCAATTAGGATAAAACCAATGATGGAAAGTAAAACTATTATTAACAACAAAAAAATTCGAACTCAGTAGTTGTTGTGTTAACATCAGATGTCCAACAACATTTGCCTATCTAATGATAAAAAAACCCACCATTTACTTCTCAAATTGCCCCTATTATTTTGTCGTTTTTCAACTGTATTCCCTTTCCCAAAATCTTGTTGCTTTAGATGAAACTCGGCTGCTATACCCTCTTTCTTCCTTCAAGTGTAGAGCATCCTCTCCATCTTCCGTACTTGTGGCTGCATCAGAAGGAAACAGTTGAATCTTCAGGAATGATGTGGCTGGAGACATTAGTGAAAGTAAGTAAACAAGTTTTGATCCTGTGGAGTATCAATGTAAGGGAAATCTGAAATTTCATGTTTCAAGATTTGGAAAGGAGTTAACAAACAGTAGTCATTGACGGGATACAGTTATTGCAATCAAAGTGACAAAATACAGGTACAGGTTTAATATGGTAAGTGAGAAAGTCGGAAAAAAGGTAAAATACGGGAAAAAATGAAAGGTAAAAAACTGTAAAATATGAAGCCAGAAAAAAAACAGAAAAATTTGGAAAAATTGGGGAAAAACAAGATAATATTAAAAAAATTTAAAACAGTTTTTAAAAATACAGTAAAATACGGGAAAAATGTTTAATACGTGAAAGACGTGTATTATGCGAAAATATACGTTTTATTAAAAATACGGGTACTATACGTGTTTAGTACGTTGTGGAAAAAAACTGCATATTATACTCATATTTTTCCAAAAAACAGAGTATTTTGTCACAATGATTGCAATATAGAAGCTAGTAGTGGGTTTTAATATATTAAATTTGATGATAGCTTTGTAGGTATTCTATGCACATCTGATATTTGAGCCATCATTTAAGATGATAATGTAGATTGAAATGTGGTTATACTAGTCCGGTGGCTATTTGAAGAGTAGAATGGAATGCGTTTACTCTAGTCTGTTGGTTTTTGAAGAGTAGATTATGAGCCTATTTGACAGGGGGAAAAGAAAGGAATAAGATGGAAAGGAAATTCTCTATAATCTCATGTTTGGCAATAAAATTACGGGACTGGAAATGGAAAGGAAAACAGGTTAATTTCCCTTGCTTCGGAAACAACCAAAACCTCCTAAAATCAGGGGATTTCATGGGAAAATGTCACCTGTTCTTCCTCCCACGGTAAGAGCTCTCTCCCAATCTCTCTCTCTTCGGCTCTCTCCCTGATTTCTCTCTTGAGATCTCTCCAATTCTCTCTCCGAATCTTACCCTCTTTACAAATCTCTCTCGGAATCTCACTCTCTCACTCACTCACTCATTCTATCCCCCTCTCTCGGACTCTATCTCTCTACAAATCTCTCTCTTCGATTTCTATCTCTACAAATATCTCTTTGAATCTCACTGAAACTCTATCCGATCTCTCTCTGAATTTCTCTCCTCTCATTTTTTATTTGGTGTGTTATGGACACCAAAGATGGTGCTCCCCTTCTATTTTTATGCGTTATTAAACAATCCAAACGCTGGAAAACGAGGAATTACTATTGATTCCAAAGGGGCTGGAATCCATAGGATCTTCAAATCCATTTCCACCCTTTTGCTGGAAAACATTCAAACAGAGCCTAAAATTCCTTTACTCTAGTGGGATAGTTTTTGAAACTAATGAAGCGGAAGCTAATACTCTCCTTGAAGGAATGGACATCAAGACCAGTTGTTTCCCTAAGAACATATCATCAAAGAAATTTGTTTGGTTGATCTTCGTCGAATATTTCTGATGTCTAGAGAGAAGCAAAAGGATAGTGGGTATTCTAACGAAAGTGGGTGTATACACACTTTATATGTTGGGGAATTGCTTTGGGTGGCTGTTGGTTTTTGTTCTTTTTAATCTGGTAAGAGTATTATTGAAAAATGGAGGTACCATGGGCATTGCCATTGCTGCTTTCTATTATTGGGAGTTTCTACTATTATTAAGATTTCTTTCACATAGTCCTCTACAATTTAGTTCGCTAAATCAATTTCAATTAATGGAAATTTAATGAGCTTGGTAACTAGGTTTTATTGCTAATCATCTTTTTTAGTGCTCTTTGAGAGGTTTTCAGGTTGTATTTTTTTTTTCATTTTAAGCCTCCTAACCACGTTACTTAAGCTGCTCCTTTGTTGCTTGTAGCTTTTTATTTTTCTTTTCATTGAAATTATGTCGCACATCAAAAAGTTGAAAAGCATAATTTATTTTTATACATTGTTTCAACAAGGTCATATAAATAATTCATTTCATGCCACCCTTCCATGACCAATCATTACGGAACCCTAATGTTAATCTCTAAGAGAGAAATAATTGATTTCTCTGAAGTCAAGCATGCTACACGAGAAACTGTCACATGCTGGTGCTTGATCTTTTTCCATGTTGTAGATATTATTCAATTTTGAGAATAAGTGATGAAATTTCTGACAAATGCTGTAGGGTCAACCAGGTTACACGAGAGGGGAAGTTCATGCAATCTGATGTTCCGAGGCAGCTAGTTTACGGGACAATGGTTTACGTCCGCCAAGCCATTGTATATGATGCGTCATATGCTCTGTCTAAAGCAGTTTGTATTGCTGTGAGGTATAGTGCTGTCCGAAGACAATTTGGTTCGCAGGATGGTGGTCTTGAGACCCAGGTACAAATAAAAAAATTTCTGGTCCTTCCAAAAATTTCGTCTTGAATTGGTTATGCTTAAAATTGTAACATAACTTGCAACAAGACCTTTGAACTTTAAGGAATAATTGAATGTTATGGTTGTGAACATTCTATTACAGGTTTGAGATCTCATGTGGCTTAGGTAGACGGACTATGTTACAATCTTTTTCCTTCATAGAACCATATCATTTTATAATTTATAAACGTATTTTAGTGTATGGTGATATCACATCCGACTTTCTTTTCCTTTGAAAAGTCTTCCTTAGATAAGAACAAGATGAGTACAAAAGGGAAGGAAAAAAAACTAACATACTGCCTGTATGGCCCTCCTGATGGCTCTGAAGAGCTTTTGGGATGAAAAATTCGCATCTGCGAGATGCTTTGGACGATCACTTGTACGCCTTCCAAATTCCTAGGCGAAGTGCCAAAATGTGGTGGTATTGGGGAATCAAGCACAACTTCCCATGTTCATGTTGGGTGCTAGGAGAGGAGGACAAGCACCTATTAGCCTCATCTAGAGAGGTTAGGGAATAGAGGTAAAGTAACCTCTTTTAAAGACCTTTCGAAGATCCTATCAAAGGTATGGATCTGTGCTGGTTTCAGTGATCTTCCAACTCCACATAGACAAAAATTGGATGGTAAACTTATCACGTGTGTTTTCATTGGTTGTTTGTGCCAGGAGAGGAGGACAAACACCTATTGTCCTGAACTAGAGGCTAGGGAATCGAGGTAAAGCAAACCCCTTTTGAAGACCTTTCAATGATCCTACCAAATGTATGGATCTTTGCTGGTATCAGTGACCTTCCAACTCCACATAGACAAAAATTGGATGATAAAGTTATCAAGTGTGTTTTCATAGGTTCTACTCGTACAACAAGATATAAATGTTATGATCCCAAGTCTCATAGGGTTTACATGTCCATGGATGTTTCTTTCTTTGAGGATGTGACTTATTTTTTTGGTAATTGGGTGACTCTTTCTCCTACTCTTGTTGTTCCTATACCAGTTATCGTTGAATCCTCTTCATTAAGGAAACATCACAGAAATACAAGTTAGTCCACTTACCAATGCCAAAGGTGGCATGGCGCCTCCTCCAATATGCAACAACCACCTTCCTCTTCATAAGCTCCTCCTATAAGTTCTTGTTCTCCTTAGTTTCCTCTCCTATTGTCCTTCATGCTCCTGCTAATGATGTAGTTAATCTTAATGTTCCTATTGTTCTATGGAAAGGGGTTTGCAAATGTGTCACTCTTCCTTATCCAATTGGCAAATATGTCTCTTATCAACCTCTTTCTGTTGTTTATAAAGTCTTCCTTTCTAAGATAGACGCAGTCACTATTCAACACTCTGTGCATTTTACCCTTGGTCACCCTCAATAGAAAGTGGCTATGCTAGAAGAAATGGATGCCCTCCAGGGGAACCACACATGGGACATAGTACCTCTCCCTTCAGCGAAATCAGTTGGGTGATGTAGACGGGTCTTTGTTTAAAGCATCATCCCAATAGCACGGTTGCTAGATACAAAACTCGCTTCGTTGCTAAGGAGTATTGATGCAGGACCAAACACTAAAACCCTAAATGCAATTGCTAAAATTAAAAATCAGATTTATGAGCAATAGAAAATATTAATTAAGTGCTGAAGATTAGAAAATTATTAAAGAAATTCATTCTAGTAATTACGCCCAATTCCAATTACTGTTGGTCCTTTCTGAAATTGGAAACTAGGGTTCTAATGATAGAAGTCGCTTACCCACTAGTCTAGGGTATCAAAAGACAATCAATAAAAGAGTCTTTTGATTCCAATCTAGGATTTGAAGGACATATAGCTGAAAGGGCAGATTTAAACTTGAATTTCAGATTCAAAGAGGAAAATTACTTGAATTGCTGAAATTAAGATTGAGAATCCAAAACAAAGAGATTTTCGCAAAGGTATTTAATTCTAATGATAAAATAAATTATCAGCAACTATATAGTAGTTCTAGACAAAGGAAATTAAAAAAAAAAACATTCTATTGCTGAAATCTATGGTTAAATTCAACAAAATTGAAATTAGAATTACCATGCACCAAGAAAAAGAGATTAGAGAAGATAATTGAGAAGGATCATTGGCCTCGCGCCAAACCCATCTCAGGAAAAAAGAAGAAGAATCATTCTAACTTCAAACTCAATGAAAACATTCTTTCATTCAATGAATAATAATAAAATAAACCTTAGATATGATATATACTAATCAAAAGAATCCCTAACTTAACCTAAATTTTCCTAGACTAAAACACCCTCACTTCCCCTTTCAGATTTCCCTTGAACCCAAGCCCATGTGTGCCCCAATTATTCTCCACGCAAATCCCTATAGGCATCCTCTCAAATTTCTCTTGGAACTTAAGTGTCACGTGAAAATCTGTCTGCGTAAAACTTAAGTTGTCACGTGATATGTTAAGTGGTCACAAGACCACTTAATGTGTCACATATGACACAATAAGTGTCATGTGCACCACGGACATAGACACGATAAGCATTTGGGTTTCATGCGTGCTTTGTGACAAAATAAGGGTCGCGTGTCGGGGCAAGATCAGATCTTTGAAGTCAATGATCATGGAGATCTGATGGTTGACATCAACAATGATGAAGATATGACGGCTGAAATGACGATCAATGAAGATCCGATGGCTGGAACGAAGATCGAAGAAGATCTGACAGTGCAAATGATGCAAAATCCAAATCCAACAATGTAAATAGTGTAAAATCCAAATCCAATGGTGCAAATCTAAATCCTAACCATCCCATATGCGCATCTTCCTGGTATGCGGTCTTCCATGATGCGCACATATGCACATGTGATGTGGTCTTCAACAATCCATCCAAAGTGCCACGTGAGGCTTAGGTACTTTCGACCGTGGTTTTAAAACACAAAAACTCAACTTGGAAAGTCAGGTGAGTAGAGTCAACTCGGAAACTCGCTCCGACTCGAGTTATTTAATAAAATTTTAAATATATATAATATATAATTAAAAAAAACACAGACTATGTGTAAACAAAAATAAAAAAACATAAAGGGGGCCATCTAAGCAATATGATAGGAAGATTGAAGATATTTTGTATCGTGGTACATGCTTGAAAAATAAGACTTAGTTGTTTTGGGGATATGTGCCACTTGGAACACCATCTAAGCCATACGATGTGAAGAGCATTCAATCAGATTATGTTTTGTGATAATTGTTGGCCTCAAAGATCTTTACATCATGGTCTTCCAATCGTATGGCTTAGATCGTCCAAGTGGCACAGATCCCAAAAAAATAGTCTTTCTTTTTAACCATTTCCCGTGGTGCAAATCTCGTGCAAGGTTTAGCTCCCAAAAAAAAAAAAATCCTTCAACAAAATGAAAAATATGAATGCCAACCAAAAAAATAATGAGATTAGAGCTGCTCCAAGTAAATCATGAGAGTAGGGCTGCCTCCAACAAAAAGAAAATCAAAATAAAAATACTCACAACAGCTAGGTTCTTCTTCTTCTTCTTCTTAGTAGCTTATGGCTGCCATTAGGGCTGCAATATCTACTCTTAATCTTCTTCTATCGAGATTTTAGGTTTGGAGAAATTTTAAGGTTCAGGAGATGGAACAATTGTAGCGAGAGCCAAGAGGGGAGTTTCTGTCGAAAGCTGGGACTTTGATATTTATAGAACCAAAAACTTGGTCGAGTTTTGGAGTCGGATCGGCGAGTCGCTCGATCTCTTTGATCCTTTTAGCGAGTCGACTAGCTCGAGTTCCGAGTTGACTCATCGAGTTTTAGTACACTGCATTCGACCTCTTTTTACACGTTTGATACACTTCGTATGGTTTGATGTCCGCATCATTTTCTCAGACGTACCGTCTTGATTATTATGCTAGTTTTGCTCCAATGGCCCAATTTACTTCCATTTGAGTTCTCTTATCTATTTCAGCAAGCCAGAATTGGCCTCTCTTCCAGTTCGATGTGAAGAATGCGCTCTTAGATTGTGATCTCCATGGAGAAGTATATATGAAACCTCCTCTAGTCCTCCTAGATTCTTGCTTCAGGGGTATGCCGGTCCTGTAAGGCCATTAAGAGGCTGAAGCAGCCACCTCGTGCTTGGTTTCACTACTTTGTTGGAGTTATTCTTAAGATGGAATGTCAAAGATCCCAGCCAGAGCATATTTTATTTGTTCACTTTCTTAAGATGGATGACATCATACTTCCAGGAGATGATTCAAATTTCATTTCCGATTTAGAAGGAGAGCTTGGTAGGGGCTTTGAAGTGAATGATTTGGGATGTTGACGTAGTTTTGCACTTAAAGATTGCACGTTTGAAGAAAGGCATATTTCTTTCTAAGAGAATATACCGTAAATCTTTTCAGGGATTTTGGAATGCTGGATTGCAAGCTTGCCTCATCTCCTCATGAGTATCCGACTCATAGGCCTATTGATTTACCTTACCTGGACTTGTCTAGATCGTACCTTTGTTGTCAGCTTGGTTAGCCAGTTTATGCATGCATCTTGAGTCTCTCATATGATTGCCGCTCATCGAATTTTGAGATATCTTAAATCCAACCCAAAATGGGGAGTTCTTTATCATTCTCATGGTCATCTTCACTGTTGTCATACGCGATCACATATGCGATTATGTAATCGCATATGCAAACCTGGAAGACATTTTGGCATATGCGATCCTGACTGTATGCGATCACATACATGTGTATGCGATCGCATACATCTCCAAGGTCATATTTATGACTGTTGGAGCTTTTATTGTTATTTTTTTGCTTTTTAAGGCTCCCCAAAGTCTATAAATGAGGGGTTCCTCTTCCTAATCCATACCACATCCATCCAAGGTATTAGGGGTGCATTCGGTTTCGTTTGGTCGGTTTTGGACCAAAACCACAAACCAAACCGGTTCTAATCGGTTTCTAAATGTTCAAACCAAACCAAACCAAACTGTCCAACTATTAAACCAAACCAACCTGATTTGATTCGGTTTTGGTTTGGTTCGGTCGGTTTCTGTTTTCCTATAAGTTTGCACATAAAAAATTTCCCAATTTCTCAACCCGTTTTACACTTTTACTATATTTTTTTTCCGGAGTCATTTTACTTTTATAATCTGTTCACCGTTCTCAAAACAGACAACAAAATTAAATGCATCACATTCACTCTAATTAATCGGAGGTTGTGAAACACTAAATTTGGGCCCAAAATTTGGATCGAAAATCTGAGGCCCAATCGTCTGCTTGACACAAGTTGACTATATATATATATATTTATTAAAATTTTTTACTTACAATCAGTTTGGTTCTGTCGGTTTTGGCTTGGGAAGGCCCGAAATTGAAACCAAACCGAACTTTTCGGTTTTTCTTTTTGCCAAACCAAACCCAAACCGGTACCTATCCAAACCGGACCAAACCGGCGGTTCGGTTCGGCCTAAAAATGCACAACCCTACAAGGTATGATTTATTTCTTTTTGGTCTCTTTGTTGAGTTTTTAGTGCTCTATTTTGTTTAACATTAATAAAGTTTATATTTTCTCTTCTAACTTATGGGTTATGTACTTATATTATATACTTTTATTTCGCATTCTAGACACTACAAAATTAATAGAGCACAAAATTAACACAAAACATATTACTGATCAATATGGGAAACTTTCGAGATTTTTTGGGATTTTTTTTGGGTTTTTTTTTTCGAATTTTTATGCCATAGAATAATTGCATATGCGATGGCCCTATGCCTTCGCATAGGGTCGCATATGCGATTTGACTGGTCATCTTATATGTCTGGATATACTGATGCAGACTGGGTAGGTGTTGTTACGAACATGAGATCTACCTCTAGTTATTGCCCCTTCATGAGAGGACAAAGCACATAGAGGTGGACATTCACTTTATAAGGGAAAAAGTGTCGATTTGCTCCTTCGAACTTGTTGACGCTGTATCTTCCCAACAACTTGTTGATGTTTTCACCAAGCCTTTGTGGCTTACCATTCTATAGGTTATTATGGTCAACACATCCATGCTCTAGCTTGAGGGGGATTGTTAGCAATATTGGTATTGATATACATTGGTTCTATTAGTTATTGTGGTGTGTGTTCTGTAATATTGGGTGTCCATGTAGTAATTTAAAGATTAATACAAAGGCTCATGAGGAGCCCCATCCTCATTAAATCATTTTTTCCTCTAATCTCTCCCTCTCTCTCTCTCTCTCTCTCTCTTTCTCTCTCTCGCTACTCTAACGGTAAACCTAAAACCTAAATACACCTCTAAACTCTAACCCTAAAACCTCAAACCTATCCCTAATTGTCTTCTCCAGCTATAACATCAAGCTTTATAAAGGAAACTAACCTAACTGAATAAAATAGGACTCCTAAGCAAGTCTTGCTGCTTGACTTATCTAAAGAAGCCATCTATGTTGACGTGAAAGTTGACCTTTTATATATTCGGTTCTATCTCTTGTATTTCAGGCATCACTTTCTTGATTTAATGGTGTTCCCTAAAGAAGATGTCTCTTATCTTACATGTCCCTATTAAATAGGCTCTATACTAATTAACAAAGTCAAAGAATACTTGGTCAAACTTCAGGCCATATCTTATCGTATTAGAAATTTCTCGCTTAGCAAGCCTCAAGTACATGTCTCTATTTGCACTTAAATGATCCTTATTAAATAGGTATATGTCTGACTAAATTTAAAAGCCCCTACTAAATCACGAGATTTCTCTAGGTGGGAAATCTCACTTCTCTTACTCTTGCTCCACGTAATCACTCAAGTGCATCACGTGTTCCATATAACTAGTGGGCCTTCTGTTGTTCTGTTGCCTTTAAATCTGCTGTTTTTTTGGGTCTGTTAAAATAGGCCCCTCAAGTCCAATGTTCCTTGGTCTCCCGTTTATTTTTTCTTTCTTTAATCATATCAAAATGCCAAGTCCATGAACTGGCTTGTGTTCATCAGAGATGCCCACAACAAAGTTCAGTCATCCTAATTTTGAATGAACATTCCATCACGTGATTTCATATTGCAGGGCAGGAATGTTTTTCCATTTACTTCTGTTCCATTCTTGCACTGCTTAACTTATGATGTATGGGTGTTCACCTTATTCCATGCACTCATAACAACCATGTGCTTCCCACAAACATGGATATTAGATTTATGGTCACTCCCATTAGGGCATCTTTTCTTTGACTTATGGTGGCAAATAAGTAAAACTATCTATATCCGGCAACAAAACCCAGTTGCAGGTTCAATAATTTTCCTGGGTCTCTCTATTTACTTTATTAGGGGTACTGGCAACTTTTGTTACTGCTTATGTTGGAGTCCAACCTATGTGTATTTTTAGAAGTCCTATTGCTGCTATTCTTACTATTTGATTTTTATCCCTATTAATGTCCCACATACATATGGCTATTTATCAATGCATTCTTAAGCTAAGTTTTACAAGCTTAAGATGTTAGTCTTTGGAGATGTGTGTTGTTCTCTTTTAATTTCCTTTATTCTGTTAGTGGCTCTAAATAACATGTATCAGTTTTATTGTTTTGACTGTTTGTTGATACCTTCTTTCCTGTAGGTGATTGATTACAAAACTCAGCAAAGCAGGCTCTTCCCACTGCTGGCTTCGGCGTATGCTTTCAGATTTGTGGGTGAGTGGTTGAAATGGCTGTATACGGATGTGACCCAGCGATTGGCAGCCAATGATTTCTCGACATTGCCTGAGGCTCATGCTTGCACTGCTGGTTTGAAGTCCCTGACAACCTCCGTCACTGCTGTACGTGAACTAACCCCACCCCCACTGCGCGATTAGTGTAAAAATCTGGCTGGTTTATTGTTATTGAGTCCCAATCTTTTTTTGTTTATCTGCGCTCTTTTTTTTCAAGATTGTAACTTTGAAAGTGTGTTTATTCTATGATCACTCACACTTTCTTTTCTTATGAATCGCTTGATCTTATTTGAAATAAGACTCTCTATAAGATTATGCATATATGTTTGGAAGTTTAACATTGGTAACATAGTTTCATTTAAAGGGAACAGTCTGATGTTAAAAGAGTGAACATTCTAACATATTTACTTGTTTTAGGAAGTTTCAGTACAGATCACTTGTTTTTAATAAGTGGTTGCCAAAAGGGTGATCGAGTCTTCAACTTATATTAGGAAGTGGGAGATTTGAGTTCGAATCCCCCCTTGAGCCCACCCTAGGGATTTATATCCCGTGCTGACCCGGCATGTGCTAACTTGGGTGCGCACGTGCCCTTGGGATAAGTTGGGTGATCTAAGAGGCCTGGACACTCAGATTATAAAAAAAAAACCCAAAGAGTCTTTAACTCATATTGGAGTTTTTGTAATCTGCAATGAGAAAAATGGATAACGCATATTTTTTCAGTAATTTTCTTCATCAATGTAAGAGTAATATGTGAACTGACCAACTAGCAAAAAAGCAAATTCCTTGACTACTTATTTCTAAATTGTTTAAGAATTTGAGTCAGCGAGTAAGCTTTTCCAGGGTAATTCTTTTCCTTTGAAATCAAAGCTTAAGCTGCTGCTGACCTACCCTACAATAGGCTCAAGCCACTATTGTTTAAAATCTAAATAAATGGGTCCACTGCAACAGGGTTGGTTTGAATGGGTCTAGTATCGTTCAAATGGCTGTTCTGTAGTGTGAAAGTGACTATTCTCTGCTATTTGAATTCTCCAAAGTCTTATTCAGAGAAGTGCAGTCTTTGATGCAGTAACCAGCAAAGGGTACATTTCAAGCGAAGTACAGCTAGTCCTGTGCTACAGCCAAAAGGATCAAGCGGATAGTAAAGTGAAGAGTCAATTAATTAGTATCAGAGGGACAGTCAACTTCACTTAGTTAATTGTCAGGTGCAGTGAATTAGTTTTCTTGTGATTAGTGATACGTAATTACTATATTGTTTAGGAACTTGAGTATGCCAGCAAGGGTTTCCAAGTAACCTTTTTCTTTGGGGAAAAAAATACAGCCCAAAAATCTGCTTAAGATGCATCAGCAAAGTCGGAGTCGAGCACTGTTAAATTTGTTGAGTTTAATCTAGAGGCCAGGTTCAAGCTTCATTCGGCTTGTGATTCATGGGGTAGGCAAGTTTTGAGCCAAATTCAACTTTTTGACGTTTGGTTTACAGATTTCATCAAATCTGCTTGTCAATGCCCCACTATGTGCTCATTTACCAGTTGTACTTACAAATCTTAAAAGTTGATGAAAGCATTTTTTGTAGTCCTATCAGAAAGTAAGGGCAAGAGGTTTTGTAGATTCAATATAACAGACCTGATTTTCCAACTCTTCTTATAAGATGAATGATACCATTGTCTGAATTCATGAATTTTCTTCTCTAATAATACCTCTATCCCAAGGAATAATATATTATCATTTAGATATAAGCCTAGTGAGGTAAATCTTCTAGATTTATCAATATCATCATAGTTTGGCATATCAATAACACTCTTTTCCCCTGTTCTTCGACCCTTTCTTGTCGTTTTCTTCACTCATTTTATGCATATGAATTTTTTTTATGTAAAATTTTATTTACACGAATGTGTCATTTGCTTGGGTTTCAGGATGCCATCGAAGAATGTAGAAAACTATGTGGTGGCCACGGTTACCTATGTAGCAGTGGGCTTCCCGAGTTGTTTGCTGTATATGTCCCTGCTTGTACATACGAAGGAGATAACACCGTTTTGTTGCTGCAGGTTTGTGTATTATATGAAGTCATTGTTGATTAGAAGCTTGCCTTTTGCTTAAATGTTAGCATATTTTCTTGAAGTTGCCGTTATACTACCAATTTCACCTCCAAAGATTTATTTTTATATGAAGTCATTGTTGATTAGAAGCTTGCCTTTTGCTTAAATGTTAGCGTACTTTTCTTGAAGTTGCCGTTATACTACCAATTTCACCTCCAAAGATTTGTTTTTGACGCGATGACGCAATACAACAGACAACTATTATGCATATAGGAGCTGTATTGAATACGAGTTAATCTCACCCAAATAATTATACTAAAAGGTAAACTTTCTTTAATAATATTTGAAGAGTTGCAGTTATTTATTTATTTTGAGACGATCACAAAAGCATATATTACAAAACAAAAAAGGAGTAGCTACAGAAGCAAAAGAAAAAAAAGCATACAAAAGTAAAACAAGAAAAGCACACCTTGGCGGGTAGCAAGTGGCTACCCAAAACAAAGCAGCCAAAAAACGGAGCACCCCAAAAAAGCTCCCACCGGTCTGCAGCGAGGCCTCCGAGGCAAAACAGAACCCCATCGTCACCGAATCGATTACGTGCAGCAGTCTTCCTATGGTTTGCATAGGAGGATAATTTGGGGATTGAATAAGTCGGATGCCTAGTTCCATGCGTGGTCACCGTCGGCCGTGAAAATTATTGCCCAACCTGACCCAATCCAACCCGTTGACCGCCCACCCTATCTGAGATGCTGGATAGGGGAAAATAAAGAGTTTTCATGGTTCAGTCCTGTAATGATATTTACCATAGGACTCCTGGTGCATAGCTTGGAATAAAATTCAGATGATCAACCATCCCCTAAATGTGGCATGAGTCTACCCAACTTTGTGTACTATGATGGTGCGGAGAATGTTGGGCACCTGATGTGGTCTGTCTTTCACTAGAATGTGGGTATTTCTTCTTTAAATTCTTTGGTGTTGCCTTTCTCTTACTGGTCATGTGTAAATATCTACTTTCCAGGGAGGGGAAATGGCCCTTTCTTCTTTGAACGGTCAGCTGGTCTTGAGAATTACCCCCTCTGCTGTTCTATGGGGCCTTTAGAAAGAACAAAATGACAGTATTTTGAAAGAAAAGGGAAGACAATTGAAGCGATTATCGGGTCTATAGATTTTCTTTTTCAGTGGGTTGCTTTGAAGGGTTTTCTCCAGGGGCAACATGGCAGTTTGGCCATAGCTGATGGTGTGGTGTTGAAAAATGTGTATTGGCTGCTTTTTCCTAGTCCTTGGTGCGACTGTTTTTGGGGTGTCCTTTTTGTCTTTATTCTCCAGTTCTATGGACTTCTGTATGTGATTTTGTTTGGTTTTTTGGTTTGTCGTTTGTCTCTGCTGCATCTTGCAAGAGAGATATGATCCATGAGTTAATATTTCTTTTTCTTTTTAGTGAGCACAAACATTTATCGATTAACAGAAAATCTAAATTTTCAAACACCGGATTTTAATTTAAAGCCCCTTTCTGTTAACTTGGTTTTTTACAAACAAGAATTAGTGGCTGTTCATTTTAAGCTGTTTAAAAAAAAACCATGCAAGGAAAAAGGAAGGATTTTCATTTTAACTTTTTTTAGGCCTTCTTACTACTTAGTAGTAGGTCAGGAGGAATTCTGATTTTGCTAACTAGTAGATTGTAAAATCTTTGCTGTAATATTTTATTTACATGTACACTTATCTATAGAGATACTATGTGTTATATTGCCATCTCTCTCTTTTTTTATGGTACTAGGATCCCAACCATGCACTGGTAGATGGCACGCAGACTCGGAGACGTGTGTGGATCTTTGCGCTTTTGAAGTCCTTGCACATTTCAAGGTCCATGGGGGGTATGGGTCAGATACTGTGCACCTCTTCATGTTTTGGGAACCTAATACCAACTCTTACTCACAACTCACAATTGCCAATTTTTCACAATCTCTCTTTTTAGTACCTTCTTCCCAAGGAACACTTTTTTGATGACAATGTTGAACTGTTAATGCAAGAGTTTAGTGTACATGCTTTATTGGAAACTTTAAACCTTTTTGGGAAATATATTCTTTCTACCAGTGTTGGCGGCCATCAGTGGCGGAACCAGGATTCTCATCTAGGTGGGGCGCAAAATGAATTAGAGATAAATTTTATACAATGAATTTAAATTTAAACTAATTTATATTATAAAATATAATTTTCATTAAAATTATATAAAAAACAGAAATTTTTAACAATGGGTGATTACTGATTACTGATTAATCATTAATTCCCCTGGGCTTGGTATATTAATTTTTTTCAGAGAAAAAAATTGAGAAGCATAAAGCATTTGTGATTTTGTGAACAAAATAGGTAATGAAAATATTTTAATATATTTAAAATAAATATTCTTTTAACAGAAACAAGAAAAAATTTGAAGAAAGCCAATCTAAAAAAAAACCCTAAATATAGAGAAAGAAACAAGAAAAAGAAGTACAAACCCTAACCCTAAATCAATTAAAAAATAAATAAAACCCCAAATCTAGATAGAGAGACAAGAAGAAGAAGAAGAAAAAAAGAGCAAGAAAGAGTTGAGCCATACCAGAGGGTGGCGCTGTGAGGCGTGGGCCGGTGGGCGGTGGCGGACTGGCCGGGTTTTTTAGAGAGAGGGCCGGTGTGAGTTTTTTTAGAGAGAGAGTTTTAGGATTTTAGAGAGAAAAAAGGCTGAAAAAAAGCGAGGGCGTGGTAGTTGGGCGGTAGTTTAGGGAGAGAGAATAGGGAGAGAGAGAATAGAGAGGGCGGTAGTTTAGGCCCTTAGGGAGAGAGAATAGGGAGGGCGGTAGTTTAGGGAGAGAGAATAGGGAGAGAGAGAGAGAGAGAGAATAGGGGGAGAGAGAGGGCGGTAGTTTAGAGAGAGAGAGAGAGAGAGAGAGAGAGAGAGAAAATAGGGGGAGAGAGAGGGCGCCCAAAATTTTAACTTTTATATATTAAAAAAATAAAAATAAAATTTGAGTTTTAGTGGGAGCGTGCGCCTGCATTGGTGGTGACGTGGTTCCGCCACTGGCGGCCATGTATGATATTTGTACACATTTGATTGCACTTGATCACAATCCAATATCAATATGAATGTATGTATCTATGGTTGTTAACTCTTGAACCAATCTCTGTTATTTGTGTCTGTGGTGATATCTGTACCTGTGCATCATAGCTTCACAGTGGCCAAGTATCACGTAATTCTAAGCTGATGTGTCTCTGAGGTTTATACCCTACAGCATCCATACAAAATATATGTTTTTTAAAATCATTAATCAAAGGGATTGATAAAAAATGAAGGTATAGATGTAGAAAGGAAGCAAAGAAAAGCAAACAAAACAAGGCCCCCCTAGCAGATAAGGAGATGATCTTTGCAGTCTAACCTACACAACACATACAAAAATCAATTATTGCTGACAATCCAGTCCTCTAGTATTAAATCATCGTCATGATCACCAACGCCTTTTTCCATCTACTCGGGTTAGGCTTACAAGTCTTATTTTTCAAATATATTAAGTGGTCTGCTGCTTCCTTTAAAACATGCTGGAAAATGAAACTTATATGAAACTTCCCACTGTGGAATGCTCGACAATATTTTGAACATGTTAGAGGTCTCCACAGGGACGGCCTTCCATCCATATAATGATGTTAGTGGAGTTGTCTTCTATAGAGCCTTCAAACCTTCAAGAAATGACAACGTAGTTTTGTTGCCGCTTTACCTGGGACGGAAACCTGAAAGTTTGTTTTATTACTATTAATTTATTTTCATCAACCTCATGCATGGCTACTTGATCTGCAACCATTACCAGCTTGACATCCAGAGTTTTTCCGCTCTTGCAAGGATGAATCAGTGAGGAGAATTATTCAAGCTGTGTTTCCTCTATCCAACAAATTTGGCATTTTCACATGTATTTTCGTCACTACTCTTTTCTTCTTCCAAATCTGAGGGAATTTTTCATATGCTAACATTTTCCTCTAGTTGATATTATTCTTGTAATATTTGATATTTTTAGTCTGCATGATCTTTTACTCTGTTCGTTTTCTGCCCCTGTAGCCAGTCCTAATTTGGAAAGTGTCTGATTCTTTGAAACATTAAAATTTTTTACTACGGATTTTAAAGTTTCCAACTGAATTTTATGTTGTGTGCTTTATATTTGAATTCTTGGTTCACATATCCTACTTTCGTAGACTTAATAATTTCTCATCAAAACTCCCATCCTGTCCGATGTGGTTCCTCTACCTGTTAGTGATAGTCAAAGATGTCCATGCACATAGTTATGCAAGGTGAATGGATGATCCATGGGTTAAGGCGAGTCACAATCAACGTTATCATCATCACAGCCCCATCCCATCTAATATGGGTTAAGACGAGTGCTTTCTATATATAGTCATGTCCCTTTTATTATCATGCACTTTCTGTTTCTTATATGAAATTTTCATGTGAAAATATATTTTCTTGCGAAAAGTATGTTGTCTGATAAACAGGAGGTCTGATGATCCCTAGCCCTTAGAACCCACCTTTTATATATATATATATATATATATATATATATATATATATATATATATATATATATATATATATATATATATGTACGTGTGTGTGTGTAATTGGGGCCCGAGACTTTGGGGTCAAACCCACTGCGGGGCGCTGGGTTAGGATCAGTTGGGGTCCATGTGGCATCCATTCGAGGGATCTTGTTCTACAGCAACTTGCCTAAGGACGATCCGTGGCCACCCAAAAAATTTGGGCATGATCTGATGCATATTAACCATCCAAAATGTGGTTAAAGAGGAAAAAGTTCAGTGCACTAGGATGTGTGGGCGGTCCCAAACTTTGACCGCAGTGCTAACCACCCAAAAAAATAAATTTGGAACGCTTTTATAGATCACATGCCACGTGGCACATTATCCCAAAATGGGTGTTTTGGAATCACGTGCCACATGACATGTGATCTGGGGTTCTAACCGACCGCCCTTAGTATGGGTTTAAACCCATTGTCCCATTTTCTATATATTTAATGGCAAATGATTAAATGACTTGAGTCATGCGACATAAGCCCATGACTCGAGCTCCTATTGATTGTATTCCACATCAGGTGGCTGAAAAAGTCAACACGATGTGAGATGCAGCCAATGGTAGCTCGAGTCATGTTGTTATGTCCCATGACTCGAGGGAGAGGATCATTACCCTATATATAATATAAGTTTTAAATGAAAATATCCCTTGTAACCCACTTCTTATGGGCTTGTCTCTCTAAAATGCAAAGCAAAAAATCAGAATGAAGTGGATCATAAAGAAAGAGTTGGTATATAGCAACCGACCCGTTCCAGACGCTGATTTGGAAGGTCAATTTTTCGGATGTGTGCCATGTGGAGTCACCATGTGTGCTGTTTGATTGTACGCCTGTGATCTAAAGGTCTATGGTACTGAAGATTAGATAAAAGCAATGTCTATGATGTGATTCAAAGCAGTCAACGTCCGTAACGAACTGGTACCATGTAAATCTCCAAAATCAGTTTAGCCGTTCATGTAAAGGGCATTTACTGCTTTGAATCACAAGATAGACATTGCCTTTTGTCTTAATCTTCAGCACCAGATATTTAGATCATGGGCATACCATCAACCGGTACACATGCTGACTCCAGGTGGCACACAACCTAAAAAGTTACCTGTTCCAAATCACTGCATGAAAGGGTTCAATTACCATATGCCAACTCCATTAAAAATAAGGGTTTAAATAATGTGACCAATTTGTGAAGATATTGTGAAATATAATGTTACATATGTTTATACGGTTTTTTTATTAATACCTCTACGTCAAAAATCGTTGACTGCTTTGAATCAGATGATGGAGATCATTTTTTCGCCCCACTCTTCCACACAAGGGATCTTGTGACCATGAGCGTACCATTAGACATACAGTTTTTTATTCCAAGTGGCACAGATCCCAAAAAGTGGCCTTAAAATCACATGGCACACGTCACACTACTACGTGATTTCAGGGTCATTTTTTGGGATCTATGCCACATGGAATAAAAAGTGACCCTCTGATGGTACGCCCATGATCTCAAGATCACTTGTGTGGAAGATTGGGGAGAAAAGTTTGATTCAAAGCATTCAATGATTTTTGGCATATTTGCCATCCAAGATTCCGTGGGTGTTAATAAAGCTACCCATGGTTATTATTACTATATAATGTTCTGTGGTCCATAACTTTCAACAAAATGTGCTGACATCGTACGAAAAAAAACATTCACTCGCAGGTTGCAAGGTTTCTTATGAAGACAGTTTCTCAGCTGGGATCTGGAAAGCAGCCTGTTGGGACTACAACATATCTGGGACAAGTGGAGCACTTGATGCAGTGTGTCTGTACTGTTCATAGAGGTATTCCTCATATTGTAGTCATTCACATTCAATTTTTCATGGAAAAAAGAATAGCACGTCGCAGATTCCTGAGTATCTTGAACTCGTAATTAGGCCAAAGTATTTGATGCATTTCCAAACGCATTGTATATGAAGTGCCTAAGAATATTGTCGTGTGTAGGAAGTTTGAAATTTTCCTTTTATATCACATCCACGACTAGTCTCCTCTGTATTATGTGTGATACTTTACATATATCAATGCTCCTGTCTTACATTTTTCTTTGCTTTCCTCCCTTGTTTTTACAGCTGAGGATTGGTTGAATCCTTCTGTCGTATTGGAGGCTTTTGAAGCAAGGGCTACTAGGTTAGCTGTTGCGTGTGCTCAAAATATCAATGAATCACCAAATCCAGAAGATGGTATCTCTCTTCTTCCTGTGTGTGTGCCTCGGTGTATGTGTGTGTGTGTGTGTGTGTGTGTGTGTGTGTGTCTGTGTGACAGTGCCATTGGGCTGCCATGTGGCACCCATTCCCTAGGGTTCACCCCTCCCTATGGGCTTTTAGTCATAGTCACAAAAGTCTCCGGTCTTTAAAATCGGAAAAGACGGTGACTTTTAGTCATCTTTTTCTTGTTGCCTATTTTGTACTATTTTGTTCATTAAAACCATTATTTTTAACTTGATATTTATTATGATATATATTAATTTGAATCTTTTTTATTTTCCTTCTTTTGACTTTGACCGATTTTTGCTGATATATATATATATATATATATATATATATATATATATATATATATATATATATATATATATATATATATATATATATAATGTGGGTACTACTTATTTTCAATCTTATATCATAACTATGCTTTTTATTGGGTAATCTTACCAACATTGGAGGGAGATTGACTTATGCACAGCCTTTGTTGCATGAAAAGGAACCCTAGTGTGAACTATTGATCTTAGGTACTACATTGTGCAAGAGTCAATCTTTTTCACTAGATAATCTAATGATCAGGGGTGAATTTTTTTTTTTTGACTATTGCTTCCCTTGAGAGACTTCCACCTAACCTGAAGCAGTGAGAATTTTGGTATCCACAGAATGGTTTATTGCATTGGATAAAACAAATTCATAAATAATCTATGGTATTATACAAAGATAACCAATCACAAGTTACTTTAATTATTGTAAACGAATGTTCCAAGTTCTACATGACACTAAATATTCTCCACTAGTTTCATGTAAAACCAAACTAAAAATTCAAGAATCCGTTGTCACTCTTGCCCAAGGAAGTTGGATTAAAGTTAACGTGATTCAACTTAAACTATTTGAAGCAAAAGAAGTAAGGAACTCATGGGATATTTAGAGGTTCAACTTCTTTCTCATAAAAAATTACAAAAATGCTTGACATATAGATTCTCTTGTTGCGAAATAGTACTAGCTCTGTGTGATTTGCTTCTTGAAATAAAATCATCTCTATTCTTACAAGATGAAAGGAGATGTTTAGGTAGCATAGCACCATGCCAAGCATATTCTTTGAGTTTTGTTTAAGCAGCAGAAGTCACCCAACAGGAAACCACAATGTTAAAACCAGGGTTACCCAAGTCGCTATAAGTGATATACCGAATGGCGAGCCGGTTCAGGGTTTGGTTTGGTCCGGTTTGCTGCTAGCAGGTGAACCCGGTTACCATCCCTTTAATTACATGTATAAAGGTCAAAAACCATGGAAGGCAGGAGTCGATCCTCAGACCTGTGTGACCACAACGACTAGTTAAACCAAGAGCTCTACCATACTTTCTTGTGATAATGTCTTATGTTAAAATATATATAATAAATATATGTACTAATCCTATCATAATAGAAAATTCATTCTACCTCTAGCGAGCCGGGTTTGGCCCGGCTCTGGCGAACCGCAACCTCTGAACCTGAATTCGAACCCAGTGAATCAGGTAACATTGTTTAAAACCAGCACTGAACATTTCTTCTAAGAATCTCCTATGGATTCAGCAGTGCTATTACAAGGAAAATAATGATTCTGTCAATTGGCCTTTTTAAGAAACGAGCTACAGGGGAAAGGACATTTAACAAAGATAGGGTGAAAAAATATATATATAATATAAATTTTAATTGAATGAGCACTTAATAGAGCAAATTCAGCATCAAGAACATCATCTAATTATGCTTTAATACGATTTTGGGAACTTGCTAGTGTCGAAACTACAACTTTCACGCTAGGCAGTCAAGATCTTCAGCACAGAAGGCATCAAATGCCAAAAAAATAAAAATAAATTCTATATGGAGTGCATTTTAGAGTTTGTTGCATCTAGATATAGCAAAAGGCACACAAATATAAAAATGAAAAAAACATATATAAAATGATGGCACGAAAAACAAAGAACAATTTATTCGCTATATTTGTGTGTCCAACCGGTTGACAAGGTTGTCCAACCGGTTGACAATATTGCAACCTCAAGGTCGCAGGTTCAACCGACTTACCTATATATATATATATATATATATATATATATATATATCTATATCGAGGGGATATGCAGCCGGTTGCAGGGATGGATCCCTGCACTCGGTTGCATTTCCACATGCCACGTGGCATGATTAACCCAAAACAACACGCGTTTTGGGTTAATTAGCCACGGGGCATGTGGTTTAATTATTTTTTTTTTGAATTTTTTGGTTCTCATTTGATGGGTTAAAGATACCCATAACACCCCACAAAATTGGTGCATTGAATTTGGGCCCCCTTTGACGACATTTTCAACGGTAGATATGTATCGAATTGTGCCCAAATTTTTGTGTGGCATTTGATTGATTTTATCCAAGTTGCCGTGGCACCCGATCCTTGTGATGTGCCACATGATGGGCTGGCGTGGTTTCACGGATTATCCCTGCAACCGGTTGCATAATCCCGGGCCTTTTATATATATTGATTGATTGCTTTTACACATTTTAATGTCTTTTCTTTTATCCAGGATTTCATGAACTCTCTCCTGATTTAGCAGAGGTAGCAATAGCTCACTGCCAATTAATCATTGTTTCCAAGTAAGTCTCTTCCCCATGTACTATGTTTCAGATCATTCCCTTATTCTCTCTTGATTTTACCAAGTTTATCGTCACCATACATCATAGTACTTGCTTACGGTTAAGATTCTTCTTTCTTGTAATGAACAATCGAAGGCTAGGTGGAAATTGTTGTGTAGGAATGTTTACCAACAAGGTGCTCCAGCTTACTGCTGAGCATGACCATGTCTGAAAATTTTATTTTTAGCGTCTTCTCAATACTGGTCAACTCTCTGCTCCCTTCTCTTGTACTCCAAGTCGTGTCACTTGATGCATTTTTTCTGCTTCAGGTTCATTGAAAAGTTGCGACAAGACATACCAGGACAGGGAGTGAAAGAACAGCTACAAGTCCTTTGCAACATCTATGCACTCTCTCTGCTACACAATCACCGTGGCGATTTCCTCTCGACTGGTTCCATCACTCCTAAACAAGCTGCCCTCGCAAACGAGCAGCTCAGAACTCTATATTCGCAGGTTTTTATGAAATTTTACCCCCTATATATTGTTTGAGAGGTTAAATTGGCCCTGTTTTCATTGCACGTAAAAAAATGCAAGACAAATTTACGAACTAAAATAGCTCTTGATGAACCCTCATGTTTTTACTGACAATGAAAACTGTTATATTTTAATGATTCGTTTAACTAAATCTATTTTTTTTGCGGTCGCGGTAATGGCAGGCCCGCCCGAATGCTGTGGCGCTTGTTGATGCATTTAACTACACGGACCATTTCCTTGGTTCGGTTCTTGGCCGCTATGATGGAAATGTGTATCCGAAACTCTATGAAGAGGCCTGGAAGGATCCTCTCAATGACACAGCCGTGCCCGATGGTTTCCATGAATACGTTCAACCTCTGCTGAAACAACAGCTCAGGGCGTCGAGACTATGAAGTTAGTTGCACTGGTGACAATTCGATATCTAGTTTCGGTCATTATTTTAACTAATAAAGTAGCAAGCTACTTTTATTTGTTAGTATATGGACTATTTAATTATAAAACATCAATGATAAATTAATAAAAATCTAGCAGAAATGATCCAATGATTGCCTCTCTCTCTCTCTCTCTCTCTCTCGCTCACGAAAGCTGGATGAGAAACCCTTGTTCCCTCGGTTCCTTTAGAGTATGGGTATCTTCTCTTCATTGAAGAACATTTGTGATTGTGTCCAGAAACAAAAAGGGGATTGTCAGATGTGCTATGGGTTTCGATGTGCTAACGATGAGGTCATGCATTTAATCCCACATCACCCACTAAAAGAAACCATAGATTGAAGTGACTAGCGGAAAATAACGAAGTTTTTACCTGAGAGGGTCGAAGTATCCTCCTCAAATGTAGGTGATAGGGCTCAAACCTTGTTACTATGGTAGGATATTTACTAAAAGGGTTCGAGATTTTGACGTGTGCTTAAATTTGAATTAATAATTGAGGTGAGGCCCGGGGATGTGGGTTGGAATGCATGGTGGATCCATGCGTTCCAATGAGGTGGGGTCCATGTGGAAACTATCAAGGGGATCGATCCATGCGTTCCAATGAGGTGGGGTCCATGTGGGAACTATCAAGGGGATCGGGTGATGGAAACTTGTACAGTCATTATCAGAGATCACTGGAAAATAATTTTGGATATGATCCGATGCATATCCACATCCACATCCAAAATATGGTCAAAGAAGGAAAGATTTAATGCACTAAAATTTGTAGAGCAGCATCCAAACTTTGACCATAGTTTTGATCACTAAATTTTTAAAATTTTTTTTTTCACTAGGTCACATGCCAGATGACACATGAGCTGTAAACAAGTGTTTTTGCGATCACCTGTCACGTATCACGAGATCCGAGATTACAATGCACTAATTCATCCCGTCATTCCAACCCAAATTCCCTTTTCCCTTAATAATTTTTATATGTACTTAAATTCGAGTTAAGTGTAAAATAAGTAAGATGAAAATGCTCTTAGGTCCCATATGGGACTTATCGTTGTTATGGTGGACTGACCGGTCTCATGCAGGCCGGTTGGACTCATGCGAGATTGACTGATTAGTATTAAATATCCCCCTAGCTAATTTTTATACGTGTCCTCATTATGGATTAAAAAAATTTGAAGACATCATTAAAAGACAAAAAAAAAGACCTTAATAATTTATTATTGACAAGCTATATTGGTGCTTACAGAATTATTAAGGGCGCCAACGACTTCTTCGAATCAGACAATGGAGACCGGTTTTCATCTCAATCTTCTAGATAATGAATCTTTATATCATGGGCGTATCATCAGACTGTCAATTTTTGTTTCCTCGATCAATTTTCATTTCATTCTTCTAGTTTTTTTTTTGGAATTTGTGCTATAGAATAAAAGATTGACTGTTTGATGGTACACCTATGATCTTAAGATCCATTGTGTGAAAGATTGGAGTGAAAATTGATCTCCATCGTCACATTCAAATCACAACAGATTTTCAGTGTAGGTGCCCTCACTAATTGAGTAGGCGTGAATAGAGCTTACCCATTATTATTATTATATTTTAACTATATTGACCTATTTAAAAATTACAAAACATCTGTTTAAATAATAAAATAAGTGTATTACATAATGCATGCATCAACAATATACAGTCTTAAAAGAAAAAAAAAAAACACATTGGAAGTATGATTAAAGCATGTATCACAATGATTACATTCAGAAAAATTTTAACATTTGGAGAAATTTCGGAAAATCAACGAATCGATTGAATATTTGGAAAAATTTTGTATACTATTAGGGATGCAAGTTTCCAACCGAAAATCCGAAACCGATCAAAAAGCCAGTAACCCAAATCACACCGAAACAGATTTGAAACTGGAAAAAACCAAACTAATTCTTAGTACTTTTTTTAGAGTTTGGTATTAGGTACTTGACTCAGAGCGCTGTCTCTCTTGGTACTAGGGTCACTTTTTTGAGATGTTCGCCATGTGGTACCACGATGATTTGTGAGAATTGAGAAACAATCTCCATTTCTCCATTGTCTTATTAAAAGCGATCAAAGACCATTTAAAATTGATTATGCACTGTTAATTTTATATGACAATTGATTGTTTTAACTCAAATGACAAATAGTTTATGTCCCAATTTTGCACCCCGGATCTCTAGACCATCTCATATCCTATGAGATGGAACACATGATGATTCCACATGGCACACATCTCAAACGTTTTCAAATATGGTGTAAATTTTTCCCTTTGGATGTATACCTAGAAACAGTGCATAAATTTCTTCCCTCCCTCAAACCATTAACCACAATTCATGCATAAATATGATTTTAATAGTACCAAAGTGGGCATTGATATATTAACCAGACTTATTCAGTCAAGCAAGACATCCAACAGTTCAAACTGATCGTATTTTTCATCACAAACCATCCCTAATTCATATTCCCCTCAGTTTCATGGTACAAACTGCAAGCTACTCAGTATCTGGTATCAAGACTATGGATCCCGAAGTCTTCCTAGCCTCAAGATCTGCATGAGCCTGCGCTGCCTGCGATAAAGGGTATTTGTGGTTAACACGTACCCGCAAAATACCGAGGCCGATGTTGGCAAATACCTCTCCAGCAGCTTCCAGAAGCTCGTCCCGAGCAGCAGTGTACTGCATGAGTGTTGGCCTTGTCAAAAACAAGGACTTTGCAGCGAGCGCTGACAATGGCACAGGGTCTGGTGTGCCTGATGACTGCCCAAAGCTCACCATGTACCCGCAAGGCTGCAAGCACACTAATGAACCCTGCATAAAAGCACTTACATGTGAATCACCTGCAAAAGAAATGAGCCCCGGTTTGTTGGTTCGCTCGGTTCGAATTCAGGTCCCCAATTCACCATTGTCCAACGAACCCAGTTGCCGAGCTCTTCTATATAGCTGGATTAAGAAAGAAAAATAGAAGAGTTGGCAGGCAACCGGTTCGCATGGTTGCCAACCAAATTGGGTAACCCTGCTTCAAATGGGAGCTGTAGCCATGTTGGACACCCTTGATTCAATTGGGGGCAAACACCTATGAAAAGATCTCTTGGATTTACAAAAAGGTCGCTTAGATTTATCCATGGTTTATTCCTTGTCCCTAAAACCCTATATATATATATATATATATATATATATATATATATATATATATATATATATATATATATATATATATATATATATATATATATATCTATCTCTGTGAGTGTGTGCGGGCTTAATTTATTCATGGCTCCTTGGAAGGTTCCGTTCTATTTATTTCTTTATCTCCCCATGCATCAATGGTATGCATGCAGTATCCCCTTCTCAGAGAGCAAGGCACGAAATGGTTTTGCAAATATATCATATCAACAATAATTTCTATGATACAAAGTTAAAAGAGCTGGTTTTAGGTGACTAATCTAGTCACCAATGGTGGTGATCGAGTCATGACTTATATGCATGTGGCACTCTTTGGGTGCAATGTAGTGCCTTGTGATGCATGAAGCCATTGTCTAGTTGAGATTCAACCCCAAGATTGTGTCGGAAACTATTTCTACCATACGATCAAGAGCCTAAAGTAAAAAAAAAACAGCCACCGTGCGATTGTACACAGTCACCAAGTAGGGATTCGGCAATAATTCGGCAAGTTCAGGAAATACACAGAAAAAAACGGAGAAAATAATCGAATAAATAAATATATGAAGATTAAAAAGTATAAAAAAAATTAGAAAATACTACAAAATAAAATTTGATTGAAAAAACTCGTGAATTATTCGCGAACTTCACGAATTTTAAAATAATACATGAATTTTGGATAAATTCACAAAGAATTTGTGATTAATTTGTAGAACCTGAAATTCACAACTTCTTCAAAAATTCGGAGAATTTGGTGACTATGATTGTACAAACCTGTTTTAGCGGTTCATTTTTTTGGTGCTAGTATGTTCTTAATGACATAACTGAGATGGTTTTTTAACGCAATCTTATAACTGATCTAGATGATGGCACTGAGTAGCGGATGGCACCATGTGGGACCAAGATGGGGCCATATGTACAACATTCTTTCCCACTGTTGGTGACCGGGTTGATTAGCTAGACCCAGCTTTAAGAGATTTTGGCTAGGTGGATCTTATCAAAGTGTTACAGATCATGGTTACCTAATTCGCCAGGTAAAGTACGAACTGCAAACCGGTTTGTGGTTCAGTTCGCTCTTTCTTTTTTCTTTGTAACGCACAAAGGACGCACTTGCAGCAACTCGAACCCTGACCTCTTCTTGGAACAAGGACCGGGCAACCACCACTCCTCCCTTGTCTTTGTTGTACATTTATAATAAAATGTTTATATATATATATATATATATATATATATATATATATATATATATATATATATATATATATATAAACATTTATTTTTTATTTAAAACTCATCCTACCACTAGCGAATCGGTTTGCTTGGATGTAGCGAACTGCAAATTACAATCCCGAATTTGAACCGAGCGAACCAGCGAATCAGGTAACATTGTTACTATCAAGTTTGCATATTACCTGGAAAGTATCTTTACCGACAGAATCGTACACCACATTGACTCCTTTTCCAGATGTAATCTCATCAACTTTAGCTACAAAATCTTCTTGGCTGTACACTATCACATGGTGGCATCCATCCTCCACCGCCTGAGCTGCTTTCGCTTCCGTCGAGACGGTTCCAATGACAGTGGCACCGAGGGCATTTGCCCACTGACATAAGAGAGAACCTACTCCTCCAGCTGCTGCATGGACAAGGACAGTGTGACCAGGTTCAACCTGCATTTGCAGCCAAGTTAGCATGACGTTTTACAGCTAATCCATAGGCAAGCAAACATATTGTGTCCTATGAAGGGAATATATATATATATATGTGTGTGTGTGTGTGTGTGTGTGTGCGTGTGTGTGTGTGTGTGGAAAAGGGTTGTGTGTCCCAATGGGGAATGGTGAGCGTGCTCCAAGGTCCCCGTGGAGCTCCACGTGGCACCCAAAATACTGTTTTGGTGCCATGTGGAGCTCGGATGCATTGTTTCGATCAATTATATAAAAAAAATAAAAAAATATTTGTTAAGGCAAAAGTCAAACCTTGATTGATTTTAATGGTCTAAATTTCAAAGGCTAAAGAAACACGGTGGAGGTGAGTTTTTGAATTTTTTAAAAAGATAATCTAAGCCAAACAACCTTGCTCCACATGGCACCAAAACAGTGTTTTGGGTGCCACGTGGACCATTGGGGCACCTACCGCTGTCCTATATATATATATGGCCTGGGACTATATGTTCGAGTATAGTGCTGGGTACTACACTCGAGCCAGTTGGGTGGGTTTCGTCACCACTTGCATCATGTGACAGTAAGTTTTCTTCCTTTCCTATTCAAATGATATGGAAACATAGCTTCATGAAACTTAGCTGGTAAAAAATCTTCATCAATTATCACTTGACTTAGTGGAATCAAGGCATAACTATATGGTTTGTAACAATCACTTTCGAAGTGTTATTACTTCTGCATTAATACTGTTTATAAGAAGCAATAATTTTTTATAGATGTCCTAATAAGGGAAATGATGTGGTGGGTATGCTTCTTCTCTATGAAAAGAACACCCTTTGACGACCATCGACACCCAATCAAAAGACTTCTTTGTGGAACTGACGCAGGACGACACCCTAAACTACCTGCATACAATGATTGATTTGCCGAAATTAAATTGAATTAAATTAAGCAATAAAACTCACAAAATATAACCAATACCTTAGCGTTCGCAGTATTCCATTGGAGGCTCACGTATAATTCGAGATGGGTTCAGTCCGGGCGTTAGATCCATTAGGTTGCAGCGCGGATCGATCCTAGAGATAAAACTCTAGGTTTTTCCAGATTAGGGCGCTCACAATTCAATAATGGGATCACTGATCTTCTCTGAGTATTTGGTGCAGAAAGGTTTAATAACTCTGCTGGGATCTACGGTTGTTGAATCGAATCGACTCAATGCATTAGGGAAAAACTAGGATTTCAGGAGTCGGGTATTTGGGTGGGAGATGGCCGATTTAGGTTGTTTGAATTAAAGCAAGGACGAGAGATTAAAAGGATAACGTAAACAAGGATAAATTATGAGCTTCACACCCTTGGCTTCACACCAAACCTTTCTCGGGAAGAAGAATCACTCTTCGTAGAGGCTCATCTCAAGCACACAAGCAAAAGATCTTTCATTAATCATCAACTGACTACAATGTTTAACTTAAGGACCTTATATAGGAGTCCTTTCAAACGAAAATAAAACCCTAAAACAAATTCTAAAAGGACAAGTATGCCCTTAAAAGTTCAGTTCGAATTTCAGAAAAAACAAAAAAAAAATTAAGCTGCGCGAATTCGATCGATCGAAATTGAAGTTGATTGATTGAAATTGAAATTCGATCGATCGAAAGTGAAACTCGATCGATCGAAAGTGAAACTCGATCGATCGAAAAACATATTTCAACAGTTCGCCGCAGAAATTTGATCGATCGAGCATATAATTCGATCGATCGAATTATATACTCCAGAACATATGCTTTTCCTCTTGCTGCCGTTCGATTGATCGAAAAAGGACTCCGATCGATCAAAATTTTCGATCGATCGAATTGCTGGTTCATCCAATTTTCATCTTTCGCCTATTTCTGATGTCCATTCCGCTTCTTCCGACGTCGGTACACACGAAATGGTCCATATCCGACGTCTACGATGTCGGCGTCCCCGTCAGGAACCTTTCCTATTATATTTATAGATAGCATGTAAAAGTTTTGAACAACTAGATTTTTTAATTTTGATTAACTAAAAAATGAGGGTGAGTGTTTTAGGAGCTTATAGATGAATGGAAGCAACCTTGAAGCATCGGCGGACGAGGAATTGTGCTGTCATACCCTTAAGCATGATTGATGCAGCAACAATAGGATCGACAGATGATGGAACGGGAACAGCAGCACTTGAGGGGAGGATCTGTTCTTCAGTATAAGAACCTAGTGGATTGCCCGCATATGCAACAACATCCCCTACTAGCCTGCCAGTCAATCCGGGACCCACAGCTGTCACTACTCCAACTGCCTCCATGCCTGAAACAATATACCAAGAAACCTTGAAACATAAGCATGGACAACAAATAGGAGAAGAAATCAGATAATTGCCGAAATTGGAACTGGTTATTAAGTAGTTTGGATACTAACAAAAATAAGCTGATAGCTCGTTTTCCAATAACGGAAGAGCCTACTACAGAACATTCATTTTTAAGCTTGATATTAATTACTTTCAACCAATGTTACCTGATTCGTGGTTCGCTGGGTTTAAATTCGGGTTTGGAGTTCACAGTTGGCGAGAGCAGGGCGAACCCAGTTCACTAGGGGTAGGATGAGTTTTTTTTTCTGATATTAGGGGTAATAAATGTCTTTGCTAACAGCAGCGAACCGGACCGAACCGAACCCTGAACCAGTTTGGTCAAACAGGTTCGCGGTTCAGTACTAGTTGTGGCGAATTGGGTCATCATTTCTCATCAGATATCATAAACTTTAGGAGATAGGAAATCCAACACTTTAACCAGATCCAGTTGGAGCAAATAATAATGCTTGTTGAAAACCTCCTAAATCTATTCCAAGCAACATTAGCTCTTAGATTTGCCCTTTCTATGTCTGCTTGAGAAGCTCAATCAGCAGATCATTTAAAAGCTTTTCTAATATAAATGAAATCCTTCTGAGACTTAAAACTCAACTCAAGTTTGAGAGCAGAAAACCTATCTCCTAATGATTATTTAGCTTTCACAAGTTTTTTTAAATTGTATTTTTCATGTTGTAATTCTTGATGTGATGGGCCAAAACTATCAAAGCGACTAAGGGATAATGGCTCCTGACCTACATTTAAATATTAAAATGGTGTTTAAATGATCTTACACCACTAAAATCAGACTTAATATTTCACACCATTGAAGTGTGATTTATCATTATGCCACGTGGAGCACATATGTGATCAATCTAAATTGTCCTAGTGGCAATCTATCATTGGAATATGTCTCAACCCAAAGAAACATGCCTATAAGTGGATGTGAGCCATCCGATTGATGAACTTTAATATCAGCCATTAAAACAAAAAACAATGGTTGATATTATAGCATACAAATCGGATGGTTTATATCTCCCTAAAACATCATTTTTGGGCCTTTACACTTCAATATTTGATCTATCACTTTGATGGTATGGATCACCCACATCTTAAATCATTGATGGTGTAAGATCATTTAAACACCATTTTGTTAAATGTCAGTCAGGAAAGTCGGGCCCAGCGATTAAATAATTATGCAGATTCTTTTGAACTGTTTGATAAATATGGCTCTGATGCACTTAGGGTGACTATGTTGTCTTCAAATGTGGTGAAATATCAGACTGGAGCTCAATACATCCATTACCATCATGACCATGGAATGAATGCTGTTAGCTTCATTAATATCTAGATTAGATAAAAATGTCTTATAACGCACTCCATCGCCTGAAAAATGGTGGCACCAAACATCATACTAACAGTAGTGAAAAAAGAGATGTGGTCTACCCAGGCTATGGAAGGACTGCTGACAGCTTATCTTGTTTCAATCACAGATTTGGTCATGCCTTGGGTCGTAGCCAACACGTTATGTCGTCAAAGTTGCTCATCACCTGGCTCAACTGGATGCTTGGGCTTATACTTAAAGATGGTATCTTCACCTACTTTATAGCATACTAGTCTCTCACGAGCTTAGAGCTCAACCAAATTCCAATCTAAATTGTTCATGATAAGAGTTGTAGTTGATCATTTCCATATGTAACTAACAACCCAGATTTTCTTAAATCGATTTAATGGTGTTAGATGTGTTTTACACTTTGCACGGTGTTAGCGCTCCACACCGGAACCTATCCTATTTTAGAAAATTTTATTTAAGTACGTAACCCTATTCTTCTTTTCTTATTCTAATCTTTTGAGAAACCTTAGCCGTATCTTATTCTTCTCTTCTCTTAAGAAACCCTAACCATCACAACTCCTTCTCAACTCATCCTTCCTAAAATTCTCTAATTTCTTCCCTAAAAACTTTCATGTGTTCTTCCACAAGAACCGCCGTGATTTATTTCCACCGATGAGATCAAAGAGGAAGAAGAAGAAACCTTGGACAAGCTATCGCGTTGGACGTTGATCTATTCAACCCTAATCGTCGTAGATCTACCGGTCTCGCTTCAAGAGGTGGGTACCATTAATCCATTATGTTCGTTTCAGTTCCCGTCGAGTAAGATACATTCGATCGAGTATCAACGGGCTAGATAAATGAACCCGTGTATATTTTTGTATAAATATTATTATTAAATAGAATGAAATGGCTAACCTGAGTTATAAATTTTATTTATTTTAATTGTGTTCTTTTCTTTTGGGTCTAATTTTTGGAACCCTAATTGTTTTAGAAATCTTAGGACCGATTGATCGATTTTTACTTTTGATTGATCAATTCTGAACTGAATCGACCTTGCTTATTTTCTATTGATAGTCGATTGATCGATTTCAATTGGTGATCGATCGATTATGGACCGAATCGATTTTGTATATTTTCTATATACTTTTCAAATTCAATTGATCGATTCTGAACAGAACCAAAGGTCTTCCTTGCATTATAATTTCGATCGATCGATTCCAAACCAATCGAATTGCTTATTTTTCTGTATGATAACGATCAACTGATTCTAATTTTCGATCGATCGATTCTGACCCGAATTGAATGACATTTATTTATAATTTTGATCGATCGATCGATTCTCATCCGAGCAGACAAAAATTTTTACCATATAATTTAACTTTATTCACGACCAAAATTTTAATGCATGCTAATCACAAGTAGGTTTCGATCGATGGTCGTGATTTACCTAACTTAGAATTCCAATATCTTTCAATTTAAGTATTCAATTATATATATATATATATATATATATATATATATATATATATATATATATATCAAATTTATCGCTTCAACGCGACCTCTTCGATAGCATGAAGAGTTGAAAATTCGATATCCTCATGATAATCGAACTTTGACCTCCACGTTCTCGATTTTACACTAATAACTACCCTATATTTGAATTTGTGTTATGTAAATATATATATGTATAATCATAATGAAATTTGGAATGTAAATTTATTCTCTAGTGAGATAAGTTTCATGCTTCCATCTTAATTATGTTGTACGAGTTATGAATATGTTAGGTCATTTGTACGCGAGTGTATGAGATCATGCCTACGTTTGGGCGTGGTGATTCGCTGAGATAGTATCGAAGCGAGGAATACATCGTATTCACATGTCACCCATGGTAGTATGAGACATCATGATGAGTGTGGTGAGTGCGGATTCAGTGTAACCTCGTATACGGAGACATATGCGGTGACCCTATCACCCCCGAGTTTTAATATGATAGGATAAGATAAGAGTTATGATATGAGATTCGACCTTTAGGCCTTAATTGTAGTGAAGTTTCTTTTACGGTTACGTGAAACTCGGAATGTAGGCGTTCATATATGGATACAATACCTCTATGGTAGTATGGACAGCCACACGAAGTACATCCAGGTTACTACGAAACCTGCTCCTTGGGAAACGTGGTTAAGTGAAGTTATGTCACTATGACTCGTCCTAGATGTAAGTTGTAAGATTATGTTACGATATGAGTCCGTAAGATAAGATATGAGTATGGTAATAAGACACCACTGTGTAGGCCAACATAAGATTAAGAACTTAAGTCTGTATGTATCATTCCTTACGTAGCCACCTTAAGGGTCACAACGTCTTATAACCAAGATGTTGGGAAGACAGTATGGGTATGTTATGACTTACGATTGACCATGTCTCCCCATTAGGCTACATGGGATATATGAGCATGTTATGGAGGGCGTTATGTTATGGTGGTAAGCTACTATGGTGACCTTCACATGGTAGGTTCGAGCAGCGACTCTGGCACAGATTGTATATGATTTATGAGTATGTAGGTATACTCATGCGACGTACAGACGCATGTGTCGTTGTAATAATAAGATGTGTTATGGTTATGAGGTATGGTGAGGTACATTAGGATGTGAGTGTGTCTAGATCATGATTCTGCATTTATGTTATGTTATGAGCTTTATGA
This sequence comes from Chloranthus sessilifolius, assembly GCA_021018995.1. Classification (NCBI taxonomy): domain Eukaryota; kingdom Viridiplantae; phylum Streptophyta; class Magnoliopsida; order Chloranthales; family Chloranthaceae; genus Chloranthus; species Chloranthus sessilifolius. The sequence goes on along the minus strand of CM037589.1, from coordinate 46,559,640 downwards.
TATATATATATATATATATATATATATATGATTTTGTCATTCTCTCTTTTTTATTCTATTGTTATACTATTATTATGACTCACAAGATGCACCCACAATGCACCTGAGTAGAATATGATGGATTGCTGGTGTATCCACTGAGTTGCATGTTGTTTAGCAACTCAGCCCTCGTGGCATTTATCTATTTCAGGTAACTATATTGACGGAGTGAATACCAGATATCATGATCCTATTGGTGCTGACTTTGTTGACCTCATGGACGTAGAGTATTAGGAGCCTTGGGAGGGCGATGTCGTTGAGTACTAGGAGGACCACGGTGTTGATTTTGAACCGAGTGCTGACTATTGACAGTAGTAGATTTGGTATTGAATTTCATTTTATACTGTTACTATTGACTCGTAGCATCGTATATTGGATTTGTTTCCGACTCTTACTTATTTGATTCGTAGTTATTACTTGAATTTTTATCGCATTTATTCATTATTTGTGACTGCCTTTATCTCATCTTTATTGGTTGGATTCACGGATTTCGCGGAATCATATTTGCGTGAGAACTCTGATTATGTGTATGTCCGCTTAGTGTATCTGGGATGCGTGCAGGTCATAACTCGGAATTCTAGGCCCTCAAGATGGAGTCGAATTTCGGGTCGTGGCAGTAACAATATTATGAAGATGGAATATTGAAACTCCATTGTCTATTCATCTGGTAAATTTCGAGGACGAAATTTTAATTATTGGGGGGGGGGGGGGGTGTGTAATAACTCAAAATTTTCTAATAACACAATTTTTGCTATTGAAGGATATAATAATCATTTTGAAAACGTGAAGGGTTAAAATGATATTTTTAATGAAGGAATAAAATGATCATTTCTTAGAAAGATTGAAGACAATGATTATTTTTATGAGTTGATACACCTAACTAAAGTATATAGGTTTAACATGCTAACCCTAGAGAAAGATAAAGGGGTTGATCCAGGACTTGACCTTTGGAGGTAGCAAAGGGGCAAAGTCAAAGGAGGTGACCATGAACTTGACCGTTAGAGGTGGTCAAAGGACGTGACCCTTGGAGATGGCCAAGGGGCACAAAGGAGGTGACCTAGGAACTTGACCATTGAAGGTGGCCAAGCGGCACAAACAAAGACGTTAATCTAAGGTTATCACTTAGAGGTGGTCTAGGGACAGTCAAAGGAGGTGAATCATGAATGTGACTCTAGAAGGTGGTCAAGGGAAGTGGCCCAAGGAGGTGATCAAGGGACAAGGTCAAGAGGAGATGGCGGAATATAATTGTTTAGTTAATAAAAAAGGTAAAAATATATTTATTTATTTGAAGGAGTTGGAAGAAAAACATATATTAATTAGAGGGAGTAGAATAAGAAATATAATATTCAAAAGAAAAAGACAAAATGGATGGGAAGTGACAATGGTTCATAAATAGGGAGGGGTGGGAAGATGAGCCCCATCCCAGCAAAAGAGAGAAAAAGAATGAGAAAGACGAAGAAAAAGGATAGGAGTTAGATTAATTTAGTCTAACCCTTTCTTTAGGTTTTTCCAAAATGCTTTATTTTTAATTTAAGGGATAGGAGTTAGATTAATTTTGATTAGACTCGGAAGTTAATGCATGTAGATCTTTAGTTATTATCTGGGATAGCATATATAATGACTAACGTGCATGTATTTGAACAAAAAGTATGATTTTAAGAGTTCCAACGTAAGAAAGTTTATTCATGACGTAATTAAATTCTGACGCATGAACTAATTTCCGACACCTGATATTAAGGTGGACTTTTACTACCTGACACCTGATGCATTAATTTTGATAAATGATGATGACTGAATTGTTGATATCTAACACTTAATACCAGATATTCTGACACCTGATACTTGGACTAATTATTATTAATACCTGATACCTAAGATTTTATGAAATTAAGATTCGATAGGCAAATCCCTTATGATACACCAGATCTGGCTCAATTATTGATAGATTGAATAGACTGGCCATTTCTTGAAATCTCTCTTCTGATTCAAAATTGTGGTGTAACGTGTATCCGTACATAGGGATTCCTTTTACCTTTTCTATATATATATATTGTCGTTGGTCCTTCGCAAGTGCGCTCTGGGAGCACTGTACGTCTTTCTTAGATGAAAACACGCCCTACATGCTTAGATGATAACACGCAATGCCTCAACTAATAAAAATGCAAATTCAAAATGTTAAGAACATCTTCCAATTCACTCTAACAATACCAACTTTCGTCGAGCTTTGATCGCTGGCGTGTGAAGCACGTTTTGTCCATCCCTACCTCCTCTACACCTAGACATGGGGAGGCCTTTCTCACTCAAGCTCAACCCTCTCAATCATCATGGCGAGGACGCGGTAGGCACCAAAAAGGTCGTGGAGGACGAGGCAGCGGGCGATCATGGTCTCCTCACACCAATTCTTGTACATGGTTGGAAGGAGACTATCCAATGTTTCTGTCATCTTTGTCGAGCCTGATTTTTTCTATGGACGTGTTTTGCTGGATAAGATAAGGAGACCACCCTTCGACGCTTCTTTTGCTGTATACCCCCTCCATCCTTTGGAGGTGGAAGAAAGGGTACTCATTATATTACGGGCCCCAGAACAAAAAAAAGGTGGGGGAGAAGCATAGCTGAACCTCTGATCGACCTGGACACATAAATCATTCTCGGCGTTGAGAGAGATTTGATATTTTGTAAGTAACTAAGTGCTTAGTGAGTGCCTTTCTAAGGGATTGGAAGAAGAAAATGAAATACAAACAACTGTGATGGTCGTAATAGATCGACTTTCTTAATGGAATTGTTCTATTATTTCACGATATTCATATCTGGAATACTGAATAAGTCGAGCATGGAGAATGCGCACTTGGTTAATGAAAGATCATTTCGCTGGCAAGTGACAAGCATACACCTAAGACCTAACTCAGCGAGGTTGTAGGGAAGTTCTTACGAGTTAGGAATTATAAGAACATGCAACGATGGGAACCCACAATGAAATGAAGAAAGCCATCTTTTTTGGGAACTACATGATAAAACTTACGGAGTAATATATAATAAAGGAACTAAAGAGCACTTAGGGTTTATGGGAGAGAAAGAGAGATGGAGAAGAAGAGAGGGAGAGGAGAGAGAGAAATAGGCACAAAACGATTACATCTTTACTAATGTTATTAAATGAATTACATGAGGTGGAGTCCTTATATAGAAGAGTAGCTTACATTCATTAGGAACACACCACACATAACTAGAGGCAACCGCTTACATTTATGTGGACACTACATACCATACTAACACTATTGCTTCCTACACAACATAGATTATCATCTCCAACACTCCCCCTCAAGTTGGATCATCAATGACATGGGTGTTCAACTTGCCCACAAATACGGAACAAAAAGACATGTTTACACCATCATCTCCCCTTGATTTGATACGGTCAACAACTAAAAGTATCCAAGAATCAGCTATTAATGTGGTGCAACTACTTGCACTCACCAACAACTTGGTGCACTACCGCACTCAAGGGGCCATGTGGTACACATTGCTATGTCTTAACAACTTGGTGCATCACTGCACTGAAGTGGCCATGCATGATGGTCCAAATAAACGTTGTTCGAGGTATGATCCAATTGGCTCTAGGGCCTACATCAATGACCTATAATACAACATAGGGGATTTTGACCGTATAAAACCCATTAAAGTAATGGTACCCGGGACACCAATCACCTCCAATAGCAGCCAACACATCTCCTCAATCCACGACATAGATCTTCGATTTCATAAATTTCTTTAGATTTCACGGCATCACATATCTCACGGGAGCACCGTTATTTCTTATTCCCTATGAGTATTTTATCGAACACATTGTAAGTAAGCATATCAGCAACAACGCTGAAATATACTACCATACACAATCATCAATGACACCTTTACAAGAACAATTGTAGCATTTCCACTAATAGTTACTGTGTAGTCCATAAACAACAAAGATAACACATCTTTCCCCCTTTTTCTAACAAAAATGGCCCTCAAACAACTCGATCATATAAGAAAGACCACTAGTAGACATGCAATCATCCATTTGCAGTTGGAAACTGACTATGAAATAGAAGAAAGTTGGCACTAAACCCAAAAGGTTACCTGAAATCCACTCAGGCACTTCACCAAACACTTGTAGGGCATCTTTTTAATACAGTCTTTTTTTCTTTCTTCTTCAATGGCTGCTATAGCTATCATTTTCTTCTTCTTTTCTCTTCTCACTCTATCTTTTCTGCTTTTCTTTTATTCTTTCCTCCTATTTTTTCCTTCATTTTTTTTGGCTGCTACAAAAAACCTTATTCATCCCCTTTTTTTATGTTGACTGCACAGCAGCCCACCATGGCTGCACAACAGCCACCTTGTTTTTATTGTCTTCAATGGGTGCTCCACAGCAGCCTCTTCTTCTCCTTATATTCCCCCCTAAAAAAAGTCAAAATGACAAAGAACATGCAAAAGAAAGACAATTAACATAAAATGGAAGATGGATGACTGCAACGACACCAAATATGAACCTTGAATGGAGGTAAAAGGGTGTTGGAGAAATCCTAAACTAAACGGACGCACGGAACGAACCCGCTCTGATACCATGATAAAAGAACTAAAGAGGAGAATACCCACTTAGGATTTGTGGCAGGGAAAGAGAGAAGGAGAAGAGAGAGAGAGAGAGAGAGAGAGAGAGAGAGAGAGAGAGAGAGAGAGAGAGAGAGAGAGAAACAACTTTGCTAATGTTGTTAATGAATTACATGAGGTAGACTCCTGATGTAGAGGAGCCACTTACATTCACTAGAGACACACCACATATACCTAAAGACGGCCACTTACATATATGTGGACACTACACACCATACATAAATTACTATCTTCAACACTTCATTGCTTCTTTAACGTTCTTTGCTTGAACTTCCTCCAAAAAAAAATTGAATTATCCAAAGCTGCCCCTAATCAACAGAGATGTGACACAAGGATCTGGTTGGGCAGCCACAACGGGAGCTTCTCTATCAAGTTTTTCTACCGGGTCCTATCGTACTGACCGTTGATTAGAGCTGCATGTTTCTTCATCTGGAGAGCCTCAATACCCCCCAAAGCTGATATGAACAGATTTCAACTTCAGTAGTATTACATCTATTGAAGTCGATTCTCAATTCTAAAGCTGATATGAACAGATTTCAGGAGCCCTAATCTATAGATATCTGCTTTCAAATGTAATAGACTTTAAAAGGATAATACAATTTTCTTTTAACAAGATAGAGCTGGTGCTGATCAGTAAAAGGAAAAACCTTATAAGGGAGGTGACTTTTTTTTCCTAGGCAAGCAAAGGGGCATTAGGGGTCCCTACCCTAGCAATAAATGTCAAAATTCATCTACAAGTGAGGCGCATAAATACGCATACAGCTAGGTACAAGAAAGGAATAGAAAGGTATACACAGAGTACGAGGCTACTGTAGAGCATACAGGGAATTGACTTCACAATAGTGCTTTTTTCACTAAAATGAATAGATCAGAGGACAAGGGGTTAAATTTTCCAAAATGAAGGCAAGAATTTTAACCTATCTCCATCCAAAGTAATGATGCTGAAACTAAACTACCTAAAACTTAGTCAGAAGTTACCCAAGGCCTACTTCCCATTGGTATCATAATATCCAACTCTTCCTCAATCTCTCCTTGGTACATTTCTTTAACTTCCAATGGTATGCATCTTTTAAACTGCTGAGTTCATTAGTTAGTTCCAAGGTGCCAGATGATTCGGATCATTAATTGAAATGATCCTTACAGCAGTACCTTAAACATGTCTGAAAGCGGATCAGGTGAGACGGTCTACATAGAAGCCAACATGCAATTGACATCACCTATAAAAAAAAATAACTTTTTTTTGTATCAATAAAAAAGAACAATTTTTTTTCTGATTTCAATATGTTTCATTCTCCAATTATATTCTATAATTTACTCATTATGACAATGAAGTGAGCACACGGTTCCTTTCCTATTATGGCCTTCCAACCTATGCTCCTCCATATTAATTAGACAATCAAATAATAGATGCCATAGTTATATAATAGAAAAGCCACGATTTCTAGTTGATGTCAAGGCAAAAAAAATCATTTTAACATTTTGGAGAAATGAATTATTGATATATTTGTTTGTTTATTAACGATTATTGCTATAATTTCACAACTTTGAGTTGTCCACCAATATGCTCTGACTAGCCAATTATGCTTCAGTTAGTTATAATTTCTTCAGCTGGCGCTAAAATTTAGAACAATTCAGTAACCCTGTACAATAAATTTCATGCTCTTCTAGTATAAACATCCTAAAATATAGATATCTACCCAAGCTACCTCTGTTTGTGCCTACGTTGGAAGCCCACTGATTGCATGAAATCAGACAATCGAGATCATTTTTCGCCCCAATCCTCCACACAACGGATCTTGGGACCATGATCTTATCATCAGACAGTCAGTTTTTTATTCCACGTGGCATAGATCCCATAAAGATGGCCCTAAACTCATGTTTAAGAATAAAGGTGTGCCATGTGACTTTAGGTCTATTATATTGGGATCTGTGCCACATTGAATCAATAACTGACCGTCTGATCGTACGCTCATAATCTCATGTGTGGAAGATTGATGTGATAATCAATCTCCATTGTCTGATTTCAAGCAGTCAATCGGTTTAAGTGGGTTTCCGACGTAGGCGTGAACAGAGGCACCCATCTACCTATGCTAACAAAAGTAATTCACTCTACACAGGGAATCAAAAGATGAAGATGAAAACATGTAAGAGTTCAAATTAACCTGGAGTAAAAGGCAAGTTAGCTTTGTAAACTCCTTTGCGAAAATACACGTCAATGAAATTGAGGCCGATTGCTTTGTTCTTCACACGAATCTCTCCCTCATTGGGCTCTCTAATTTCTATATCCTCCCACTTCAGAACCTTTTTTTTTTTTTTTTGCAAAATTGAGAGAAAAAAAAAAGGAATGAAAATGGGAACAAAAAGAGATGGGTCAAGAGAAGTTCAACAAAACCCTATTGAAACTTATAACAAATAAATAAATAACAACAAAAAGGAAAATGAATTTGGCTTCCTCTATAGTTACGAGCAGAAGTAATTGATATGCATAGTTTCAGTTATATCCAACAGAAGAAATGGGTCGGCTCTTATAGATAAGTGGTGAACACTCAATATGGGTAATTTCAGTTTAACCCAATAAAAACGGGTTGACTCAATTTGTAAGTGGTGAATCATCAAATTTCAACTAGTAACAAAGTTTGGATTTGGCATTCATTCGATGGCATGTTAGTTCGGTTTAATTTGGATAAATTCATGAAAGATTAACGAAAAATTCAGAGAAAATTCGGGGACTATAAAATATATGTTAAACTATTTAAATTTAAAAATAAGGAATTTAAAGAATATAATAATTGCATTACATAGTCCGTGGGCGTTAACAATTTACAATCATAAAAGAACAATACAAAGTATGCTTACAGAAATGATAAAAATTCGAACATTTCGGCAAATTTCTCAAATTTGAAAAAGAAAAATTGAGAAAAATTCAGAGAATTGACTAATTAAACGAATATTCGGCAAAAAGTTCGGTAGACCACCTACTCCGATAATTCTTCCAAATTTTTGATTAGCTCGGAGAATTTTGTGACAGATATCAACTGAGCTAACTTAGAAATATTCATCTAATAAATTGTTTAAGCAAACCCAAAGAAAATAATGGAAATAAAAATAATAAGTATGGGGTTAATTCATCATCATCATTTATTTGGGGTCGGCAAGAAATGAGTTGATTTAATACAGATAATCGATGGTATCGAATCGATTCCTACAATTTCAACTGAGACCCAATTGATATCAGCTGTTGCATAAAAAATCTATCAAATAAGTACAGACAAATGGCCGATCCTATATCGAGGTGGTAAATAAAACCATCATCTATCAACCAAATCCTACAAGAAACCCCTAAGCTATGTGTGGTAGCTAATCAAATGACTAAAAAGATGAATATATATGAAGAAAAATAAGGTTAAGAGGATAGAGAAGGCATGCCTCAGGTCCGCCAAGCTCGTGAATTCTTATAGCTTTGACCATTGTTGCAAATGTTTTCAATGGTTTGATTTTAGTTAAGGAGGTAAGTGAGCTCTTCTCACTTGATCTCACTGACAAATTTATATGACCAAAGAAGGGATTCGGTACACGGGCTAGTTTAAATAAGCCCATTTCTAAGCTAGAATAAAGATTAAAGTCCTCTCCTTATTTATATTGGGATTAATAGGGGTACAAGTTCGGGCCGGAAACTGAAACTGAACCGAAACGAACCGGTTCCTATTTTTCTATTTTTTTTACCAAAATCAATCCAAAACCTGAAAATTTCAGTTTCGGTTTTGTATGATGTCACCGAAAATCGAACAAAACTAGAATCTGTTCAGCTCAGCTCGGTCCGAATCAGTTTTCTCATATAATGAGTCAGTGATGGATAAGAGATTTTGACCAAGCATAAATTTCATAGATTTGTATACTAAAATTTAGGAAAATTTGTATTTTCGGACTTATAAGTTTGTTTATTTATAGAAACTGTCCTATAATTTAAAATTTTGCAGAATAGGCTAACTTCAAGTCAAACCTTTTCCACGTCAGCACCAACCTATTTTTCTATTATTATATGTTTATTTTCTATTATTTTTTGTGCTATCTTACAATAATTCTAAAATACAAAAGAAAAAAAAAAAAAAAAAAAGTTGACGAAAAAGATAGAAATATAGATTAAACAAAAGCGGCCGCCGACTTAAGATAGCGAGCTATTATATTAAATTGTGGCTAAATTAAGATGGCGGTCCTATTAGAGTATACCTCATTTGATAACTATCATACATCAACTATTTCAACTAACTATTTTAAAGCGGATAACTAACTTAAGATATCGAGCAACTATCTTAAAGGCCGCTAACTTAAGATAGCGAGCGAGCCGTTATCTTAAAATAGCGACTGTCACTATCTTAAGATAGCGGTAGTATTAGAGTGAACCTTATTTAATAACTATTACACATCAGTTATCTCAATCAGCTATTTTAAAGCAGGTCGCTAACTTAAGATTGCGAGCGGGCTACTTTTGTTTGTTTTATATTTCTATCTTTTTCTTCTCTTTTTAATGTTATTTTTATTTTCTTCTGTATTTTAGAATTTTAACATGAGTTATAATTGATTTAGATAACTATAATTGATTGATTTAAATAATTATAATTAGTTGAGATAACTGATGTGTGATAATTATTAAATAAAGTATACTCTAATATGACCGCTATCTTAAGATAGCGGCCGTTTTCGTTTATTTTATATTTCCATCTTCTTCTTTCTTTAATTTCTTTCATAAGTTACAATTGGTTTACAATTGATTGTTCTTTATCGGGCTACTTGCTGGAGTCGGAATTGGAAAAGGGACGACAAAAAAAATGATATATATATATATATATATATATATATATATATATATATATATATATATAATGAAAAAGCAGGTCGGTATTGAGGTGGAAACGGCTTAACTTGGAACTGACCTATTTTACAAAATTTCAAACTATAAGATCATTTCTGTAAATAAGCAAATTTATAAAGCCAACAATGCAAATTTTCCTAAAATTTAAGTCTCAAGTTCATAAAGGTATGGGTCTCAAAAAGGGACTTGTGGGTCTCTTATGGAGACATTGAGTAATGGATCTCAGGTTTGTGACTGTACATTGACTTCCGGTCTACTTTTTCGAAGATTTTATACAATAAAATTTAGGCCTCAAGGTCATAAAAATCGATCTAACGATGAGATTTATCGGTCCTAAAAAGAGACTCGTCGATCTATCATGGAGACCGGTCGATATCATCATGTTGGGTGAAGGATCTGATATTTTGACCGAACATAAACTTTTAGTATACTTAATATTTTCAGATCTTCCGTCGGTCCCATACAAGGATTAAAATGTCAGAAAACCGATACGTATCGTCCGAGCTCAAAACCGATACGTATCGGTACCGAACTGTATCGGACGATACATTGAATGTATCGTCTGGTAAATACATATAAACCATCAATACCAATACGTATCGGTATCGGACAAAATTTTGATCCATAATCCCATATTTAGGTCTCAAGTTTATAAAGATGTCAGTCCCATTTTCAGACACATTGATCTCAGCTTTTTGGCTAACATAATCTTAATCAATCGAAGGGAGGTAAACATACATCGCAAAGAAGTATCTGTGATCGGTCTGTTTTTGATCGGACTGTTCTTGGGTGGCATTGAACTCTTCAGGACAAGTCTGCCTCCCAACAAAATTTAGGCCTGATTTCTTAAGATCGATCGAACTCTTCAGGACAAGTCTACCTTCCAATTTTTTCCCCTACCACTTTGCTGGCATTGAAGTAAGAGGTGGATTTTGGTGCAATGGCTAGTGTTGTCCACCTAAAGGTACGGGTCATGGGTTCGAGTCGTGAAATCAGTCTGTCTGAAACGATGGTTAGTCTGCCTACCATCTACTTCTCCCAGACCCGACTAAAAGCAGGAGCCTTGGTGAGTCGGTGGCATTGAAGTCTCAAGAAACCAGCAAAGGGGAGTTGATAGAATTATTTCCATAAATGATAATAACTAGAGAGGTAGCTTTATCTGGTCTACTTCCCTCTCACAATGAAGGGTATTGGGAGGAAAATGAGAACTTTAAATCAGCAAATCCAGATCCTAGACTAGCTATGACGTATGAGCAAGCATAGTTATTGATTAGTGTTCCACCCAGGACAGCAGTTGGTGGTAAGTTTTATCCATTTTGTGATGCTTGACTATGGTCTTAGTCCAATGGGACCAGTTTTGTGGTTAGAGATGTAGGGGCAAACCTCATTTTGCCTAGCTTTAGTGTTAGTTACGCCCGATGACATTCCAGATTTTAGGGGATGCCAGTGAGGGCATATTGGTTTTCTCAGCAAAGATGACATCTGAAGAGCCACCAACAAAGGGCTTGTTACAGGAGGGTTTACTTATTATTATTATTAGGGTTTTTTGCATATATCCCGCTGAGATACATCAAACCCCCTGAGTTTACCCCCTGAGTTATGAGTATTTATTCTACAGTCCTTACTTTTGTGTTTCAGTTATATATAATCCCTTGCTCTTAATTAGCTGTGAGTTTATCAATTGAAACGACTATTTTGCCCTTAATGAAACCAATATTCTAAAAATCTTACCATTCTAAATCATTCATCAATATTTACAAGTCATGTCATTATAGTTTACCACCATTCTAAAAGGCCCTTTGTTCACCTTTATTTACAAATCATGCCATTATAACTTTACCATCACCATTTTAAAAGGAGTACCTTTAAATCCACCCACAAAATCTTTGAGTTTACTCATACTGAAACACATTGACTGCATTGAATCAGACGATGGAGATTGTTTATCGTCCTAATATTTCATGAGATCGATCTTTAGATCATGGGTGTACCATCAAACGGTTGATTTTTTTATTTCATGTGGTACACACCCATAAAAGTGACCTTAAACTGAATTTTAAGCGTGCACGTGATGTTAAAGTCACTTTCTTAGATGTGTGTCACGTGAAATAAAAAACCGACCGTCTGAGGGTACACCCATGATCTAAAGATCGATCTTTTGAAAGATTGGGAGGATAAATGGATCTCCATCTTTGATTCAATTCAATCAACGTGTTTCAGCATGAGTGGACTCGAAGATTCTGTGAGTGGATTTAAAGGTACTCTTCTAAAAGGCCCTTCATTCACCCATCAGATTCAAGACCTATCTGATGGGTGATTCCCCCATTAAAGCATGCTAACGTTTGGACGAATACTCAATCAATGGAGGATTTCTGGCGAACCATGCAATCATTCTTGTAAAAAAAACCTTCAATCTACATATTCTTAGATTAATAACCAAAATTTGGAATAATTTTTAATTTTGGGTATCTAAAAGTTTTGGTAGGTTTTTTTGATTATTTTGGGATGGTTTTTAATTTTGAGTATCTAAAATTTTGGTGATTTTTTATATTGGGTATATGAGTAATGTTGTTGAAAATTAAATAATAAATAATTCAGTGGTTGAGTGGAACTTGGAAATAAATGAGTCAGCATTTTCAACCCGACCTAATGGGTTGAGACTTGGAAATCTGAACCCAAGCCCAAACCTATGGCGGGTTGGGTCTTTTGACTTTGACCCATCGAGTTGACCGGACGGGTTAAAACCCTCTTGTGCTGTTATCATCATTAATCTCCAATGATTGTACAAGTGGAATCATCCCAACCATGTTTCAAACTTTTGGCCGATAATTCATACTGTCAGCCAAAATTTATCAATTTCAGTCCTCACCGAAACGAAACAACCCCTGAAATTTCGGTCAAATTATGTATGGCAATAAAATTTTCGAAATTCAAAATTATGGCCAAAAATTTCATTCAAATTTTTGGTTTCGGTCATGCCCAAAATAAAAAACGAAACCGATATTTTGATCCTTAATCCCAACCATCCAATCAATTGACCACTTCTTTTATGGCAATAAAATTTTCAGCCAAATTTTCGATCGAAATTCAAAATTATGGCAAAAAATTTCATTCAAATTTTGGGTTTTGGTCATGCCCGAAACCGAAAACGAAACCGATATTTTGATCCTTAATCCCAACCGTCTAATCAATTGACCACTTCTTTTATGGCAATAAAATTTTCGGCCGAAATTTTGACTGAAATTTAAAATTATGGCCAAAAATTTCATTCAAATTTTTGGTTTCGGTCATGCCCGAAACCGAAAATGAAACTGATAATTTGATCCTTGATCCCAACCGTCCAATCAATTGAGCACTTCTTTTATGAACCATATATTAGAAATTGCATGTATCAAACATCATAATCGTTTATCAACTACTTTTGTATGAACTGTTGCATATATTTTATTGACTAGAGGCATAAAATCTATGGTTTAGATCCAAATAAACATGCACTGATTTCTGGTAGAGATTGAAGGCACTACCATGATCCTTGATCCCGGCCGTCTAATGATACATCCATGATCTAAAGATCAATTTCATGAAATATTGGGACGATAAACAATCTCCATCGTCATCGTTTGATTCAATGCAGTCAATGTGTTTTAGCGTGGGTGAACTCAAAGATTTTTTGGGTGTATTTAAAGATACTCCTTTTAGAATGATGGTGGTAAACGACAATGACATGGCTTGTAAATAAAGGTGAATGAAGGGCCTTTTAGAATGATGGTAAACTATAATGGCATGACTTGTAAATATAGATAAATGAATGACCTTTTAGATTGGTGGTATTTTTAGAATATTGGTTTTATTAAGGCCAAAATAATCATTTCAGTCTATAAACTCACGGCTAATTAACGACAGGGAGTATATGAAACAGAAACACAAAAGTAAGGGCTGCAGAATAAATACTTATAACTCAGGGGGTTTGATGCAATATCGGCATATTTCAGGAGGGTATATGCAAAAAACCCTTATTATTATTCGCAGTGGTTGACGACTTGGGTGTGCTCCTCAAGGTTAGGAGTTCGAGTAGCGACTCCTCTTAATCCATGTAAGACTCATGGTATGGTGAGGGCATCCCTTAAGGATTAGTCCAAGCATAATCCCAGTTTGGTGCCACGTGGCACCTAACCCCAAGAACAGGTTCCACATTGACATGCTCAAAGTCGACTAACAATCATAATATAATATTTTTTTTAAAGTGAGCTTCCACTTGGGTCAAAGTATATATTTATTATATAAAAACGAAAAAAGTTTACAATGACCCTACAACCAGATTAGCTATTTTTTTGCCGCTTCAATTTTCATACAGGAGTCCCTCCTATCTAAAACCTTGTATAGCGCAATAACTCTCCGAGTGTCCAGCAATTTGCTGTTCTCAAAGATCCATTGATGGTGCAACAATAATTAAGAATAATTGAATCAAGGGAAAAGCTTTGATGAACTCCCATCTCCCAAATTTCCATCATTCCGGAAAACTTTACAACATTCTATACAGTTTCAACTAAACCTTCCACCAATATCGTAATATCACCAATAATCTCCGCAAGAACACAACCCGTCTCTGAAATGGTGGAACCGATTGATGTCTCTAACAATAATTTCCCTCGAAACAATTTTACTTATGAACTTGAACGCTAAATGGCAATCCAAACACACCCGGAGGTTTTTCTTCACTCGAATCGGTGCCCCCACAGGAGTAGTGATCAGACCGAAAGCCACAGCGAGCTTCTCACTATGGTGGTATAGAAGTATCTCCTTCTCCTCCTGATCTACGTAATGAAGATCAGTCTCCACTCTTGGAACATAACCAGCTTTATGCATCAGATCACTGAGTTCATCGAGCTTAGCAAATATTTCTTTGGTCCTAGCATGACTTCTATCGCCTACTGTAAATGCATGTACTTTATCTCTCACTTCGATCCAACTCATCCCAGGCTCTTTCTTCACCTTGCTATCCTTCATCAATCTTCTAACTCTAGCAACATTTTCCCACATGCCGGCGGAAGCATACATGTTGGCGAGGAGCACATGGGTTCCTGATTTTTCGGGTTCAAGACTGAAAAGCATCTCGGCGGCATGCCTACCCACCTCTAAATTCCGATGGGTTCTAGCAGCACCTAGAAGCGCTCCCCATACCGAAGCTGTTGCTTCAAAGGGCATCTTATTTACTAACTCCATTGCTTCATTTAATCTCCCCGCACGACCGAGAATATCAACCATGCATGAGTAGTGTTCTTCTGACGGTTCAATGCCAAATACTTCTCTCATTGATTCAAAATAATTTTTTGCCTCAGTTACGAGACCCGCGTGATTACATGCACAAAGAACGCTAACTAGAGTTATGTGATTGGGCACCACACCCACTTTAACCATCCGATCAAACAAACAGAGAGCCTCTTTTCCATGTCCGTGTTGTGCAAGCCCTCCAATCATTGCGGACCATGAGACGATCCCTCTCTCTGGTATCTCGGAAAAGGCAAGGCCTGCATCTTTGATGCACCCACACTTCGCATACATGTTCACAAGTGCATTCCCCGCAAAGACATCTAAGTTAAACCCGGATTTCAAGACATGGACATGTATTTGTTTCCCTTGTTCATAAGCTGATAAACTTGCACAAGCATTTAGAAGGCTACTACAAGCAAACTCGTCGGGCTTGAGATTCTTAGCCAGCATCTTACAAAAGAGCTTCAAAGCTTCCTCACCTTGCCCATATTGAGCATAAGCCGTGATTATAGACGTGAAGGACACAACATCCCCAAATGGGCACTCCTCGAAAATTCTCTTAGCATCTTCTATCAAGTTACATTTTCCGTAGGCATCAATAAGGCTGCTCATAACATAACTATTGGATATAAATCCCGATTTCATTACAAGTGCGTAGATTTGTTTGCTTACAATAACATCCTGCAAGGTAGCAACGGATTTGAGGATCGTAGATAAAGTGGTATGGTTGAAGCTAAGTCCTTCTGTGTGCAACTTCGAAAATAAATACAAAGCTTCTTGATCATTTCCAATTTGAGAGTAGCCTGAGGTCATAGCATTCCACGAAATCAAATCCTGCTCAGGCATCAGATCGAACACCATTCTCGCATCCTCTATAAGGTCACACTTCGAGTACATGTCGATGAGCCCAACACCCACAAACAAATCTGAATTGAAACCCATTTTGATCAAATTTGAGTGTATTTGCCTACCCAATTCCTTAACCCCCATCCCGGCACAAGCTTTAAGAACACTCGACAAAGTGAACGCATTTGGAATCATTACCATCCCTTCCATCTCCAAAAACAATTCCAAAGCCGACTCGTGATCTCCATTAAGAACACAACCAGCAATAACAGCATTCCATGAAACACTATCAGGCCGAGCTAATTTCTCGAAAACTACCATAGTGGCCTCGAGATCTCCTAGTTTCCCATACATATCAACAAGAGCATTAGCCGAGAACGAATCCGAATCGTACCCAAGCCGTATCAAGTACCCATGAATTCTCCTTCCTTGGCGTAAATCCTCTGAACCCGTACACGCATTCAAGATAGTTGACAGACTAAACTCATCGGGTTTGACTCCACTCAAAACCATTTCCTCAAAAAGACGTACTGCTTCTCCACAGCATTCGTTCCGCACATAACTCGAAAACAAAGCGTTCCAAGAAACAACATTTCGTATAGGAATTTCATCAAACAGTTTCCGCGAATCCAATAATTGCCCACACTTGGCGTACATTACAACCAAAGTATTCACAACAAAGACCTCAGACTCGAACCCGGTTACGAGAACAACCCCATGAACCTGCATTCCCAGCTTCAAGTCCCCCGTAATCGAACACACTTTAAGCACGCTCGGGAAAGCAAACTCGTTACACTTGATGCCCGAGAAATGCATCTCTCGGAAACACGAGAGTGCTTCGTTTTCTAGCCCATTCTGAGCGTAACCCGATATAAGAGCGGACCAAGACACTAAATCTGGTTCAGAAATTTCGTCAAACAGGTTGTGAGCATAGCCAAAAACGCAGCATTTCGAGTACAGTTTGATCAAATGGTTACAAAGAGGAACATCTTGAAGAAAGCCAGATTTAGTGATGTGGGCGTGGATTTGCATGCCCTGGAAGAGTGATTTAGAGGAGCTGAATTCAGATAAAAGCTTTGAGTAAGTGTTGGATGTTGGAGAGAAGTTGCCATTTTTTATCAGGCCGAGTATGGCCCTTGTTTTGTCTCCGCTAAATTTAGCTGTGGTTTGTATAAATTTCGCTATATGTAGAGAAGAAACAGACTGAATGGTGGCTGCTGGGACTGCATTGAGTCGCCAGAGCTTCATCACCCCATAGGGCTGATGATAACTAAAGTAGACAATTAAGATAGATGGATTGGTTCGTTTTGAGCAAACAATTCAGCGGGCAAGAGGAATATGATTAAAGGGAAATTTGCACTTTGGCCCTATAAGTTTACATATTTGAAAAAATGGCCATATAATTTTAAACTTTATATAACAGGCCAACTCCAAGTCAAGCTGATTCCATGTTTATATATATATATATATATATATATATATATATATATATATATATATATGCTTATTTTTCTTTTTTATCACTTTTTCTTGTATTGTGATTTCCAGATTCGACTACAGTTATTCTTCTTAAGATGCCCAGTAAACTGCAACCGACTATGTAAGATATCGACTATATTTTTTTTTCTTAAGATACAGTTGGTAGCCCAATTTCGACTACATTATTCTTCTTAAGATATCAACCGCTATCTTAAAATAGCAATCGATATCTTATGATATCGACCGCTATCATAAGATAGCGCCCGCTACCTTAAGATATCGATCACTATCTTATGGTTGCGGTCTGTTGACATTTTAATTGTAAGTTAAGTATGACCTTTTTAATCAACTAATTTTTATTTTTTAAATATTATAGGTTGAAATGGATGTTCCCCTTCTTTGTCATTTTGACTCCGTCCGTGTAAGCGATAGTACTTACAACTGAGGACATCGGAGGATTGTCACTATCATAAAAAATATATCATTTGATCAGTTTATGCAGAAAATATACAAGGTTAGTAGGACTCGACCGGAAGAACATTCTATTACACTAACGGTTTCATTACGCATAGGGAATGAGTTGGTGTTTGCCGAATTATCGAACTCTTAATCTTACAAACTTATTCAGAGCATATCGTATTGGTGATGGTGTAATAAATATTTATATCAAAAAATCATTAATCACTCTCGTAACGAAAATTTTATCGTCTTTAGAAGCATTTCAACCGTTTCAAAAAACAAACGAAGATTATCAAGAATGTGAGGAAAACGTCAGATTTGTAGATGATGATGGTGTGAAACCAGAACATTCGATTGAAAAGCAAGGAATACGGTTTGAAGAGGAGAACATCGCTGCACTGATGATAGTCGACGATGATAAAAATATAAATATAGGATTTCGCCCCTTTCATAGGCCTTTGGAGCAACCCTCTTCAAACATTCAAATGACAGAAGGCGATGAAGATCAAGGATATTCTCCTCAAATGAATCTGATGCATGATATATTTCAGCTCAACTTCGAATCGATAAATAATACATTTGATTGAAATGAGAAATGCTTTTAGGAGGCCTTAGTCCATATTAATGACCTTTCGAACTAATAGCTTCGAAGTTAACAATAATCGAGCCTTCAACAGAACAGCCTCTCGCACCTCAAACATTCCTACCTCGGCCAACCTCAACCCAAACAACTACACCTCAACCAAACATATATAGGCGGACTCAATCCCAATTACGTAATAATCATTTAGTTGATGACGGTGATAGTGATTCTGAAAATAATGAAGCACCATCGTTGCCCACTTCGTGTGTTGATACTAATAAGAGAGTTAATAAACCTTTGGTGGACGAAGTCTATCAACTTAATGACTCGAAAGGAGAGTATATGGATTCGAATGATGAGGAATTGTATGAAGGGGGCTAATTCCTATTGGTCAGACATTTAGAAATAAGAAATTATTTCAGAAAACTATTAAAGAGTTTGCAATAGCAAATAATTTTTAAATTAAACTAATAAAAACTAGTCCTCTTCGAGTTACAGTAAGGTGTATTAAAGTAGGATATGTTTGGTGAATACATGTATCGAAATTGATAGGTGTTGATGCATTTGCTGTAAAAACTTTTCATCCGGAACATACGTGTGTAAGGTCAGCTTTCGGAAGCGGACATTGCCAATATACAACATCATAGATAGCTTAATTTGTGAGAGATGAGTTATTAAAGGGCTTTGACGAGACTTCTGCTTCAATAATTTTTTATATTAAAAAAAATACGGTATAACAGTTGGTTACTGGAAAGCATGGAGAGAAAAAGAAATGGCGTTAAATGACATTTGAGGTAGTTAGAAGGAGCAATTTAAGATGTTACCGTCTTATGTCGCCGAATTATAGCGGATCGATCCAGACGTACAGACCGAATTGTGTCGCGAGCCTGATAATATATTTCAGAAATTTTTCGTGGCATTCGAACCTTGCATTAGAAGTTTTCGTAATACTTTACGAAGAATAATTACGATAGATGGAACGCATTTGCGAGGACGATACAAAGGAGTGTTGTTAATAGCTACGGGGATAGACATTTATTTCCTATAGCGTTCGGCATTGTACCCAAAGAAAATGAAGATCATTGGACATGGTTCCTTGATCTATTAGGGAGACATGTAATCAGAGACTTTGAAGAGCAGTTTGTATTGAAATCAGACAGGCAGAAAGGCTTGATAGAAGCTGTGAAAAAAGTTTTTTCTAACACCTTTCACAGCTATTATATGTGACACCTAGCTCTAAATCTTTTTGATACATGTAAGGATATAATCTCTAGAATGTTTTTCTGTGTTACTGGCCGTGCATTTTCGGAAGCAAAATTTAAAAGAATTTTATAAAAATAGAAGACGACGCCCCCCCCCCCCCCCCGGAATGTATAATATGGATTAAAAAACTTGGTGACCATTTATAGGCGCGCGCTTATTGTTCAAGGAGGCGTTATGATATATTGACAACTAATATAACTGAAAGTATTAATAGTATGTTGAAAATAGTCAGGGAGGAACCAATCGTGACCATGCTAGAAACTATTCACATAAAAGTAGCCAAATTTTATCTTCGTCATTAGAAAGAAAGAAATAAAATGACACATGTGTTAACACCGATAGTCCAAGAGCACATAACACAAAATTCAGGATTGGTCAGTCGAAAGAACGTTATACCATATGGTCGCGATACATTTCAAGTTAAATATAGTGATTACACTCACAGTGTCGATCTAGATAAATGAACATGTACATGCAGACCTTGGGCTATCCTTGGATAACCATGTTCACATACGATCTCCACATTATCACGCCGAAATAGAGAGAAAGAGATTCCCCAATTTTATGAGCACTGGTTTATCAGTAACTTATTTAGGGAAACTTATAAAAAACACTTTATCCTGATCGTTGATAAGCGCTAATGGACTGCGCTAAGAGATGACATTAAAGTTTTACCTCCGTACAAGATATGTCAAGCCGATTGTTCGAAGAAAAGGAGAATAAAATCTAAAGGCGAAGTTCGACCACTATGATGTAAAAATTATAACGAATACGGTCATAACCAACGCTTGTGTAAATTTGTTAGAATTTGAAATTAAATTATATTATTTATAAAGTATTGCATCTTATATAGGGGTTATCCCAAGGATCAAAATTTCGGGTTTCGTTTCGGTTTCGAAGGGGACTGAAACCGAAATTTTGGACCGAAATTTCGACCGATAATTTGATCAAAAATTTCACTCCCATATATTTTATGACTGAAATTTCGGTCCCAAATTATCGTTTTGGTGGGGATCGAAACCGAAAATTTCTGCTAAAATTTCGGTCATTTCGGCTGAAATTTTGATCCTTGGGTTATCCACCTCTTATGATAGCGACTCCGATCTTATTTATTTTTTTACAAATTATGTAATAAGATAGCGCCCTAAACCCTAAACACTAAATTATAAATCGCCAACAACTTACGTTATTGACCGCTAACTTAAGTTAGCAATAAGATAGCGGTTGCTAACTTAAGTTAGCGTCTTGTAATGGAGGTATGTAATGTCGCTACCCGGGCCATCTGTAGCGCCACTCAAGCCACTTGTACTCCGTGTAGAGGCAGTGGCGACTTGGTGCCTAGAGCACCCGATGTGGTGCCGGCAGGGCACATGATATCTTGTTACCGAGACGACACGATATGTGTCAGGAGGGCACACGGCATGGGGCCAAGAGGACCTCGCGACGTGGTCGTGCTGCGATGGTCGCGACATGATCATAGGGGAAGACGATGCAGGGAGTCACAGGTGTGATGGTTGGGACTTGACACTGTGTGCCACAAACAGAAGATGTGTGCCATGAGAGTATGTCAAACCAACGTGTTTGAGGTCCTTTAGTTATTTACCCATAGATGGTGTTTGGACCATCTATGTGGGGAGGTGTTGGATGAATGTCTTTCACCCACACGGGGCCTTGCGTCGCCAGAGGGGGCGCAAGTATCTCCTAAGCCTGAAAGGGTGGGCCTAGGACATCGACACAGCGATGTCGTGTGGCATCCAAGACGAGGTTGCAGTATGACCCAGACTACGCGTTGCGGTGCATACAGCTGGACAACTTTGCGAGAACACGTGAGCGTTGCGTGGGACTCAGGAGAGCACAACAACATGACGGCGCGTGGGACTCCGTTGAGTACAGCAGCATGAGGTAGGCACACAACTGTGGGCTTGGTTAGGTATGCGAGCAAGACATGACGGCATGAGGAGCGGCATGTCATACAGCTGCGAAGTGAGGTACTAGTGCAGGGCATAGGATGAAGCTTGAGCAGGCCAAGTATGGAACATTGGTATAATTTGACGTGTTATAAGGGGCACGATACATCGAATGGTAGGCCTTAAAATAGAGGTAACCACGAGGGAGGGAGTTCCCGTCCTCTAGGCGGGTGGTATCAAAGCTGATGAAGAGATTGGCTTGCTTCGTTGCATGCGGTAGCGAGGTACCGCGCTGGTTGATGGTGATTCGATGGACGCCCCCATGACAGTTGGTATCAGAGATAGGCTAACTTAGCGCATCGGGCGTTAGGTGTCGCACGGGCTGACACTATTGGAAGAGTGACCCCGTGACAGTTCGCTAACTTAAGACAGGGGTACCCTTATATGATTACACCCCACTGAAAAAATACGAAGAAAAATGGAAAATCGAACCGAAGGAATCGAAATCAAAATCAGACTAGTTAGGTTTCATTTGAATTTAGGGAGTAAGAAGTTCGATTAACCGAAACCAAATTTTTTTTATTAGGGCTCGGGTTTAGGTGAACCATTCATGAAACCAAAATTTTGGTTTCGGTTCAGTTAACCAATTTACACCCTTAAGTCTCGCCGACTCCCACCCAATGTTTGATATGTAAATAAAATAGATAACGGGTTCCAAACTTGGTCGGGCCATGTCAAGTCAGTTTTCAAGGTTAAGAGCGGGTCAATTTGGTTTTGGGTTGGATAAGACATACATCTTGACCCCGTAGGGTAAGATGAAAAATAACTCAAAACAGAAGAGAAAGGAACGACTAAGAACATGCACTATTATATACCCCTTGTTAATTCTTTTTTTTTTTAGTTGGTGCAATGCCTTATATTTGGGGTGCAAGTATTGGATCCGTTTCATTAAATATTGTTTTAATATTAATTTTGATACCGTGTATTGCCAAAACTAAGCATCATCAACATTAATCTCGCTAACATCCATAGTGATCTCATTAATATCATCAATATTGATCTCCTCACTATCTTTCATAACATTTCATAATCTATAAAAGATATCCAATGTTTTGGAAGAAATAGGGATCTCAAACGAGATAAAATCACATCATACCCTTATTTCATCTATTTGAGGCTAGAATTTATTAGGATTTTATTTCGTTGGCTGTTAACATAGCCCTAATCCTCATTTTTCTATTTCGGGCTTGGGAGAAACAACAACACAAGATTACTTGTTTCCTTCTAAAAAAGGGTACCATTTTATCCACACTTAGTGAGAAAGTAATCTCGCCTCATTCAAAACTGATTTGGATCAGATGATGGAGACCATTTTTCATCCCAATCTTTAACCTAATAGATCTTGAGATCATGGCCCTACTATCGACTGCTAACTTAAGTTAGCGATAAGATAACAGTCGCTAACTTAAGTTAGCGTCTGCTAACTTAAGACAATGATGTAGACACCCCCATTTTACCCTCTCGAAATATACAAATTTGTTCGGTCAACCTTTGACCTCATAACCCTAATTGAGATCATATGCTGAAACAATAGTACATGACTGATCGCAGGCTGAAACAATAGCTCTGTGACTCAGATCCCAACATAGGGAGACTATATACTAAAACAATAATATATAGTCGGAATGCAGACTGAAATAATAGTCTTGCATTTCAAACCCCTAACCTTAATGTGAAACCATATACTTAAATAATAGTATATTGCTGAACACAGGCTGAAACAATAGCTCTGTGACTCAGGCCCCATAACCCTAACGCGGGGACCATGCACTGAAACAGTAGTACATGACTGAATACAAGCTGAAATAATAGTTCTGTGGCTGAGATCCTGACGTAGGGAGACTATATACTGAAATAATAGTATATAGTCGAAATGCAGGTTGAAACAATAGTCTGGCATTTCAGACTCGACCCGGACAGCCTCGAATTACGCGCCTAAAACCATGCTTGCAATTCGATTACACGCCAAATCACCTGCACACAATCAGTCCCTCTTCCAGACCAGACTCCCTTTCTCAGACCACTCCGAGACTCAATCACGTGCTTCATATGAAATACGTGATCGGATTGAGCACCCCACCACTAGCGCGCAATCGGCCTGCGCCCGACCTAGTCTTATCGTCCTTAACCCCCAAACTTTCTCGATTAAACGCTTCGAAAGAAGCGCTTAATTAGATTGCGCACTCTACACCAAGCGCGCAATTAGTCCTAACGTTGTTAGAACTAGAAAACTCGTTGAGCAAGTCAGTCGGTCGCTCACTAAGTCGGTGATCGACTCGAAGTGATTAATCACTGGGAGACCGATGTGCGATCCAGTTAAATGCCTAAAATAGGGCGCTTAATTGGAGAAAAACTTATAAAAAAAAAATTTCTTAATTCGCCCGGAAGAGGTTGACAATTCTGGAGAGAGAGTGGATTTTTTTGGGATTTCAAAATCAGAGAACTTCGAGAACAAACACATAGAGCAACCTAGCCATAATTTTGAAATTCAAGCTTAGAATCCTCGAGGTTTCTCTCTGCAGCCCTGGTCTTAGGTAAAAATCTTAGTTTTAGACTTAGGATTTCTCTTAGTTTTAATTATTAATATTAGTTCGTAGTTTTAGACCGTAACACCCTTTTTAGATCGTAATCTTCAATATCTGGTTCTAGTTCCTCGTTTTTAGAATCAACCCTTAATTTGACGGTCTAATTCACCAACCCTTGACTCAATTTCATTCTAAAATCTTAATTTCAACTCCTATCATTAATCTCTGGTTCTAGTCCTTAGGTTCTAGAACCAGTCCTTAATCATACGATTTGATTTTCTGATTTCGGACTCGAATTCAGTCCTAGAATTTTAAATTTTAGTCTTAATTACTTAGTTTAATACTTTAAAAAACCCTAAACATTATTTAAGTTTTCTATAATTCTAGTTTCTCAATTTAATTCATAATTATTACCCCGAAATCAACTCTGAAAATCTAAAAATACCATTTTTATAACTCGAAATCCAATTTATCTTTAATCTCAGCCACCCGATTTGCCCAAGGGGGCTTACGGAGGGTACTCGAGAACGAGGCCGATCCTCCTTAGCATAGCGGGCCCAAACCCCTTTTTTTTAGAATTATTTAGTTGCTTTAATTAGGATTAGAAAATCATATCCATAATTTCTCCTTAGAATTTTAGTACAATTAATTTACATGCTTTATTTTTATTAAATCCTTAGAATTCATTGCTTTGATTATAATTGTAGAAAAAAATTAGTTCCCTTATTTTAATTGGATTTTAGCATAGATAATTCATTGCTTTAATTAGAATCTTAGGATAATTAATTTCTCGCTCTAATCGTAATTCTAGTTAAATTAGTCTTTTTATTTTAATTAGAGTTTTAGTAGAATTAGTTTCCTATTCCAACTAGAATTCTGGTAGGACTGTTATAATTGCTCTAGTTAGAATTTTAGTTGATTATTATATTCATTTTAATTAAAATTTCAATACAATTAGTATACTTGATTTGATTAGAATTTCAACATAATTAGTATACTTGCTTTACTTAGAATCCTAGTATAATCAGCATGCTTGATTTAATTAGAGTTTTATTAGAATTGATATACTTACATTCCTAGTACAATTAGGAGACCGATATCAATTAGACTTTTAGTAGTATTAGGACACTAAATTAATTAGAACTCTAATAAAATTAGGAAACTAAAATTAGTTAGACTCCTGATAGAATTAGAATACTAGATTAAATCAACAATGGTAAACCCACATAACTAAACTCACAACAGAATTGAGAAGTCTAAACTGATTAGAACTATAATAATAACAGGGAAAAGAAAGAAAAATTAAACTATCTAAATTATAAGAAGAGACACAGCTGCTGACGTCCACAGGCAGACGATTCAGTAAAGAAGTAACTCACACTCGCTCTAAAGCGTGATCATTGACGTATTGCAGCATCGTTAAATATCTGCACCTAGCGATCCCAATAAACTAGGAATCTTTAAAAAAAAAAATCTCCTTTTTTTTATTTTTACCTCCACTATTTCAAATGTCGCATCGCTAAAGTTCATTTGGACAGAATTGGAGCCACTGATTCAACAAAGACAGAGAAGAATCCAGAAAAAGTATGCACCAGCAAGCGGCCATTATCTTACCGCTAATTGAAGTTAGCGGTACGATAGCCGCCGCTGTCTTAAGTTAGCAGGTGCTAACTTAAGTTAACGACCACTGTCCTTTTATAAAGTTTATAAAAAAAAATTAAATAAGTACAAAAAATTTAAAGAAATAAAAATTATACAAATTGATTTTTTATAATGTTACCTATAAAATTATAAGAAAAATATTTACAAAAATATATAAAGAGAAAAAATAAAATGTTTAACTCCTCCAGAACGTGGATAATGAATGTCCGATTTCGGCTTTAAATTATTGCATGTGTTTCTCTTCGAAATCAATAGACCGCCTTTGGGAGAAGTATTCTATATACTTCAATACATAAACACCGCAGTCCCAACCGTTTCTTTGGAGTAAGAGATCGACATTGTTCAAGACTGTTAGCTTCCACGGTTGATCGAAAGCAGACTTCAAACCGATAGTGTAAAGAAGACGCGGAAGGTGATGCAATGGACATCCTATATGCGTTTCAAACTTCCTTGAGCACTCTCGGTCTGCCGGGCTTATCAACTTAATGGCATGATCAACTAATGAAATTATAGCCAACGCCCAGTGACTATATTTTTTACTATGCATCGAAAGAAAAATCTATACAAAAATGGAACCGGAGTCTTAAATAATTAAAATTTTAAGAAATCGTTAATGTTAAATAAAGCAGAGTGTAGTATTAAAAAACATACCGTTCCATAGTCGACCGCGTGAATTTCGCGTCTATGATTGGTAAGTAGGGTTCAAGCGGCTTTGAATTGTGACGAACCTGTCACTCGTCACAATAGGCCTGTCACTTATCGAAGTCGTTGAGTGCTACTAGACTTTCATTATCGACAAATTTTTTAAATTTTCTTTGATCTACTATAAACAAGGTCTGAAAGACGATAATACAATAAGTAAATAAATTAAAAAGAGTGAATTGAGAGTCATGAGTGGAAAGACAGATAAATGAAAGAAACAAAATAATAAATAGTTGAAATCTTACCAGTGCGAATGTAGAAGCGAACCTATTTTTTCGGCATTTTTTAAAAACATTGAATCGTTTATAATTTCAAGGACTTTCAAGTACGCATCGATGACTTCATTGTCAAGCCACGAGCGTCCTTTAAGGACCTTTGAAATAGCAACTGTGACATCAACACCCATGATATTATTGACGATCACAGTGTCCTCATCCGTCTGCCTATTCCAAAAACTGAGCATATATTTATGCTCCATAGATTGCATCCTCTTCTTCCACAACCACTCTTGGTCTTTTAATAACGGCTTTAGTTATCGGGGTCTTTCTCCTCTTCCGAGCACGTAAGTCATATCCCTCGGCTTTACTCTTTATAGTTGATAGTTTCACTAAAATTGATTTTAGTGATGTCGGCTGTGACTCACGAGAAGGCTGGGTAAGCAGAGCACCCTCATCACCCACTTCAAGCAATGCCTCTACCAAGGATTGTTTAGCAAGAGGTTGAGGTGCATTGAGTTTAAGGGGAGTTTGTAGGGCAGTGGGTTGAGGGGAAGTTGGTTTAGTGACAGAAGTTTGGGGGGCAGTGGGTTGAGGAGTAGGTTGGGGAGCAGTGGGTTTAAGGCTAGTGGGTTTAGGGGCAAAAGTTTGGGGGTAGTGGATTAAAGAGTAGGTTGAGGAACAGTGGGTTTAGGGCCAATGGGTTAGGGGCAAAAGTTAGGGGGCAGTGGGTTGAGGAGCAGTGGGTTTAAGAGTAGGTTGAGGAGCAGTGGATTTAGGGGCAAAAGTTTTGGTGGTTGTTGGTTGAGTGGCAATGGGTTGAGGGGCAGAAGTTTGAGGAGTTGTTGGATGAGTGGCAGTGGGTTGTTTGGGAACAAAGGCTTCAAATAGAACAAATGAAATAATATCATCCTACATCATTGTAAAATATATTAAAAATTGTCATTATATTTTACAAAAATAACATAATTTGGGAATCATTATCTTAGGTTAGCGACCGCATTATTAACCGATAACTTACATGAGCGGCCGCTAACTTAAGTTGTCGGCCGATAATATGAGTTATCGGCCGATAACTTAAGTTGTCGGCTGATAATGTAAGTTGTCGACCGCTCATGTAATTTATCGGCCGATAACTTAAGTTGTCAGACGATAACTTACATTATCGACCGACAACTTGAGTTAGCATTAATCTGTTAAAAATTAATTTTTCTTAAATTAAAAAAAAATTGGTTTAGTACCTTTGTCAAATGAGATCTGACCGCTTCAAGATCCTTCCATATTGCGTCATTTTTGTCTATTAAATTTATAACCCGATCTTGTAATGACCCTACTTGATCTTGTAATGACCCAACTTGCTCTTGTAGGGTCTTGTCTCTCCCTAGCTATTCAATGGTCATTGCTTGCCCTTAAAGCACTGTAAGCGCACGTCTAAATTCACTCTTCATCTCTTTAATAACCATACGGAAAGATGTGCACTCTTTTCTAAGCTCGGTTACTTCTTTGATTATATGTGGTTGCCTAGCCGACTGTTCCCTGGTTGGCTGGGGCCTAATCTCCGATTGTTTACCCTTTGATTCCGGATCTTGACATATAACGACCTCATACTCGTCGTTATCGTTATTATCATCATCGTCATCATCGTCATTATCGTAAGGCTTCTCGGCTCTTTTTTGGGAACGTGTCTCGTAATGTGGGACATCGCATTCATGTATCTTTTCTTTGATCGGGTAGACTCTTTCCTGCTCCCTTTCCATCTTTCTTTGCATGAAAAAGAGTCGAATTGATCGATACTGTAACTCGTATTTTATAGCTTCAAGTTCTACGATAACTTTAGACTCAAGATGATAATTTGGATTCCAGCTGAATTTCATGACTTTCCATTTCAATAGCCTCGGAAATGGATTTTTCAGCTGAGTAAGAGTGGTGGCGACTCCTATAAAGTGCTCAAATACCCAAATCTGTAGGGCAATAGTGCATCCGTATATGTTATAATGCTCCTTTTGTGAGGTTTTGGCCGCTTCCCTTCTGATGATCACTTTTGATATGCACTCTACTAAATTTTTATAAATTATCAGGCCCTACGGAAACTCGTTGAACTTTTCAAGGTTATCTAATAATTTCAAGTACTCATTGTCCACTTTCTGGTATGCGTCTGGAAGTAAGAAAGTGCATAAGAGAAACAACAATGATAGTTTCAAAAATTCGTCATTGGATAGCTGGGCACTATCAATTATTTCTTCAATACCAGATCTTTTAGCCAGTGTCCCAAGAAAGAATTTATATCGAATGGTTTCTTTTCTGGCACGGCCACATGCTCAGACTCAGGTTCCATCAATATATTTATGCCTAAAATCAATGATATATCTGACTCCTGTAGCAGTACATTGGTGTTCATAACTTTAAAAACGTCATCTTTAACCCAAAAGCTTAAAATTGTGTCAACCAAGTCTCCAATGAACCCTAATTTCTTAGAAATCCTAAATAGATGACCGAAGATTGAATCATCTAGTATCTTCTTTCTCTTTTCGTTGTAATGAAAGTAAAATTTCCTAACACTAATTCCAGTATACTTCCCGAAGGCCTTTAGAGACTTAGTCATTTTACAATCACTTAGTGGGAACTGTAAAATATATAATAATAATTAATTAACAAAAAAAGTGAGGTTGAAAATATTTTGCTAACTTACCGCTAAATTATATTAACGGCCGATAATATAAGTTAACGACTGCTAACTTAAGTTATCGGTCGATAACTTACATTATCGGCCGATAACTTACATTATCAGTAAGCTAGCGGTAAGTTAGCGGGTTAGGTGAGGAAGATAACGGATGAGTATATTTGTTTAAATGTAAAAAAAAGTTACCTGAAAATTTTTTATGGCTCTTTTTCCGCTTTGTCGCTGATTTGTCGCCACTCTCTCGGTTTTTATAAAAAACTTAAAATGGAAAGTAAATAGTAACGAATGAAAAGTTAAAGTTAAAGTTAGCATTTATATTTAAAAATTAATATCTTTATTGAAAATAACAAGGTCGGTGCTGACGTGGAATCAGTTTGGCTTGGAGCTGGCCTATGCAAAGTTTGAAACTATAGGGCCGTTTTTGCAAATATGCAAACTTATAGGGCTGAAAGTGTAAATTTTTCATGATTAAATAGAGAGAGAAAAACATACTCAGGTAGAGAGAGAGAGAGAGAGAGAGGCCTAATTACTTTTACACGTTTGATTTTCCATCATCTATCGATGGGCCCACTTGGGGCCTCCGCACAATTGGTAATATTGCAAGTTCGAGCCCAACTTAACTATTAAAAACAAAAAGGTAACTATGGTTCAAAGTTTTAGCATTTTGGCAGAGACGTTTCGGTTTTGGTCCCCACCGAAACTAAACCGATATCCCAAATTGTCAGTTCAAAATGCACTAAGGGGAAGATTTTGGTCAAAATTTCGACCGAAAATCAAAATTTTGATTCAAAATTTCAGTTTCGGACTAGTTCGAAACCGAAATGAAATCCGATATATTGATCCTCGGGTAATACTATCGATTGATTTCTAGAGAGAGAGGTGGCAATGGGGTTTGGTGTATATGTCAACTGAATAAGTGTTTATAATGAACGGGTCAATCTCCTTACTTCGAAAAGATTAAATATATACTTTTAACTTATTCAAATGCTCGTAAAGCATTCACAATCTTCAATCTGTTGCTAAAGATTTAAATATTTTTTATTTTATTAAATTCCCCCGACGAAATGAGTGCCATGTGGGCATTGAGTGGCATATAGCACCCAAAGAGAGGGCAAATAAGAAGAAACTCAATATCTCAATGAGGGTGATAAACTTATAAATTTGTAAAGTTGATGGGGTTTGGTGTAAATGTGCCATTGATCAGTCACATATTTGATCATTTTATCACTCTTAACTTAGTGTTGCTAGGACTTAGTTTGCTATTAATGTGATACTGATGTGCAAATATTAGAGGTAAGCAGTAAAAGAAAGCCTAAGTGTTAATCTTTGACAAAATGAACTCAAAAGGTAATAAGAAAGATGATTTAGCGAAAAAGACGACTTTCCGCTACTGAAAGCCAAAAAATCGTAATTAACGATTCTTCAAAAGAGATAAAAAGAGAAAAGCAATAAAGCGTAATTCAAATAATCATTAACTAGGAGGAAGCTTTGAGAAATAGAAAATTGTGATTGATAATTTTACAAAAGAAGCTATAAAAGATAGAAAATCGTGATAAAGGATTTTTCATGGAAAAAGAAAGATTTCCCAGAAAAGAAGATTTCCTATTATTGTTGTTGCTGCTGATCACGTGAGTGAAAGATAACACCGCCATATTCAGAATTAGAAGATCTCTATAATTAGAAGTCTGGTGAACCACGGATCTAAGAAGATTGACAAAGATAATTTGAAGGACTCTACTATTGCTAAAGAAAGAGCGTAATTCAAATAATCATTAACTAGGAGGAAGCTTTGAGAAATAGAAAATTGTGATTGATAATTTTACAAAAGAAGCTATAAAAGATAGAAAATCGTGATAAAGGATTTTTCATAGAAAAAGAAAGATTTCCCAGAAAAGAAGATTTCCTATTATTGTTGTTGTTGCTGATCACGTGAGTGAAAGATAACACCGCCATATTCAGAATTAGAAGATCTCTATAATTAGAAGTCTGGTGAACCACGGATCTAAGAAGATTGACAAAGATAATTTGAAGGACTCTACTATTGCTAAAGAAAGAGCAATCTGGCAGCGTATCAACTAATTAAAGCAAGAAAAGATAAAATTATGAATTAGAGTTATATTAGGATACTTTTATTTTCTTCTGTTAAAACTAGATCTTTGTAAACCGACTTCTTATGATCTATAAATAAGAGAGCTAAACATAGGAATAAGCATCGAAGAATTTCAGTATCAATTGACGACTAAGGTTGATTTTTCTTTCGATCAGTAGTATATACTAGTTAAAGTAAATTAGATATCATAGGTTTCTCAAGAGCAATTGACGACTGCAATTAAGTGCTGAAGATTAGTATAGATATCCTAGTTTCTCATAAGCAATTGATGACTATGACTGAGGGGTGAAAGATATAATTTACTTTGATTTTTAGTTTAAATTTATTTGCTTTGTAAACATCTCTAAGTTTTGATTTTAATTGACGACTCAGGTTGGAATTTACAGATTAGTGTAACGGTTTTTTATTTTCCATCTTTAATTTTCTAAGGTTTGATTGGCGCCCAAATTTTAGAAAGTTGTTGATTAGATTAAATTTGTACTGATAAGATCTTAGACTTGATTGACGACCAATACTAGGAGATTAGAAATATGGTGTAACGGTATTATTTATTTTTATAAATATCTAATAGCTGAAGATTGAGATTGATGACCTTAATCTAAAGAAGGAGGATTAGAATTTATTTTTATGCACTTTAGATTAAGAAACCATTTTTTTATTCATATTTCTCCAATAGATTAGATCTTAAAAATAAGTAGAAGTTTTTAAGATAAGAATTTAGATAGAAGATATAAATAAAAAGATAAAATAGATGAATACTTCTTCGTGGGAACGATCCTAATGATAGTACTATAATTTCCATTGTGCACTTGTAATAGATTAAGACTTGAATTTAGTATAAAATATACAAACATAAATCAAGTGAGTCAAATTTTTGGCACTGTTGCCGAGGAAGCAATTTTATCTATATTACCTTTATTTACAGCTAATATTTTCATTCTTTTAGAAACTAATATTTATCTTTCTCTTTTTATATTTCTTCATATTTTATTTTTCTTTGATCACTTCTTACTCTTTTACAGGTTTATTCGAAATAAGTAAATCAAGACTTCAACTTCTCCTGATCACAGAAGCCAGAGGACTAAATTTGTTTGCTCTCTTTGCTCTTCTAGAATAAAAAAAATTACATATACAAAAAAATATATAAAAAAATAAATATTTTTTCTGGTGTATGCATTATACTCGGTCTAGCAGCCTAGACTCTTTTGAATACGACTCAGAAATCAAACAAACTCTCTTGCGCAAACTAGCCTTCAGCCGAGCCTCTGCAAGAGCTTCTAGAACCATGGCTGACGAACTATGAATTGAAGCACATTTCAGCCCTGTAGCCTTAACCGAGCCCTCCTGTATAGTTCTATCGGAGGTAGCTGAAGGTCAGGGTTATGACATCAAGCCCATACACTTCAAATTTTACCTACTTTTCATGGGCTTGATAGGGAAGATCCCTACCAGCACCTAAGGGACTTCATAGAACTTTGTACCATGCTACAGACCACGACCAATAAAAAGGCTATAAGACTACGTCTATTTCCTTTTTCTCTCAAAGATAGGGCAAAGGCATGGCTAGTCTCACTACATGCCCGAAGTATAACTACTTGGGAAGATCTCCAGTCTAAATTTTTGGCTGAATACTTTCCAATTGGTAGAATAAATCAAATTCGTCAAGCGATTCAAGGCTTCAGATAAAAGCCTGGAAAATTATTTCATGAGAGTTGGTAACGGATAAAGGATTTGCTTTGAAAGTGCCCTCTTCACGAGGTGCCCAATTGGTCCATAGCACAAAGTTTTTACCAAGGATTGACTGAGACCAACTAGTCTATAGTCGATGTCATAAGTGGAGGAGCCTTCATGGCTCAGAACGGCCAACATACTTAAACTTTATTTGAAAAACTGGCCAATACTTCAAAGCAAAAGCAGGCTTTGCTACAGACCGAACCAGAAATTCTCGTCATACTCCGCTCGCAAGAGGAGGAGTCTACGAGATCAATAAAGAGTAAGTAAAAGCTGACGACGACATGAGTGCAAAAGTTTTAGCACTTGAGCAAAAAATTGCCACACTCATGAGTTCTAACTCTCACACTCTGGACAAATCTAGGGCAAATCAATCGAATTGCCAGACTCACATATATACCGAAAATCCTATTGCGCCACAATACCTAAAAATGGTGGAAGAAAAACAAGTAATGACCTTTCAGAGGGGAGAATATGGGAACTTCTACAATCCGTCGTGGAGAAATCACCCAAGATTTAACTACGGTTCCACTGTAGGAGCACAACTAGCGCCAACAGTTGCACAACCCCAATTCCCCAGACCCAAGGTTTCCACCAAAGACCCCAGCTACAAGCAGCACAACCCCAATTGGGACTACGGAGCAATATGTCTGATGTTATTATTGTTCAGATCCTTCAAGATTTGCAACAACAGCCGCACCAACATTCAAAAGACCTACACCAACTTGCTCAATTCTCTTAGACCTTCACTCACATATCCAGTCCATCACCAAGTTGGAAAGCCAGATTGGCCAACTAACTTTACAAGTAGCAAGGAGAGAAAGTGGCCAATTACCTATGCAGCCTGTAAACAATCCTAGAGGCTAAGCTTTCCTGGGGGAGACAGTTGCTCTCCATAATGCAAATTAACAATCCCTCATGGATTGTCGAGCTACCGACTCATCTGTAGCACCAAGTGTACATTATGTAAACTATTTCAATTTTATATTCATTCTCTTTTTCAATTTTTTTTCTTTTTTTTAGGTATTACATTACAACCTAAATCGTTAAGAAAATGATAGTTTGTAATTCTTACTTACCAGCATAACGAACAATCGTATGGATTTACGATTAACCGTGAATATGTTTAAATAGAACGTCGCGAGTGCGATTCTTAGGCCATCAAGTGCTAGAATCAACTTACAATTCTAGGTTAACTTAAGAGATGACCGATTTAATCAGTCATCACTGAAAACAGGACCCATATATCCTTAAACGAGGATATGTCGGCCCCATTTTCAAAATCCTTCAGTTTTATCCTTTTCCTCTCTTTTCTTCCCTCTTTTTCAAACACCTTGAATTTTAGCAGTTCTAATAACCACTCCAGTTATATATTTTCTTCAAAGTCTCCTTCTATTTTCTATTCATTCTAAGAAAACCCCAAGAAAAAAATATTCTATCGCATATTTATGGAATTAGGGTTTTATCAATAAGGTAATGAAATGATTTTTGATAGGGATGTATTTGCAGGGGTTGTTTATTCAAAACGAGGTGTTGAAGTTTTGATTAACATTGGTTGATTTTTGCAGAAAATAAAACACAATGACGAACGGACAAGGGAAAAGACAGAGACGAAGGGGAAGAAGATGAAGATAATACCTCTGATAATATCCCAATTATATAATATATTGTATGGTCTGCTACCACAAAGATAAATCACAAGCAACAGACCGTCCTAAAAAGAATACAAAGTCTTTAGGGATCAGTATCAGAGAAGGTCCCACAGACACAACCGAGAGAATCCTGTGTCTATTCCCAAAAAGGGACCCAAATTAGATAAAGAAAAAAGGCCAACATCCTCTACCACAACAGCAAATAATGTCCCTCCTTCGATAAAGAATCATATTATGGTTCTGAAATTGCAGTGGATGTTGAATCCTTAGAAAAATTAGAAATGGGTGGAGAAGCTATTAAATACTTTAAAGATGTCGGGTTGACCTATTTCCTGGAGCCTGGAGTCACACTAGTCTATCCCAGATTGGTGAGGCTGTATTATAAAAATATGACTAAAAGCAGCCAAGGATTACCCCATACCCTTTCCACCAGTATAGATGGGCTTTCGATCGAAATTTTGAAAGAAATGGTCGCCACGGTCACAAATGCACCCCTAGAAATACCACAATTATCCCCGAATAACCCCGAGGCCAACCTTTTAAGGATGCCATCAGATACGCTTCCAAGTTTCTCTCAAATGGCAACTGAATTATTAGGAAAAGTTCCACGGGACATGTCCTTTTTATTTAGAAAGGATATAGAAATAAGGAGCTTATCACTCCACTTTTTCGATGTGCTTATCCATAAAACTATTCATCCAACGGGCCATGGAACACAGAAAAGAGCTTTGTTTGCTAAAGCATTATTCCTAATGGCAAATCGCTATTGGTTCGATGTGTCATCTTACCTTTTTGAAGTAATCTCAGCCGTAAGGGAGAAGTTGAGTCAAGAAAAATACCAGAAGAAAAAGTTGACCTTGCCATTTGAAAGACTTATTACTAATCTGCTGATGAATGTGGGATATAGTATAGACCCCAAAGAAAAAACTCTACCCAGACCAGAGGAAGGCTCGACAGTTTTAGCCTATAGGAGAACTTTAGGTGCTGACAACAAGAAGAGAATCTCCTTATTCCCTTGCACCAAAAGTACCCCCTCTGTGCCACAAGTCTCTCAAATTCCTGAGCAAATAGAAGAAACTGAGATAGTACAAACAACAGAAAGTATGAGGCCGGAAGATGCAGTTTTAGAAGAAGGTGAGCATAATTTTACTCCACCACATGAAAGGGCAAGAAGTAGTTCCCTAGTGGTAGAGCAAATACCTGAGGAGAAAATACTAGTTAAAAATCAAGCCAATCTATATGACTCAGCTCTGGATTCACTAACAGGGCCTACCATGCCCCATGAAATCGAACCAACTCCTACTAAAATAGAATCGGTAGCTCCAAGAAGTGAAGCAGCAGAAGCCACTCTGGCACCAGTCGAACACCAAAATGTTGAAGTGGCTACTTATAGCCAAGTCCCTATCAATATTCAACCAATTGCCCTGTTAGAAGCATTATCAGCTCTACCTCCTATGTCACGAACAACAGGAATGAACCAAGGAATCGAAGTCACATCCCCTATTGACTCCATAGCCACCACCACTGCACCTACATCCCAAGCTGCAGAATTAAGAGTACACATTGAAACCCCACGAGAGAGCTTCAACGCACTCTTATACCAAGAAATATTTGTTCCAGCTACTACTTCAACTGGCCCAATGATTGAATAACCTGATATGGAGAGAAGATTAAAAGAAGTAGAGCAATGACAGATTTCCAATGCCCAATTACCAGGTGTAGTTAGGAGAATGATGGATGAAATACATGTGTTGAAATGCAGATTACAAGATAACATGCCTACTGCATAGGAGAGACAAGAAATGATTGCCAACATGAAACAAAAGGCAGTCAAGGAATATCGTGTGCATTGGATAGCCGAAACAAACAAGAAAATTCAAGAAGAAGCAATAGCCCTTAGAACCCAAATAGCACAGATACAAGAAGAGAACAGGATTCTGCGAGAAAAATATCAAGGGTGGGAAAGAAAAGAAAAAGAATATGAGGATAGAATAACACAACTTATCGCACAATTATCAGAATTCATTGACAACCAGATGTTGTGGAAACAGCAAGGGAAAAAGCCCATCGAGAATATGAACAAACCCTAAACAAAATGCGGAAAGAAAAGACTCATGAACTCACTGTAGCTCGAGTCCCTAGTGCTCATCTGTGCTGCAAAAAATGAAAGATCGAGTCACTCATCAATAATTTCTGGGCCATTGTAACAAAAGAGAAGGCTATTTCTGATAAGCTGAGGGAAGAAAACGATGTCAAGTATGTTGTAATTCGTCAATTACAGAACCGACAGGCCATGCTAAAAGCAGAACTACAAGCCTTGAAGATAACATATAATCCAACATTAACAGAGGCACATCCTGTAGTAGTACCACCAGAAGAGGAAATGGAACCTGACCAAGGTTACGATTCAGACTGCAGCACTGAAGAAATCTCTGACTCCGACAAGGACTGCATTAACAACCTAGTTATTATACCAACTCCACCACATATCCCTTCCAGATCAATTGTCCCATATCCTGCATCACCTAGTGAGTAAAATCTCTAGATATATCAAAAACCTCACAGGTAGAGAGTTTTACCATTTTGGTTCTTCCATTGTAAATATTCGTTTATATATATAGAATTTCTTTTACTTTTTCTACTAACAGTGTGTGTTACTAACATTACTAACATTTTTTTTACTAAATCTTTTTGTTATTTATACTAAGAGCATAGACCGTTGGCTATTTTTCTCTCAAGTTTGGGGGAAGAATTCTTATTTGGTAACAATTTTTTTCTTGGTATACACTCAAAGTATAAAGTAATTTTTTTTTGTATACACTCAAATCTGTATATAGTAGGTAACAAATTTTTTTTAACAGTTATAGTTTTTTTAGTTAATCATTATATACAAATTATAGAAAATTGAAAATCCTAAATTCTTATAAATCCGTCAAAGTAATAGCTCAAAAATCAAAATGAAAATAGTTGTAATTCAAAGTAAAGCATCTTTAGACACTGCATCAGATGAATGTTTGAAACTATATGATTAATCTGAACTGCAAATATTTTAGATTATAGTTTCAAAATTATATAATCAATGAGCTTTAGAGTCTATTCCTCTTTATTCTGAGAAAGAGAGACTATTTCATGCATAAAATTTCTTTGAACTTCTCTGCTATTTGAAATCTCATACTGTTGAACTTAGAATCAAAATAATTCTGTAAATATGATGATTTATTTATTTAGAACTATCTGTTGAATATATCAAAGTAATAAGACATTCATATCAATAAATCGTGAAAATAACCAAAGGTCATCTTTTGTTAAACCAGAGTTAAAAAGCTAAAATCCCAGAATATTTTATCCTTTGAACCTATATTAGAAACCTAAAACCTACATTTCTTTATACCGAAATCTTATAAATCTTTAACCATATGTACTACCCAAAGCTTTTTACCTTTAACCCTTACAATTTCTGAGAGTTTAGAATGAAAAAGAAGGGGGGAAGAGGGAGTGAAAGGAGTATACACTGAACAGATAAAGGATCTGCTAAAAAAGGGGTACAAGAAAAAAAAAAAAAAAAAAAAGAGAGAGAGAAATAGATTTGTATGAAAATATGGGAGAAAAAGAAAGAAAATCGTGAATAACGATTTTAAAAAAATCGTGAAAAGACGATTCTAAAAAAAAAAGTGAAGAAAAAGAAATTGGGATTTACATTAGAAAAAAAATATGGGAAGAACTTATCCGATTTCTGGATACTTACTGAAGCAGAAAAATATAGAAGAAGAAGAGTGAAATTCTCAGGAATAACTTTGAATCATTTTACCTTTTCTTTGAAACCTTCTAAAAACCCAATGCCCCATTACAAGTCGAAGGAAGGACCTTTGAGATTTACACTTTGCAAATATATGAGTCTAGTAGAGATATATGAAATAGATGCTATGAATAAATAAAAAAATTATAAGAACAAAATTGATTATCTTTTTCATGAGATTTACCTTTCTTATTGATTGTCCTAAAAAAATTTATCATACATACCATATTGAGAGAGCCCAAAATTTTTTATTATTCTTGAGAATATGTCAATAAGTGAGAGTTTGAATGAAAATATTTTCTAAAAACTGCAGTTTAAAAAAATCTATGATGAATAAACTTTTCACTAATATACACACACTTCACGCTATACTGAATTGAAATTATTGAGTTCTAATAGAAAATGATTATAATGATGAAAAGTTAAGGACAAAAGATTTGAAAATTTTGGAAATAATGAATATATCATGATTGATTAAGTATTTTCAGTTTTGAAATTTTCAAAAATATATTTTGAAAGTTTGTAGGTAACTTCACTGAAAACCTTCAGGAGACTACAACTCTTCCACTAGGGATCACCTAAGGGTTTAAAGGCTTGTTGCATCTGCTAAATACAATCGTGCTCCCTACGAAAGTGACATTTAAATTTATAGTTTTAGATATTTTATGTTTTCTTGTTTGCTAGGGACTAGTAAAAGTTAAGTATGGGGGTGTGATCAGTCACATAATTTATCATTTTATCACCCTTAACTTAGTGTTGCTAGGACTTAATTTGCTATTAATGTGATATTAATGTGCAGATATTAAAGATAAGCAGTAAAAGAGAGCCTAAGTGTTAATCTTTGATAAAATAAACTCAAAAGATAATAAGAAAGACAATTGAGCGAAAAATACGACTTTCCGCTACTGAAAGCCAGAAAATTGTAATTAACGATTCTTCAAAAGAGACAAAAAGAGAAGCGATAAAGCATAATTCAGATAATCGTTAACTAGGAGGAAGCTTTGAGAAATAGAAAATCGTGATTGACGATTTTACAAAAAGAAGCTATGAAAGACAAAAAATCATGATAAATGATTTTCTAAAGAAAAAGAACGGTTTCCCAGAAAAGAAGCTTTCCTACTATTATTATTGTTGCTGATCGCGCGAGTGAAAGATAATACCACCATATCCAGAATTAGAAGATGTCTATAATTAAAAGTCTGGTGAACCACGAATCTAAGAAGAATGACAAAGATAATCCGAAGGACTCTGCTACTGCTAAAGAAAGAACAATTCGGAAGTGCATCAACTAACTAAAGCAAGAAAAGATAAAATTAGGAATTAGAGTTATAGTAGGATACTTTTATTTTCTCCTTTTAGAACTAGATCTTTGTAAATTGACTCTTTATCATCTATAAATAAGAGAGCTCGATATAGGAATAAGCATTGAAGAATTTCAGCATCAATTGATTCATGAGGTTGGATTTTCTTCCGATCAGTAGTATATACTAGTTACAGTAGATTAGATATCAGAGGTTTCTCAAGAACAATTAACGACTGTAATTGAGTGCTGAAGATTAGTGTAGATATTCTAATTTCTTAGAAGCAGTTGACGACTGCGACTGAGGGGTGAAAGATATATTTTACTTTGCTTTCTAATTTAGATTTATTTGCTTTGTAAACATCTCCAAGTTTTGATTTGAATTGACGACTTAGGTTGAAATTTGTAGATTAGTGTAACAGTTTTTTATTTTTCATCTTCAATTTTCTAAGGTTTTATTAATGCCCAGATTTTAGAAAGTTGTTGATTTGATTAAATCTATATTAATAGGATCTTAGACTTGATTAACGACCAATGTTAGGAGACTAAATGGGTCCCCTACCCAACACATACGATAGTCTTGTGGGCTTGAGTTCGTACATCTGGGACTTGTTTGGCGCATGGTCACTCTAGTCGCGTCGTGTGTACTAGGGCCATCATGTTTGGGGTGGTTTCTAACCATCCCCGCAGTGCGGGTCCACCTCAAAGGGGGCTAGCCATCTACGTGTTGTTGAGTATCACATTTGGGAATCCGCATAGCGTTACTAGGTTGCAGGATCGGCTAAGCATGAGACACTAAGGTAGCTACATGGGACTTTGTAGAACACGTCGGCATGAGGAAGCTACGTGGGACTTTGTAGAGTTCGTCAGCATGAGGAAGCTATGTTGGACTCTGTAGAGCACGTTGGCTGAGGGTTGATAGATTATGTGGGCTGCTTGCTAGTGCCACATATGATGGAGGGTTAGGCTAGCCTCGTTGCATGCAATAGCGAGGTGCTGCATGGGATTGTTAGGCAGTGTCGGGTTGCGACCCAGTGATAAAAGGTATTAAAGCTGATGACAGCAAAACAGTTGGGAGTTTGATATGTTGACCTAGCTTGGGAAACTAGGTGTCGCACGCAAGTCCACTATGAAAAAAGTGACCCCGTGACAGTTGGTATCAGAGCCACTGAGATGGCAGTAGGTTATACACCGCGGTCTTGTTGGCGTGGGACGTGGGAAGACTTAGACACCAATAATGTACAGTTTTACTACTTTAGGTGAGGTGGGGGCGCCGATGAACAAAATGGCAGTGTTGTTTAGGTTATGTATAGTTTTACTATTGGAGGTGAAGTGGGGGCGTCGATGAACAAAATAGCAGTGCACAGTTTTGTCTACCTGTGAAGGCACGACTGAGGTATCGAGGTGCTTGCAAAGTAGAGGGGTGAAAGCCGGGGCTGAGGGACAGTAGAAAAATAGTGCCTTGGCATCAACGAGGGCGTTGACGATTTTGAGTGGAGGAGGATGTGACGGGGGCATGCTGCACGGCGCGGCCAGCCGTAGGGCCTCTCATACCTCAGTGCCTGGAGCACGCGATGTGATGCCAGGAGGGCACGCGACATCTTGGTGCCAAAGGGCACGTGACCTTGAAGCGTGATGCAGTCGCGACAAGGCCGCATCACGGTTGCGACATGGTCGCATGGGGAAGATGTGTAGGACGTTGGGGCGTATTGGGGTGAGGATGACACTGTGTGCTACGGGCAAAAGGCATGTGCCATGGTGGTATGTCAAATCAATACCTTTGAGGTCCTCCCATTTCTTTCCCTATATTGGTGTTTAACCCTTATATAGGGGGACTAGTGCTTAGCAAGTAGGCTAGCCTAAATGGGTCCCCCACCCAACATATACAATAGTCTTGTGGGCTTGAGTTTGTGTATCCGAGCCTTGCTTGGCGCTTGATCGCATCGTGTGTAGTAGGGCCATCATGTTTGGGGTGATTTCTAACCATCCCCGCGGTGCAGGTCCACCCCGAAAGGGGGCTGGCCATTTATGCGCCGCTGAGTATCACATTTGGGAATCCTCATAGCGTTACTTGGTTGTAGGATTGGCTAAGTGTGAGACACTGAGGTAGCCACGTGGGACTCTGTAGAGCACATCAGCATGAGGTAGCGATGTGGGACTTTGTAGAGCATGTCAGCATGAGGAAGCTACGTGGGACGCTATAGAGCACGTTGGCTGAGGGTTGATAGATTATGTGGGCTACTTGCTAGAGCCACACACGATTGAGGGTTAGGCTGGCCTCGTTGCACGCGATAGCGAGGCGCTGCACGGGCGTGTTAGCCAGTGTCGGGCTGTGACCCCGTGACAGAAGGTATCAAAGCTAATGACAACAAAAAAGTTGGGAGTTTGATAGGCTAACCTAGCTTGAGAAACTAGGTGTCACATGCGAGTCCACTACGAAAAAATGACCTCGTGACAGTTCCCTATCTTAAGGTCGCGACTGCTATCTTAAGATAGCGATCCGCTATCTTAAGGTAGCAATCGACTGACTCTTAGGTTGTATGTTAAGTATAACATTTTTTATCTCTTAATTTTTCATTATTTTTTATATTTTAGGTTGAAATAAATGTTCCCCTACTTTTCCATTTTGATGGTGTCCGTGTCGGCGATAATACTTACAACGGTGTACATCGAAGGATTGTCACTATCACAGAGAAGATATCATTTGATCAGTTTATGTATAAAATGTACAAGGTCAGTATGACTCGATTGAAAGAACATTTTATATATTACACTATCAGATTCATTGCGCATAGGGAAGGAGTTGGTGTTTGCCGAATTGTCGGACTCCGATGATCTTGCAAACTTATTCAAAGCATATCGTATTGGTAATGGTGTGATAAATATTTATATCGAAAAATCATTGGTCACTC
This sequence comes from Chloranthus sessilifolius, assembly GCA_021018995.1. NCBI lineage: Eukaryota > Viridiplantae > Streptophyta > Magnoliopsida > Chloranthales > Chloranthaceae > Chloranthus > Chloranthus sessilifolius. Next base: position 46,516,934 of record CM037589.1, on the reverse strand, counting down.
CAGTCACATAATTTTTATCGTTTTTCGAAGCATTTCAACCGTTCTAGAAAACAAACGAAGATCATAATGAATGTGAGGAAAACGTCAGATTAGAAGATGATGATGGTATAAAATCAGAACATTCGATTGAAAATGAAGGAATACAATTCGAAGAAGAGAACATCGTTACACCGATGATAGTCGACGATGATAGAAATATGAATATAGGATTTCGCCCATATCATAGGCCACTGGAACAACCTTCTTCAGACATACCAATGAGAGAAGGCGATGAGGATCAAAGATACTATCCTCAATTGAATCCGATGCATGATACATGTCAGCTTAACTTCGAATCAATAAATAATACATTCGATTGGAATCAGTGGGAAATATTTTTGGGCGGCCTTAGTCTATACTAATAGCCTTCTGAACTAATAGCTTCGGAGCCAAAGGTAATTGAGACCACAACGCAAGAGCATATCACACCCCAAACATCCTGACCTCGGCGAATCGCAACTGAAACAATTGCACCTCAACCAATCATACCTCTATGGACTCAACCCCAAGCACGTAATAATCATTCAATCGATGACGGCGATAGTGATCCTGAAAATAATAAAGCACCGCCTTCGCCCACTTCGCTTGTTACTATTAATAGGAGAATTGATCAACCTCTGGTGGATGAAGACTATGATCTTAATGACTCGGAAGGTGAGTACATAGATTCAGATGATGAGAAATTGTATGAAGGAGGGTCATTAACTTTTGATCAGACTTTCAGAAATAAAAAATTCTTTCAAAAAATCTTTAAAGAGTTTGTCATGGCAAATAATTTTTAAATTAAACTAATAAAAATTAGTCATCTTCGAGTTACGGCGAGGTGTGTTAAAGTAGGGTGTGTTTGGCGAATACATGCATCAAAATTGGTGGGTGCGGACACGTTTGCCGTGAAGACTTTTAGCCTAGAGCATACGTGCAGAAGATCAGCTTTCAGAAGCGGACATCGCCAGTGTACGACATCGTGGATAGCTTTATTCATGAGGGATAAGTTATTAAAGGGCTTTGACGAGAGTTCTGCTTCAATAATTTTTTATATTGAAAAAAAATACGGTGTAACAGTAGGTTACTTGAAAGCGTGGAGAGGGAAATAAATGACTTTGAATGACATCCGAGGTAGCTGGAATGAGCAACTTAAGATGTTACCGTCCTATGTCTCTGAATTACAGCAGGTCAATCCAGACGTACAGACCGAATTATGTTGCGAGCCTGATAATGTCTTTTAGAGGTTCTTTGTAGCATTTGGACTTTATATTAGGAGCTTTTGTAACACTTTGCGAAGAATAATTGCAATAGATGAGATGTATTTGTGCGGACGATATAAAAGAGTGATGTTAATAGCTACATGGATAGACGGGAATAGACATTTATTCCCCATAACGTTTGACGTTGTACCCGAAGAAAATGAAGATAATTGGATATAGTTTCTTGAACTATTAGGGAGTCGCATAATCGGAGACTTTGAAGAGTAGTTTGTGTTGATATCAGACCAACAGAAGGGGTTGATGGAAGTTGTGCATAATGCTTTCTCTAACGCCTTTTATAGCTATTATATGCGACACCTAACTTTTAATCTTTTTTATACAAATAAGGATATAATCTCTCGACCGCTGTTCTAGGTTGCTGCCCGTGCATTCTCAGAGGTAAAATTTAAATGAATTTTATGAAAAATAGAAGACGAGCCCCCCTCGAAATGTACAGCATAGATTAAAGAAATCGGTGACCATCTCTGAGCGCGCACATATTTTTCAAGGAGATGTTATGATATACTGACAACGAATATAGCTGAAAGCATTAACAGTGTATTGAAGATGGTCAGGGAGGAACCGATCCTGATCATGTTAGAAATTATTCGCATGAAGGTAGTCAAATTTTACCTTCGACATCAAGAGAAAGGAAATAAAATGACACACATATTGATACCGATGGCGAAAGGGCACATAACACGAAATTCAGGATGGACCCGTTGAAAGAACATTGTTCCCTATGGTCGCAATACATTGCAAGTTAAACGGGGGCAATATACTCATGGTGTCGATCTAGAGAAACAAACGTACACATACAAACATTGGGCTATCCTTGGATTACTATGTTCACATGCGTTCGCTGCATTATCGCGTAGGAACAGGGAAAAAGAGATTCTCTAGTTTTGTGAGCATTGATTTACCAGTGCTTTATTTAGAGGAACGTACAAAGAACAGTTTATGTTGACCATTGATAAGCGCTAATGGACCGTTCTAAGGGAAGACATCAAGTTTTTGCCTCCGCACAAGATACATCAAGCCGGTCATTCGAAGAAAATGAGGATAAGATCTAAAGGCGAAGTTGACCACTACGGTGTAAAAATTGTAACGAATACGGACATAAGCGCCGCTCGTATAAATTGTTAGAATATGAAACATATTTCTTTACACAACTTCGCTCCAGTCCAATCATTCCTCATGCTATTATGTTCTTTATTTGGATCTAGGAACCAATGGTTCATGCCTTAATTTGTAACTTAGAAACATAAGATTGTTATTTTACAAATTATAGGAGCAATGGTTCGTAGTTGTTGTTGTTTAAAGTGTTCAGTAGTTGAGTGATTTTGTATTAAGAATATTAAAAGATAATCAAATTGTAAGACAGTTATCCGCTATCTTACCATAGCGGACCGATATCTTAAAATAGTGGTCCATTATGGTAAGATAGCAAACCGCTATTGTAAAATAGTGGTTCGCTATCTTATCATAACGGACCGCTAAGGTATTTTCCAAAATTAGCAAAAATAAATAAATAAAATTTACACAAATCAAATTTTAATTATATAATTTAATTTAGGGAAAATTTCAAAAAACCCCCTGAACTTTCACCTCAATGCCCATAAGGCACCTGAACTTTTCATAATATCACCTAAACCCCCAATGAATACAAATGTACCAAAATCAGACCCCTGTCGTCACCTCTCGTTATCTTATGGACGGAAATTGATGACGTGGAGCTCTTAACCCTTTGATGCGCTGAAGTGGATGGTGACGTGGCGAATTGGAGGGAAAAGAGGCCACGTGAGGCGCACGTGACCTCCTTAAATACAAAAAAACTGTAAACTCTCCCTTTCTTTCTTCTTCGTCTTCCTCCTTCTTCCTCCTCTTTCTCTGAGGAGTTTTCTTATTCGTCTTTCTCGTCTTCCGATTTGGATATTCTTCTTCATTTTCTAGTCGGATTCTACCTTCTATTACGCATAGATTAAAATACCCTATTTTGAAAGGGTTAAAATGGTTTGGAGTAAGAGAGAAGGTGCAGGCAAGACCCCTAGTTACAGTAAGTTCGATTTTGGATTTATTTTATGCAGATTTGTGTCAATATTTGTGTGGATTTATTGATTTGTCTATATTTTTTGTATTTATGTATTTATGTAAACGTTGATTATGTAAATGCGTAAAAAATAGGGTTATGTAAATTCAAAAAATAGTGTTTATGTAAATCACGAAAAAAGGGTTATATAAATGCGAGAAAAAAGGGTTTATGTAAATTCGAAAAAGGGTTTATATAAATGCGTATGTAAATGCGTAAAAATGGGCTTATGTAAATGTTGATTATGAAAATGATGTTTCTCTTGTATCTCGATTTTATTTTTCAATTTTGGGCTTGACTTGACTATGTTGCTACCTATATATGTCCACATGGTATCAAACTAGTGGAGATATAGGGTTTATAACAGAAGGTACATACAACAGAAGCTTAGATTTGACAAAATTGTTTTAACATATATCTCCCAGATATAGGTTAAAACTAGTATATCTCTCAGATTTAACCTAGATCAATCCAGATATAGCCCAAAATACCTATATTTCCCAGATTTAACAAACTATTTTAACCTATATCTCCACATGGTATCAAACTAGTATCACAAAATACCTATATTTCAGTAAATATATTCTTATACTATGTTGCTTATCTATGAGTTGTGACTCTTATGCAAGCATTGCTTTATTTGTTTAATGTGCAGATAAAGGCTCAGGTAATTTTACGATTAAGTTATTTCATGGAGGCAGTTTTCGAGGTACACCAGACATCAAAGGATATAGAAGAGGTCGTTTGAGCTTCTTTGATCATTGCCACAGTGATGAGATGTCCCTATTGGAGCTATTTCGTATGGTCAAGAGTTGGGATACCTTAGCTCGTGAGAGTTCTATAGTACTATTCAAGGCAAATTTGTTGTCATCGTCGGTTTATGCGACCTTGGAGTTAGGAAATTGATTGGTTACGATGGAGTAGTTGATGTGTTTATGGTTCCTCTCTTACCATTGAATGTGGATACCCAAGAAAGCCAAGTCCAGCATGAACAAGTTGTAAGGACAACAACTACAACACGGAGCAGGAGTTCACAAGCCAAAGGGAAGAGTGGTAGTGTTGATAAGGGCAAGGCCCCTATTTTTGCAAGTAAAGGGAAAGCGGTAGTGTTGATATAGGTCAAAGCATTTCGGATAACGAGAGTAATGATGATTATGACCCATGATCCGGATCATCGTCTTGACGGAGATGAGATATGGGATAGTGATTACTTGATCTCCGATGATGATGCGTTGTTCGATGAGTTCGTGGATGCGACTTCGAGTTTGCGAGTTAGAAAGTATAAAGGTAGGGAATGAGGGTCCATCTGAGTTGAAGGTGAGAAGCGGATATGGGAGAGTTATCCGATCCTCCTTCTTCAAAGGACGAGTTGAGAAGTTTAGGAAATGATTGAGAGGCCGATGGGGTAGGGAAAACAGATAAGAGAACATCTTTGGTATTTAATGAGAAGACGGATATAGAAAACCCAACTTTTCGTGTTGGGATGGAGTTCAAGACGCATGCGATTTTTAGGGAAGCTGTGAAGGAGTATGCCATAAGGTGTGGTAGAGAGATAAGCTTTGTAAAAAATGATAGGGATAAAATAAGGGCAATATGTAAGAAAGGCTGCCCTTGGTTGATCTATTGCTCGTATGTACCAAATGACGGAGTTTATAGAGTGAAAACCCTAAATGACCAACACAACTGGTTGATCTATTTTCTGCAGCTCCTTTGTTCCTGATCTGCGCGACAAATCAAGCGCCTTTGCTTTAGTTTCACAGATTGGCCTTGGATCATCCTTCTTGGCTTAAAAAGATCAGATTGCAGCATCAAGTCCTTTATTCCCTGTTTTCTATGAATCATAGCTAAAAACATATTATTAACATGCTCTAGGGCTTCTCAAAGGCTAGATTGAGGGGTGAAAAATGGTATTTTTCAGTGCTCAACATTACTGCTGCTACAAATTATAGTATTAATATGTTAAGATTTTCTTTTCCCAGATTAATGTCCATGAATTTCTCTTGATCCACGGTGATTTGTTGAATGTGGGGTTGTTGAGGTTTCATTAACTGATGTCGATTGTATATAGAAAATTATTTTATTACAGAACAAACTGGGCTTAGAAATTTACATGTTTCGACTCAACAATCAGGCTTAGAAATTTACATGTTCGACTCAATCATTAATCTGATGTAAGATTATTGCCATCAACTGATGTAAGATTATATATAGAAAATTATTTTATCATAGGAACAAATCTGGGCTTATTATGTACCTACATTTTAGTCTTAGGAATAAATTTGATCTCTTAAAAATTATTAGGAATAAATCGTCATGTCTATTAAAAAGGGGTTGTTTCAACCTCGAATAAATTTGGGCTTCATTCATCACTTTTACAATGAAGCTCGATTTGACAAAGCTGTTTTAACATATATCTCCCAAATATAGGTTAAAACTAGTATATCTCTGATTTAACCTATATCTCCCGATATAGCCCAAAATACCTATATTTCCCAAATTTAACAAACTGTTTTAACCTATATCTCCACATGGTATCAAACTAGTATCAGAAAAAGGGTTTATCTCAGATCAATTTTAGCAATGTAAGCTCAAATTTGATGAAAATTTGAAATCGATAGCGGGAAAAAATCGGGCTTTTTATGTATCTTACATTTTAGCGTTAAGAAAAAATCGGACTTTTATGTATCTCTAAAAAATTATTTTAGAATAGGAATAAATCGGGCTTTTTATGTACCTATACATTTTAGCGTTAAGAACAAATCTGTAACAGGAAAAATTATTAGGAACAAAAATGGGCTTACATTGTATGTACCTTGCTTTTAGCTTAGGAACAAATTTGGTCATGCCTATTATTTTATCTCTAAAAAATATGAGCTTCATTCATCAAATTAAAAATTATGGCTTAAAGAGTCTTCTTCATTAATCAAAATTATGGAGTATCTCTAATTCCGATCGATATAGGCATGACCAAAGAGTCTTCTTCATTAAACAAATTTGGGCTTATTATGACATTTTTACGAGGGACAAAGCGATTATTTTATCATAACCGCTTTTAATGTCCAAAGAGTCTTCTTCTTCATCTTGTTAATAAACTCGATTAATCTAAAATTCATCACGCAAAGATGATAGATAAACATTCAAAATAAATAATTTCATTTCATATTATCAAATTTTACAGAGGATGCATTCAAATGTAGCTTACATTCATCACTTTTGCCAAAAAATAAGCACCCTAATCCCTATGCCATAAACTATAGCAAACCCCTAAAACCCTTATTATCGAATCCAGAGATAAACAAGAAAAAACCAAGATGCAACCAACGCCACCCACCACACCCTCTCTCTGCGGTTCATTTTCACAATCTCGGCCTCCAATCTATTACATTTTGAAGGAGCCACTGGAATGATCTGCGTCGATCTTTCACAGATGGGTGGATCGACCAGACAAAATCTCGCACGATCGATTGGGACAACTCGAAACCTCCTCCCGGATTGCGGGGACGCCCACGATGTTTGAATGTCCCTTCGATTACACGTGATATATGGCATGGTTTCTCTTCTATCATCGCCAAAATCTCTGGAGGGGATTGGACGGAAGACGCCGACTTTCGAGATGAAGTAGCAGCCATGAAGAAAGAAGAGAAAGAGGAGGAAGAAGAAGGAGGAAGACGAAGAAGAAAGAAAGGGAGAGTTTAATGAGGTTTTTTGGAGGGAAAGGAGGTCACGTGCGCCTCACGTGGCCTCTTTTCCCTCCAATTCGCCACGTCACCATCCACTTCAGCGCATCAAAGGGTTAAGAGCTCCACATCATCAATTTCCGTCCATAAGATAACGAGAGGTGACGGCAGGGGTCTGATTTTGGTACATTTGTATTCATTGGGGGTTTAGGTGATATTATGCAAAGTTCAGGTGCCTTATGGGCATTGAGGTGAAAGTTCAATGAATGCTTGATTTTTGCTCTAAATTGTTGCATGCCTTTCTCCTCGAAATTGATTGTCCGTCGTTCGGAGAAGTATTCGACATACTTTAGTACAAAAATACCGCAGTCCCAACCTTTGTGTTGGTGCAGAAGATCGGCATTGTCCATCACCGTTAGTCGCCACGGTTGATCGAGAATAGAACTCTGTCTGACAACGTGAAGAAGTCATGGCAGATGATGCAACAGACTTTCTTTATGCACTTCGAACTTTTGTGAACATTCTTAGTTGGTCGGGTCTATCAGCTTAACAACGTGATCCACTACGGACACAATAGTCAAGGCCCAATGGTGATGTTTCTGGCTATGTATCGGGAAATAAAGTTTTGTGCAAACAGAGATCTAATCAATACTGTGTTAATTAAAAAATATAAAAAGCGTTAACGTGACTTAAAAAAAACTTACCGTCCCACAATCGACAGTATGAATACCGCGTGTCGTACTCCTAAGCTGGGCCTTTAAGCGGCTTGCAACGGTGACGAACCTGCTACTTGTCACAGTAGGTCTGCCACCAATCTAAGTCGCTGAGTAGTCTCAAATTTTCATCACGAACAAATTTTTAAAATTTTGAGTGGTCCGCTATAATCAGGGTCTAAAATTGGTCATTAGAATAAGTCATGAATTGAAAGGCGTGGATGAAGTAAATAAATAAGCGTAGATAAATAAAGAAGAAAATAATAAAGAATAGAAACGATACCAGGATCGCGGCAGATGCGAATTAGCTCTTGTCCGCCTTTTCAAAAAATATAAAGTCATTTTTACTCTTAATGACCTTGAAGTACGCGTCCATAATTCATAGTCCAGCCACGTCCGTCCCTTGAGGACCCTTAAATTTCTGACGGTGAAATCAATACCCGAGATAGTATTGATGATCACAGAATCGTTATCCGCAAGCCGGTTCCACATACTGACCATGAATTTATGCTCCATGAACTGTGGCTCAACCTCTTTCACGATGACCACTTTTGATCGTTTTATACAAGCTTTACTGGTCGGTGTCTTTCTCTACTTCCTTGCCCGCAGGTTATATCCCGTGCGCTTCCCTTTTTCGTTGGCCTTACTCTTTGATGTAGAGAGTTTTATTAGTAAGGATTTCAGTGTTGCCAGCTGCAACTCGTGAGAAGGGTCGGGTAAGTGGAGCATCAACTACTAAGTCGAAGCCCTCGACTAGCGGTTGGGGGGTAGGAGGTTGAGTGGCAAAAGGCTAGGGTGTAGAGGGTTGAGGGGTAGAAGGTTGAGGGGGAGGGGGTTCAGGGGTTGAAGGTTGTGTTGCAGAGGGTTGAGGGGCAGAAGGTTAAAAGGCATAGGGTTGAGGGGCAACAAAGACATCAAAGAGAACCGAAGAAAAAATATCATACTACATTGGTACAAAAAATTAAATTAAATTTTGAGGGCTAAATAAAAAGTGAATTCAACACCTTATGCTAGCGGATCGCTAACTTGAGCTAGTGGATCACTATCTTAAGATAGCAAATCAGTATCTTAACGCTATCTTGAGATAGCGACCTGCTATCTTACCATAGCGGATCCCTATTTTAAGCTAGCGATCCGTTGTCTTAAAATATCTATTTAAAAAAAAATAAAATATGTTAAAGTTAGGGTAAGTACATTTGACAAATGAGCCTTGATAGCATCAAGATCCTTCCTTATTGCTCTATTTTCGTTTGTTAAGTAGGCTACTTGATCTTCTAGAGACCCTACTTGCTCATGTAGGGTCTTCTTTTTTCTCCCGAGCTGCTCAATAATTATGCTTGTCCTTTTAGAATCGTAAAGGCACACTTAAAATAGCCCTTCATCTCTTTAACCGTCATCCCGAGAGATATGCACTCTTTCCTCAGCTCGATTACTTCATTGATAAGTTGGGGTTGTCTAGCTGGTTATTCCCTGGTTGGTTGTTGCTTACTTTACGATTACTTGCCCTTTGATTCCGACTGTTGACATATAACGACCTCGTACTCGTCGTTATCATCACTGTCATCACCGTCATAGTCATTATTCTCATCGCCATCATCGTGAGGCTTCTAGACTCTTTCTTGGTCGAGTATTCTCTTTCTCGTTCCCTTTCCATCTCTCTTTACTTGAAGAAGAGTCGAATTGATCGATACTGTAATTTGTGTTTCTCAACATCGAGATCTACAATGACCAAAGAGTTAAGAATTTTTTCTTGAAAATAATTTGGAGTCTGACTGAATTTCAGGGTTTCCTATTTCATCAACCTCGGAAATAGATTTTTCAGTTGAGTACAAGCGAGGTCAACTCCTGGAAAGTACTCCAATGCCCAAATCTGTAGGGCGATAGTTCATTCGTAGATGTTATATTGCTAATTTGCCGACATTTTTGCTGCTTTCCTTCTGACAATCGCTTTTGATATGCATTCCACTAAATTTTTATAAACTATCAGCCCCCACGGAAACTCGTTGAACTTTTCGAGGTTATCAACTAAGTTCAAGTGTTGACTGTCCACTTCCTAATATGTGTCCTGAAGTAAGAAGGAGCATACGAGAAACAACAACGATAATATCAAAAATTCATCGTTGGAGGGCTGAGCACTATCCACTGTTTCTTTAATACGAGCCATTTTAGCCGACTGCCCCCAAAAGAATTTGTATCGAATGATTTCTTGCTCTGACATAGCCACATACTCAGACTCAGGTTCAGTCAACATGTTAAAGTCTAATATCAACGATATATCGGACTCCTGCAACACTACTTTAGTGTTCTTCACCTTGAACATGCTATCTTGAACCCATAAGCTCAAAATCGTGTCAATTAAGTCTCTAATAAACACTAATTTCTCATAAATTCTAAAGAGATGACCGAAAATTGATTCATCTAGTATCATCTTCCTCTCTTCGTTGTAATGCATGTAAAATTTTCTAACACTAACTCTTGTACACTTCTCGAAGGGTTTTAGAGACTTTGACATCTTAGAATCAGTTAGTGTGAACTGCAAATAACATAAGAACAATTAAGTAACAAAAAAACATATGATAAAATCAATTCGCTATCTTGCCGATAACATGTCATTATCTTAAGATAGCCGCCGCTATCTCCGCTATCTTAAGATAGCGATCCTAAGATAGTTGTCGATACCTTAAGATAACGGCATGTTATCGGCAAGATAGCGGACTGTGTGGGAAATAGCGAATTAGTAAATTTGATAAAAAATTTAAAATAAAAAATAAATAAATAACCTGAAAATTGTGTCGCTATGTTTCCGCTTTGTCGCTACTTCCTTGCCGTTCTCTCAGTTTTTGCAGAAGTTAAAGTCAAAAGTAAAAAGTGAAAAGTGAAATAAAATTTATATATATAAAGGATTTTAAAAGCCAAGGGTTTTTTAGACATTTAAGAGGTTGGTGCTGCCCCGGAAACGATTTAACTTGGAACTGACCTATTTTGTAAAGATTGAAACTATAAGACCATTTTTGCAAACATGCATACTTATAAGGCCGAAAATGTAAATTTCCCCTTTTTTCTTTGAAAGTTCTGGTATATTATAACTGACCCGGTGTGTAGCAAAAAAGAGAACGGGTCATAAAAGCTGGGATATTCCACGTAATGGGTCACCAAAAATGGACACGTGGATTAGTGGGTCAAAATTGAATCGATCAAATATATTTATTATAATTCAAAGCGAACAAAAACTTCAGGCACGTTGATTTTCTCATAATGCTATTACATGTATAAAGTCCACTTCATTTGTAATATTTTTTTTTTTAACTAGAAAAATAATACGATTCTGATGTAAAATGATTCAGTTCACAATAATACTTGAGCATAAAATCCACTTTACGCTTCACTATTCACGTTATACTGAAATGAACAAGTTATATAAAATCTGTTTTATGCATCACTACTCACTTTAAAACGATGCAACTTTCAAGAGAGCAAATAAACAATGCATCGTTTTGGCCTTTGGAAACATTTCCTGAATTTTTTTAATATTACGAAGACACATGTCAAGAGTCAAAAAAATTATCTGTAAATGCTACAGTTCTTTTTTGAGAAGGATTTATGCATAACTGAACAATGAAAGAACTTCAGCACAAAATTAGTACAACTTTGCACGTAAAATTGGCTCATTACAGTGAATTGATTGTGCCCTTATAAAATGAAAAGTTAAATGGATCTAGAGATTTCGTATGGTAACTATTTATTTTTAAAGCATTTAATCACTTTAAATCAGATGACAGATATTTTTTCGATGCAATCTTCAAACCAGACCTAACATTAAGCGATAAATATGCAAGATTTCAACTGATGGTATATTACAAAGAAAATGGATTACAAAGTGATAACCTAATATTATACAAACAGCTAAAACAAAGGTAATCATGCTTTGGGGAAATTATTCACGATAAATAACATAAGATATCCCAATTTAGGATATTTCCACTTAGTTGCGGCATCCTTTATGTAACAGTTTTGCATCCAAAAGGGCCCTTAAATAAAAGTCCCCGCCGAACATCGAGCTTAGTTCTTCAATGTATCTGATAAGATTCATAGCTTTGAGCCTCGTTCATAGCTCTCGCTAGGTTGGAATCTGATGCAGTGAGAGAGAGCCGCTGTGAGCTTTTTTAAGTCCTCGGTAGTATGTGCAGCACTTAGAGTTACCCTCAACCTGAAACAAAAATATTTCCACTAAATTTAGTTAAGTTCCAAACAGATTTTTGACAACAGTTATTGAAACTCAATTAGTGTCTTAATGTTCTTCAAGATAGTGATGCATCCCAGTAAGAAACCCGATTAGTATTTGAATAGTGAAGAATGATACAACTTACCTGATTTGCCATTGAATTTCTATTAGATGCACGGTCCGTGTAGCCACACGGATCAATCTCTACTGCCAATCTGTTCAAGTGAATATTTTCAAAGATTTAGAGGCATTATATCCGTGTGCCTCCCAAGAGTTGACTGGTTTGACGATGTGATTGACCTGTGCAGGCCCATGCATGTACACAGACTCTATACCTAGGGCATGTTTGAATGTTAGTAACCTTGAGACGTGTTTTGGCAGCAGAATATGTTGTGTATACCGTCATTATATCTAACAACAAGGGCATTCGAGGCATGAGCCTCGTAGTCAACTCCTTGTAAGCGTATTGTTTCAAACGCCCGTTCATTGTCAACGGGGCTTTCAAACATGTTTTGCAGAGGCCTTAAGTGTACTAATAGCAACTCTTTTCCATTGTCTACAACACTATGCTTCAATGTCTCTTTCAGGCAAGCCGACTGCTACATTGACCAAAACAGTCATATGTGATACAATGTTGACTGGTAGATAGTCCTGGCCCAAGGCATACAGGTATAACAAAGCCCTATGATTTTCTATGCTTCAACACCATATGCAAGCAAATCTCTTGCATGGGCAAAGAATCAAACACAAAATTCTAAGACAGGCTACAACATGATCTGTTGTAGCAAGGTATGAAGGTGGAGAATTAAAAAAGCACAGAAAATGTCAAATTTTTCTTTACAGACTGGTTATTCAATAGAAAGCACACACTATTACCACGGTGCATGCAGTGTTATCATAGCAAGGAAAGGCCCATTTTATGGAGGTGTATGGTCAGATACCAAGGCTCATATCTGACCATACACCTATCATCCTTAGCGTTGTTGGAATTAGCAGTGGGGAAAGCCATTTCAATTTGGAGAAGGCTTATGAGACAAGTGATGAGACAAATAATCTGGTGGATGGACGTTGAGGAAGAAATGCATCCTGAACTTATATATCGAGATTATTCAAGGCATTTATGAGAGGGACGTAACTAGGGTAAGAACTACGTGTGAAGACGAGTGAGTTCCCCGTCGGAGTTGGCTTTTTTGTTTGCCTTGAGAGCTTATTTGTTTGCCCTGATCATGGATGCATTGACCATAGACAAGCATGAAGAGATTCCATGGTGCCTGGTATTTACGGATGACGTGGTATTAATTGCCCAAACAAGGAAAGAAATAAATGATAGGCTAGAATTATTAAGAAATCCTTCGAGTCGAGGTTTGAGAATTAGCAGAACAAAGAAGGAATAAACGGAATGCAAATTTAGTGAACATGATAGCCCGGAGGAGGATTTAGTTAGATAGGATATCCTGTAGTGTCACATTGCTATAGATTTGTTATTTAGGCTCTACTTTACAATCAAATAGTGAATTTGAAGAGGACCTCTAAAATAGGATTAATGCAAGTTGGATGAAATGAAAGCAAGCAAGCGGAGTGTTTTGTGACCCAAGAATTCAGCTTAGATTGAAGTGACATTTTATTAAGACGATGGCTCGACCTGACATATTATATGTTGTGAATTATTAGGCTATGAAAAAGCGACAAGATAAAAGTACATGTGGCCAAAATGCGTGCGTTGAAATGAATGTGTGGACTAACAAGATAAAATAAAATTCAGAATTAGTATATAAGAGGACTTGAGAGTGACACGTATAAAGGAAAAAAATCATCGAATGACACTGGAAGTGGTTTGCAGATGGTTATCGGAGGCTAGAAGCAAACCCTATACGAAGGGTTGAGACGCTACAAGCACAAGTAGAAGAAGGGGAAGATCAGTGAAGACCTAGAGGGAATCCGTGAGAAGGGACAAGAAGAATTGCAAAATTATGGAGACCACAGTTGATGGGGACATCTCACAGTACAAGGCAGATGGAAAGTGCAAAGAGAAAACAAAAGAGAAAGAAGAAAATGAAGCAAAGTTCATCAACATATGACGGACGTCCATGGCTTCAGAACGGACGTCCGTGAACAGAGGACAGACATCCGTGAGCACAAGATGGACGTCCGTCAGTTGCGTCCGCAAGTTGGCAGCTAGAAGAATTTTGAGACAAGACTTGTCATTTTAGAGTTTTAATTGCTTTAGGACTTTATTATTTCGAATTTATGTTTAGTTAAGGTTTTCTTAGCCTATATAAAGGCATGTAAAGACTTTATTTTAATTAATTGATGATTAATGAATTTAAGAGTTGCTTTGTGCAAACCTTAGAGAACTTGTGAAGAGTTTTCACCCGAAAGAGCGAATCTTTCAAAACTCGAAGAGTAAATCTTCGTTTTATCGTGAGCTTGGTGCGAAGCCGACGTACATACTTGGTGTGAAGCCTCGGAATCCTTGGTGTGAACCATTGGAACCCTATCTTTCTATTTTGTCTTTTTAATTATTGTCAGACAATTATTTTCCTTATTTCCTTTGATAAAATCAAAAACCCAAAATCTCTAGTTAATTAGTTGTTGGAACTTTGTTCACACTTTATTAATTGATATATTTCGATTTTCCCTTTTGATTGAATTAACCCTTCGGGCCTTTAATTCTTCAAATCCTAGAAAAGCCAAAAGACGATACCGTAATTATCGCATGGTGCCATAAACTAGAACGAAACTCGAGTTCTCTCATCAGAGCTGTTTTTCTAGATCGAAAAATTTCAATGCATATGAGCGCTAGAATTGATTCAACCTATTGTTTTAATTAAATGTATTAAAGTATTTCATGTGGTTGGATAATTTGAATATATCCGCTATTCAATTTAATCTGAAGTTAATCGCAAATTCGCATAATTAGGATTTTAGCGTTTATCCTGCATCAAATTGGTATCAAAGCACGGTTCTTGTTTATTAGGTTTAAATTGCATATAGGTGTATTAGTGTTTTCTTTTACCTAAGCGTCACAATGGATCTAGAAAAGTTAGATGCTTTCATAAAGAGTTTTAACACCCAGATGACTGCCATACAAGCCCAATTGCACGACCAACAAGCACAACAAGTTGATTTAGCAGCACAACTCCAAGAGTTGTCTAGATCGACTCACGGTGAACATCATAGAGTTAATTTCGATGAGAGAATAAGGGATCCTCCTAGGCATGAAAATCGTCCCGACCCAAATGACAGAGTTACAAAATCAGTTAAGGTTAACGCTCCCACTTTCGAAGGAAAGATGGACCCAAAAATCTATATAGATTGGGCCACCGTCATGGACCATTATTTCGATTGGTATGATATGTCGGATAAGGGAAAACTGCGATTTGCGAAGATGAAACTTGTGAGACAAGCCAAACTTTATTGGACAAGTGTGGAACGACATCGAGAAGCTCTCGAACGTGAACACATCGCCACATGGGCAACCCTGAAAGAGAAATTTCATGATAAATATGTTCCCCTTTCCTACAATCAACGACTCATGGATCAATGGCATGGTTTGAAACGGGGAAACATATTTGTTGATGATTAGATCAATAAGTTTGAGGAGTACTTATATCGGGCTAAAGCTTATGAGAGTCCACACGTCACCTTATCTAGGTTTTGCATTGTTTATGAACCTATTGAAATGCCAAGTGATAAGGAGGATGAAATTCTTGTGAAAACAGTAGATTGTGTTAGGAAGGTTTCTATTCTCGAAGAAAATGTTGGTAGTGTGTCTATACCGCCTGCGTCGTTAGAGTCAATAGAGCATGTCATCATTCTAACTTGCATGGGATTAACGATCAGATTTTATTGAACAATGAAAATACACATAATTTTACTAACACATGGAATTTGTTCAATGAGGTTAATAATAACAATTTTGTGTTGGTTCATGATAGTCCCGAGCATGTGGAACCTTTTCCAATCTTGAAAAGAGGTAATGATGGAGGTCCTGATTTTCCTCTAGACAAGGGTAATCATCCGATGTTGCAGTGAAGGATCTTACACCTATTCTAGGTCCAGCAACTATGTCCTTTGACCCATTTCTTATTACCCAAACAATCCAACCGAACCCATTTGACCAATTCATAACCCATACACTACTTGTGCAATATGAGAGAGGTTGAATGAGCAGGTTATAGAGTTTCCAAACTTCACTACCAATACGGGCAAGCATCATGAGTATCTCACGACGTGAAAAGACAAGCCAAGAGTTGAGCCTCCAAAGTGTGTCATACATGGGTTCTATAACTCATCAGAGATGGGTTTCTCCCACCCGATGAGAATTGATGGGGGCATCTCACAGTACAAGGTGGATGAAAAGTGCAAAGAGAAAACAAGAGAGAATGAAGCAAAATTCGTCAACATATGACAAACGTCCATGGCTTCAGAACGGACGTCCGTGAACAGAGGAGGGGCATCCGTGAGCACAGGACGGACGTCCGTGAGTTGCGTCCACAAGTTGGCGGCTAGACGAATTTTGAGGCAAAACTTGTCATTTTAGAGTTTTAGTTGCTTTAGGACTTTTTCATTTTGAATTTATGTTTAGTTAGAGTTTTCTTAGCCTATATAAAGGCATGTAAAGACTTTATTTTAATTAAATGATGATTAATGAAATTGAGAGTTGCTTTGTGTAAACCTTAGAGAACTTGTGAAGAGTTTTCACCCGAAAGAGTCAATCTTTCAAAACTCGAGGAGTGAATCTTCGTTTTATTGTGTGTTTGGTGCGAAGCCGACGTGCATCCCTGGTGTGAAGCCTTAGAACCCCATCTTTCTATTTTATCTTTTTAATTATTGTCAGGATATTATTTTCTTATTTCCTTTGATAAAATAAAAAACTCAAAAATCTCTAGTTAATTAGTTGCTGGAACTTTGTTCAGGCCTTATTAATTGATATATTTTAATTTTCCCTTTTGATTGAAATAACCCTTCAAGTCTTTAATTCTTCAAATCCTAGAGGAGTCAAGAGACGATACCGTAATTGTCACTTGGTGCCCTAAACTACAACGAAACTCGAGTTCTCTCATCAGAGTCGTTTTTGTAGATCGGGAAATTTCAATACATGTAAGCACTAGAATTGATTCAACCTAATTGTTTTAATTAAATTTATTAAATTTTTTTATGTGGTTGGATAATTTGAATATCTTCGCTATTCAATTTAATCTGAAGTTAATCTCAAATTCGCATAATTAGGGTTTTAGCGTTTATCCTGCGTCAATAGTGCTAACAATAAATGTGTAGAGAAATAGGACTCACAAAGTCGACCGCCAATAGATGGGATAAGGTTGTAATGATGATGGTGACGATGATGTTTGGGTACATAGCCATTCCAAGAAAATGTGTTTCTTTTTTTTGGGTGGGGTGGGGTGGGGTGGGGGGGGGAGAGATAATGTAAAGCCACACCAAAATAATCCTCCAGTGTACTTGATTTCTATATGCAAAATTTCGGCTAAGCTGGTCAATCAGTTGGGACAAAAATACAACAGGTAGGGCACAAAAACTTTCATGCTAACTAAATGTTTATGGAGAGTTGGAGAGGAAGCCAATGCCTTATGGAGGAAGGAAATCCCCAAAAAAAATGGGGTGAGTCATTTGGGTTGGGAATTGGGACTATCTCATCATAAAAAAAAGGGTCTTAGATTGAGTGTTCGGTGGATCAATATGCAAAAGAAAAGAATCTATCAATATTGGGATTAGGCTTAGCCTGGGTGCAGAGAATAGAGTTAGGTTTTGGGAAGACTTTTGGGTATGTATAGTGTCCTCTTTGTGTCTCTTTTCTCAATTTATATGGACTGATGTGTAAAAAAGGTCTTCTTGTCCAAAAGCAAATAGGTTTGGGTACTGGTCGGGACACCAGCATCAAAAGCATTGAACTTGGGCCTAGTCTAATGTTCCGGTATAGGAAGAAACAACGCAAAAAGAAAAAGAAGTCAGCCAAGGAGCCAAAAGGGAAGGTTTAAAATCAATTCTGGTCGCCCAGACGAGGAAGGGGTCGCTCAAGCAGCCAGAACAAGTAACTTCAAGAGGAGTAGATCGCCCAGGCGACCAGATGGTGTTTTAAATCAAGTTGGGAATCTGATTGCCCAGGCGACCAGATGGTGTTTTAAATCAAGTTGGGAATCTGATTGCCCAGGCGACCAGATGGTGTTTTAAATCAAGTTGGGAGTCTCACCCAGCAAGCCAAATTCTCGCCTAGGCGAGTTCCCAAAAGGGGACTCAAATGACGCTTTTTGTCCAATCTTCCGTCCTTTTCTTTCTTTCGTTGTCCTTTTGTCTTGCAAATCTAATTTTCCATTTTTGGGTATTTTAGTACTTTACCATTTTAGGGCTTACTCTTTTAGGTACCCACTATATAAGGTCTCTTTGTAAGCCTTTTTGGCAATTATTGTTTGATTAATGAAAGTGCTATGCATTTTGGAGGTTGAGATGAGCTTTAATGACGAGTGAGTCTTCTTCCCCATGTGGGTTTGGTGTGAGGCCAAGGGTGTGATGTTTATCTTTGATCTTCCTTTATCTCTTTCTTCTATTTACTTGCTATTTCTTTGCAATTAATCCTCAAACCTTTTTTGCCCAAATCCCTAAATCTAGAGCAACCTTGATGCCCATTCTTGTGGACCGACTCCAACCTTAGCCCGTCGATCCATGACCATTGTTGGGCTCGAGATTGCCCGATTTGAGGTCGATTGAACGATTCAATTCAAAATCCTAGCAAGGATCTAACGACTCCACATCGATCAACGAGTGAGCGCCCCAACCTAGATGATGCTAAAGTTCTATCTCTAGAATCGCACATTCCACAAATCTAAACGGATCTCGCCCGCCGGATTGGACCCTAGCCGAACCAAGCATAATCACTTAAGCGAAAATCCACGAAACCCTAAGGTATCACTTTAATTTGTGATTAATTGTTCAATTAATTAGTTTAATTTTAACAATTATCAACTCATATTCATTTTAGGATCATTGTCTTGCGTCAATTATCCTATGTTAGCGAAAAAAAGGTCTTCTTGTCATGGAAGTGTTACAAATGGATGTGAGGGAAGAGTACTTTGGAACTTAAGAGTTTAGGAGAAGGTCTAGGGAGGCTTCTTCTTTTTGTTGAGTTAATCTTATTTGATAGGTCTAGAATGATAGGAGAGTGTGGAAATGGAACGCCAAAGAAGTCATTATCACTAATACTTTTTTCATGTTTCTCACCAAGTAGGCCATTAATTTACTTGATCGCATTGGTTTGGTGAGGCCTAGCAACCCATTGGATTGAAGATTTTTGTTAGGTAGCTTTTAACAATAAAACCCTAACTCTTGACAACCTTTAAAACTTAATCGCCAATTCCTAAATTGATGCATCATATGCACATGAGTCAAGGAGTCGGTGAACCACTTGATCCTATATTGCTTGATCTGGGCTTATTTATTTGAGCTTCTGTGATCCATGGGTCCTACGAAAATAATACGTGGAGTTATGGAAAGAGTGGTCATATTGCCTTTTTTGTAGAATGGGGCATCTTCTTTAGAGGGCCATTCCAAATGCGTATGGTTGGGAAATTAGAATGAGAGAAAGAACTGCATTTTCATACCATCAGCTAATCTGCAAGGTCGCCCTTCAAATCAAAGTGGATGGGGTCGATGGTATGGTGTCTAGAAAAGAAAGACGAGGTCATACATAGATGGAAGCCTCCGATAGATGGATCAATATAAACTTCGATGGCTGCTGATTAAGCAACCCTAAAGGCCGAAATTAGGGGGATCAAACAAGCCGTGATGAGGAAATGTTGAAAATGTACTCAACTCCAGTTGGCTTTACATATTTCACTGAAGCATAATGTTTGACATTTTACTTACAAACATTGGCTTAGATCTTATCCTTCACTTTCCAATTGAAGGAGAGGAAGATTATGTAGATATGATCCAATGGATAAGGAGAATTTGGCCCTTGGCAGTTATATAATATTATTGCTCAAGTACACGATATCATGTAGAGGCACCGCTTATCATTCTCCCACGTTAAAAAAGGAATCCAATGGTGAGGCTGACCTTTTAGCCAACGAGGGTTCAAAATTAACCAATCTGCGGATCAGAAACGATCCCCAATTGATGTAACTCTATAGTTGCCATGTAACCTTTTTATTTCATTTTAATAAAGTCGACGTTCATCGTGACAAACACACACACTATATATATTCTCTCACACTTCTCTCTCGACTCTCTTAACATACCTCCTCATATCGGAAATCTGAACTCCATTTCCTAATAGACATTTCCATTTTTGGTTCAAACTCCTTTGCTTCTAATAAGATCCATATTCTATGATGCTTGTACCCATTGTAGAAGTTTAGTCCCACATCAGGTATTCATAGCCTTGTGTGACGGCGTCATTACTTCGAGTGCCAGCGAGATGGCATGGTGGCCTTGGAGTTGGGTGTTTGGCTAGCAGGAAGGCAGGCAGACCTTGGAGCTAGCTGTGTGGCGCCTGAGCGCGGAGGCACGTGGCCTTGCGGCGCATGCGTGTTCCCGTTATATATGGTGTGACGGTAACTCGAGCTAGGTGAAGATCTAGTGTGGCGACTAGACGCGCGTGGGCATAGAACTTGGTGCTTCGCGCAGCTGCACGCGATGTGGTGCCAGGAGGGCACGCGACGTCGTGGTGCCATGAGGCACATGATGTGGTGCCAAGAGGGCACACCGGGTGGGCACGCGACATGAGGCCATGAGGGCTTCGCACGTGGTTGCGACACGGATGAGACACGGTCGCATGGGATGATGATGTGGGGCCTCAAGGGGCGTGTTGGTGTGGAGGATGGCATTGTGTGCCACGGGCAGAGGTTCGTGTGCTATGGTGGTATGACAAACCAATACCTTTGAGGTTCTCTTGCTGGATGGCTTGAGGTGGTATTTAGACCATACTTGGGGGAAGGGAGCTGTGGAGCTATTCTCCTACACATGGGGCCTTGCGTTGCTAGAGGGGCGCATGGGTCTCTTAAGTCAGAAAGTGTGGGCGTCGCTACGGCGATGTCGTGTGTCACCAAAGGTAAGGTTGCCATATGGCCCCAAGCAATGTGTCGCAATGCATATGGGTCGGCAACCTCCAGAGGGCACTCGAGGGCTATGTGGGACACAGTAGTGCACGGTAGCTGAGGGTCGAATGCAGACGTGTGTTGGTCGCGTGGGTCACACATGATAGTGGGTTTGGTTCAGTATGTCGGCGAGACATGTATGGAATGGGACAACATGAGGAGCTGCATGCTATTGTCACGGGCGAGGAACTAGTGCAGGGCACAGGGTGAAGCTGGGCAGGCCAAGCGAGGCACTGAGGTGTTAACATGCGTGTCTCGAAGAGACACGATGCAATGATATGGTTGGCCTCGGGTGAAGGCAACCATGAGCGGGAGTTCCCGTCCAGGAAGGCGGGTGGTATCAGAGTTGATGGTTGGGTAGGCTAGCCTAGCTAGTGAGTTAGGCGCCGCACGGGTGCGATAGCCGATGTCGGAATGTGCCCCGTGACAGTTGGTATCAGAGCCAGATCGTTCCGAATGGGACTACGTTGGCGAACCAGGGCGATGAGGTGCGCTCTGATCTCGTGACAGCCAGAGTTACTTGTGTGCAGTTGAGTGGCACATCTACAGTTGAGATGCACTCTGTTACAGTGACTTTCAGAGCTTGGTCGCGCGCAAGTGATGGTTACTGCTGAGATATGCTGTTGGGGAAATTTGATGATGCTCGATGCTTGTTGGCCATGAGGGCCACACGTTGAGTTGATGATGCACGCTGAGATATGTTGTTGGGGAAATTTGATGATGCTCGATGCTTGTTGGCCATGAGGGCTACACGTTGAGGGCCATGAGGGCCACACGTTGCGGGTCTGTCCGAGGCAGGTGAACGCTAGTGATTTCCGACATGAGGCGTTGGGTCACATTAGTGTTGGGCACTATTGCCAGGGATGGCAAGGAGCAAGGAGCAAGGAGCAAGGAGGATGCTCTGTTCTCACTTCACGAGGAAGCTGAGATTTTCGAATCGGTTGCTAGTACATGACATAATAGTCTAGACCGTTGTATGGGACAGTGTGTTGCGATGGGCCAGGATCGAGGGTACAGTTAAGCTGGGACGCTACAACAACTGGATTGAGCCATGCTGAACCGGAAAAGGGGTCAGTAGCTTGGTGCTTTGTTGTGAGACGGCAAGGCATGGTGTCCGTGAGAGACGGATGGTTGGACGGGTGTTTCAGCGCAGCTTCAGAGGAAGCTGATGCGAGAGCCAGATGGGTATCTTCAGAGAAGTCCCAGGTGATTATCGAAATCTTTGGTCTACGAGAAGGGCCGAAGTTAGTTTCTGAGCACGGCCGAGGCAACATGGTCAGAGTATTGAAGTGGAACAGTTCAAGGCAGTTGTGTTATGTTTCATGGTGAAGAGGTCAATGTCTAAGGTACCAAGGCATGACTGCCCCTAGAAAGTGAAGGCATTGGTTGTGCTCGTTAGGACACTGGAAGCATGCACTAAGGCAGCGAATTGGGTCATAAATCGGGTTGCAAGAGGTGACTCGGGTCACGTTATAGGTGAAGACAGAAGTCGAGGTACTATAACGTGAGAAGCATGGAGTTTCGTTGATTGAGCAAGGTGCTCGTAGCAGACTCTTGGGTGAAGGCACGTGGTGTTGGGGTACTAGAGCGTTGTAGGACAGGTGAGGGCATGTAGTGGTGATCAAGTCTAAAGGTCCGAGAAAATTGGGTGGTTCCGTTGGTTGCTGCAGTCAAAAGATATGGGGCAGTGTGCGGACTACAAATAGTGAGAAGCATGGTGCTTCGTTGGGTTGAGCGTGGTCGCTTACCGGCAGTCTCTTGAGTGAAGACAGACATCGAGGTACTAGAGCTGCAAATTTGTTACAGGCTGAGGCAGCTTGGGTAGCAGACTCGTAGTTGGGAACATACGTCGAGGTATTGGAGATCTACAAATCAAACGCAGATCAAACTCTTGGGCGAAGTCACAGAGGTGTTGAGGTGCTAGAGTGCGACAGTTCAGATGAAAGCTAGTCTCCTGGGTGAAGACAGAATGTTGAGAGCTGCGATGCGCAATAAGTTACATGAACTTGGAGCCGGCGATATAGGCAACAAAGGCGCGGTTTGCTGGGTTTCGGCAGTCGCTTTCAGTAATAACAGGGATCATTTTAAAGATTGGGTTGCTTCTTGTTGTATGAGGTGAAATACAGACCGAGCCAAGTCGTTTTCAAAAACACTACGTGGGGTGAAGACACAGAAAATGGTCAAGGTACTAGCACAAAATTGCAGATGAAAGCAGCGAAGTATAGTAATTGTGTTCAGACGCAGGTTGGTTTGGGTGAAGACTTTGTGTCGAGGAACTGAGGTAGGAGTTCAAGTGCTGACGTGGATGTTAACGCATTTGAGTGGGGGAGGATGTGACATGGTCACGACCCTGGTGCATAGAGATGCACATTTGATCAGCTAGCAAGAAGGTGGGAGGACCTTGTAGCCAGGTTGAGCTGAAGGCGAGCTTGAGAAATAGAGTTGTGAAGGAGTGGACGATATACTAAGATGTTTCGAAGGCAGAATTTGGTGGGCGAACTCTTGGGTGAAAACATATGGTGTCGAGGTACTAGAGCAAGTTGTGGTCACAAATGCTTGGTGCATGGCATAGTGATGGATAGCGTTGGCGTGGTGTCGCACAAAGAATCAATGTGTTGCTTGTTCGTAGGCGCGGATGAGACCAAGTTGAACTAGCGAGGAGGTGCCAAACCTTGGGGCTAGGTATTTGTGGAGACTTGGCATGGGGTGAAGACGAAGGTTGAGGAACTGATGCGGGCCTTAGTGTCAGCATGACCGTTGACACTACCAGATTAGAGGAGTTGGCGTGATCATTCCCTTGAGATATTGCATCAACGAGGATGTTGACCTTATGGAGTGGGGGAGGATGTGACAACGTCGTTACTCCGAGTGCCAGCGAGATGGCATGGTGGCCTTGGAGCTGGGTGTTTGACTAACAGGTCATGCTGAGCGACTAGACGTGGCGGGCATACCTTGGAGCTACCTGTGTGGAGCGTGAGCGGGAAGGCACGTGGCCTTACGGCGCGTGGGTGTTTTCCTTATATATGGTGCGACAATGACTCGAGCTAGGTGAAGATCTAGTGTGGCGACTAGACGTGCGTGGGCATGGAACTTGGTGCTCCGTGCAGGGGCACGCGATGTGGTGCCAGGAGGGCACGCACCGTCGTGGTGCCAAGAGGGCAAGCGACATCCGGGTGCCATGAGGGCACGCGACATGAGGCCATGAGGGCTTCGTGACGTAGTTGCGACACGGTCGCATGGGATGATGATGCGGGGCCTCAAGGGGCGTGTTGGTGTGGAGGATGGCACTGTGTGCCACGGGTAGAGGTTCGTGTGCTATGATGGTATGACAAACCAATACCTTTGAGATTCTCCTGTTGGATGACTCGAGGTGGTGTTTAGACCATATTTGGGGGAAGGGAGCTGTGGAGGTATTCCCCTACACAAGGCCTTGCGTTGCTAGAGGGGCGCATGGGTCTCCTAGGTGAGAAAGGGTGGGCCTAGGAAATCGCTGCGGCGATGTCGTGTCACCCAAGGTGAGGTTGCCATATGGCCCCGGGCAACGCATCGCGGTGCATATGGGTCGACAACCTCACGAGGGCACTCGAGGGCTACGTGGGACACAGTGATGCACGGTAGCTAAGGGCCAGATGCAGACGTACGTTGGTAGCGTGGGCCATATACGATGGTGGGCTTGGTTCAATATGTCTGCCAGACATGTATGGAATGGGACAGCATGAGGAGCTGCATGCTACTATTGCAGGCGAGGAACTAGTGCATGGCACAGGGTGAAGCTGGGCAGGCCAAGCGAGGCACTAAGGTGCTGACATGCGTATCGCGAGGAGACACGATGTGTTGATATGGTTGGCCTCGGGTGAAGGCAACCATAAGCGGGAGTCCCCGTTCAGAAAGGCAGGTGGTATCAGAATTGATGGTTGGGTAGGCTGGCCTAGCTAGTGAAGTTAGGCGCCGCACGGGTGCGATAGCCGGTGTCGGAATGTGCCCCCGTGACAGTTGTCTCTCCTCTTAAAAGATCTTGGGCCCCTGCACTCATAGCCAATTGGCCTTGAGATGGATACCCAAATTTATCATGGTATCAGAGCAGGCCTTTCTCCACTCCATGTCACCTAGTTCAATTCTCAATGTGATTTGGGTCGGTCCGACCAACACGTGCGGGGGGCTTGTTGAAGACAAAACTACAACTGTTTAAAAACTATTGTTTCTATAGGAACACTGAAATGGAAACTCTTTTTTTTTATTGACTTTCAGGTTCCAACAGGTGACTATAAACTTGAATTTTCAAATTCTATCATCCATTTCATTTTTTTTCAATACAATGCTTTGATCAGTTTACACTCCAATAACTGAACTAATTTTTATTAAATTTCTGAAATTCTACCGAACTCCCTCATGAAAAGTCATCTCACTTAATAGAAATATTGGAGTTGTATCGATAGTTCAGCACCATTCCAAGTTCCAAACAACTCACAAAAACACCAATGCACTCCTGACACGGGACAATCACTAAAACCCTAATATGCGAATTTGGGATTAACTTTTAGAAAGAATTGAATAGCGGAAATATTCAAAATCATGCAACACATTAAAACTAATTCAATGAAATTAACAAAACAAGTTAGATTAATCTGTTTAGCGTTTGCATGCGTGAAAATTTTCTCAATCTAGAAAAACAGCTCCGATGAAGGAACTCGGAATTCATTCTAGTTTAGGGCATCAATCGACAATCGCAATATCGTCTCTCGACTCCTCAGAGATTTTAATCGAAATAAAGCTTAGAATAATTTAGCAAAGGAAAACAATTTTGGGGATTTTGACTTTATCAACGGAATTAAAGAAGGATAATACCTGACAATAACTAAAGAAAAGACAAAATAAAAGGATAGATTCAAAGGCTTCACACCAAGGGTTTTCCGAAGCTTCACACCACGGCTACGTCGGCTTCGCACCAAGTCGCACGAGACACAATTGCTCACTTGTAGAGGTTTTGAAGGATTCACTCCCTCGGTTGAAACTCTTCACAAGCTCTCTAGGGTTTGCACAAAAGCAACTCTCTTTCATTCAATAATTAAAAACTAACTAAAAAGTCTTTACAAGCCTCTATATATAGGCCACCAAAAATAAAATTCGCAATAAAAGAGTTCTAATACTAATAAAACACAAAAAAGAAAGTTTCACATAAAATCCCGTCGCTGTAGCTCACTCGAGCGAGGATTATAACCGCTCGAGCGAGTTTAAGTGACCGCTCGAGCGAGGGCTCGCTGCGGCACTGTTCTCCTCGCGGTTTGTATCCGTTTCTCCTCTGAGGCTACGGTGCTCGAGCTTCCTCTACGCTTCTTCTGACGCCGAAAATTTGTTGTTGCCCCAAATCCAAGGCTCCTAAACACGTCATTCTCCTCCACTCAAAATGTTTCATCACCGATGAAACACACACGCCACACTTCGGGAGCTCAATTCTTTGCTTGCCTTTTCACGCTGTGAGATACTTTTGATTCTTACCTTCATTGGCATGGAAGCTTGGAAATTTTATAACCTCCTCATTCGACATTTTCTCATGTTGCACAGGTAAGGTACGGGATAGAAAATGGGACAATGGGGGTGGTTCGATTGGATGCTCAAGAAGGAATGGATCAACGGGCGGGGCAGTGGGATCAAGAAGAGGCGTAAGATCCGTTATGGCAACTATCAGATGGTTACCCTTCCCTAAAGGAAAATCGAGATCTCCATCATTACCCTTTTTTAAAATTAGGAAAGATTCCACATGCTCAGAACCATCAGGAATTAACACAAAACTGTTAGTATCAAGGACATCAAACATATTCAATGTGTTAGTATGATCATGCGTATTTCCGGTGCTCAATAAATTCAGATTGTTAATCTCATGCAAATCAGAATGATGATATGATGGTCCTACCAATTTCTAATGACTCCCTTGAGATGGACACATTATCAACACCGTCCTCGGCAATAGGAATTGTCCTAATGCAGCCTATGGATCTGACCGGAACCTCACCTTCCTCATCACTTGGAGTGCTACATGGTTCATACACTTCTTCGGGTATCTCATTGCTCTCTTTCTCAGTATGCTTCTGAATGAACAAAGTAGACCCTTACTAGGGCATTGGGATGCAAAGTGACCAAAACCTTGACACTTATAACATTGCTGCGGGGCACGCTTAGAACTTTCGACCATTGGACCCTTTCCTTTGTCAACTTGGGAAATTATGGATTTTGAGGATTGACTAGAGGCATTATTACCATTTTCGATAGGGTTAGATTGATGCTCAAATTTGGAAGACTTAGATCGGTCATGACTAGGGGTGTCGAGATACCGTTATAATTCTTCGACCCTAGAAAAACATTCCTCAAGATCCGTAATGAGATAAGGAATGAATTCCCTCTGCAACTTTGGTCGAAAACCCATTCGGAATCGGGAGAGGGTAACTTTTGCTGGTTCATCGACATTGGCCTGGGTCATCAGGTCTTTAAACCGATCGATGTACTCTGTGACTGGGGAGTCTCCTTGATGCAATGACTGCCACTGATCAAGAATACGTTCGTCATATGATACGGGAACGTATTTTCGTGCAGTTGGACTTTCATTTCAGACCACGTGGAAATAGCACGAGGACCCTGGAATTGCCTTCGACGCTCCACTCCCAACCAATAAAGTCTAGCTTGACCCATAAGCTTAACTTTGGCAAATCTGACCTTGCGGTCTTCAAACATGGCATACCACTCAAAGTAGTTTTATATGCTGGCGACCCATTCGAGAAAGACCTTAGGTTGTCTTTACCCGTCAAAAGTAGGGACATCCATTTTCACAGATTTCATGACCTTATCGTCTAGATTGGTTTGGACCTCATGTCGGGGAGAAACATCTCTCCTACGGTCACGGTTGTTGACTCTATTGTGATTCTCAACGATGAGCTCATTGATCCCTTCGAAACGAGTCTCTAAAGCCTCATGTCGAGCTTGTTGATCAGCAATGTGCTCATCCATCCGGATTTGACTAGCGGTCACCTTAGATGCAAGATCTCTAATCAGGGCCTCTAAGGTACTGGTAT
This sequence comes from Chloranthus sessilifolius, assembly GCA_021018995.1. Taxonomy (NCBI): domain Eukaryota; kingdom Viridiplantae; phylum Streptophyta; class Magnoliopsida; order Chloranthales; family Chloranthaceae; genus Chloranthus; species Chloranthus sessilifolius. The sequence continues at coordinate 46,488,773 of CM037589.1, read as the reverse complement.
CCATGACGGAATTATGCATGACAAAAATACTAAATTCAAGTGAACCCTAAAATCTATATGACATGGACCCTAAACTAAAACTGTGCTCTAATACCAAAACTGACGTGGGACAAACACTAAAACCCTAATATGCGAATTTGGGATTAACTTTTAGAAAGAATTGAATAACGAAAATATTCAAAATCATGCAACACATTAAAACTAATTCAATGAAATTAATAAAACAAGGTAGATTAATTCATTTAGCGTCTGCATGCGTGAAATTTTTTCCGATCTAGAAAAACGGCTCCGAAGAAGGAACTCGGAATTCGTTTTAGTTTAGGGCATCAATCGACAATCGCAATATCGTCTCTTAACTCCTCGGAGATTTTAATCGAAATAAAGCAAAGAAAAATAATTATGGGGATTTTGATTTTATCAACGAAATTAAAGAAGGATAATACCTGACAATAACTAAAGAAAAGACAAAATAAAATGATAGATTCCAAGGCTTCACACCAAGGGTTTTCCGAAGCTTCACACCACGGTTGTACGTTGACTTCGAACTAAGTCGCACGAGAAACGATTGCTCACTCCTCAAGGTTTTGAAAGATTCACTCCCTCGGTTGAAAACTCTTCACAAGCTCTCTAGGGTTTGCACAAAAGCAACTCTCTTTCATTCAATAATAAAAAACTAACTAAAAAGTCTTTACAAGCCTCTATATATAGGCCACCAAAAATAAAATTCGCAATAAAAGAGTTCTAATACTAATAAAACACAAAAAAGAAAGTTTCACATAAAATCTCGTCGCTGTAGCTCGCTCGAGCGAGGATTATAACCGCTCGAGCGAGGGCTTGCTCGAGTGAGTTTAAGTGACCGCTCGAGCGAGGCCTCGCTGCGACACTGTTCTCCTCGAGGTTTGTATCTGTTTCTCCTCTGAGGCTGCGGTGCTCGAGCTTCCTCTATGCTTCTTCTGACACCGAAAATCTCTTGTTGCCCTAAATCCAAGGCTCCTAAACTTAGCGTTCCCCGTCAACTCTCTGATGCAAGATTTGAAACCCTTGCACAAAATTCTAACAACCTTCAAATCTCTAAGGCTTTTGAATCGCGAATACACCAAGATATCTAAATCTTCAAACTTATCAAAATAAAAATCTAACATGAGGTTTGAAAATCACCACCACCCGAAATGTCATCCTCGAAGCTATGAAGACTATCCATATCATTCATCGCATGGAAGAATACAAACTCAACGGTTTCATTGTCTGGAACAGCATATATATATATATATAGGTCATCCAAATCAAGGGCGAGGATGTTCTAGCCTCACAGATATTAATTTATTTAATAATTTAGGAAATTTTAATCCCTTTAAACCTTAAAAGTTAACAAAAATTTCATATTTGCCCCTAGTATTTCATAACGCACTAATATACCTTGTAATGGGTTAATGGTTTTTTAAAGAATATTAAATTGGGTCAAAGGTTTGACTACTAAATTTATAGGTCAAACCATGGTCAAACTCACGATCACCGAAATGTAGTTTTTACCATCCACAACTAATCGTGCCCTGCACCGCTAAGGGCACTCTTGAGCCAACCGCGCAAACAAAGCGCAGGTGGCCAATCTCAGCATCGGAATCAGACCGCCCAAGAGACAGTTGTCTGAGAGCGACGTGACGCGTAGACAATGTAGTATCCCAAAAAGGATTGCAGATGATATTATGGTAGTATTGGTGATTTGGATATACAAAATTCAAAATAGGACAAACTATGCAACATGGTACCTGCATGAATTGGGAGGCACCGTTGGAGGTCTGATTGCAGACACGTGAAAACCAGAATTCAGCAAATGCCTAGTTCAAGAAGAAGGTAGTAGGCAGCAGTAAATGATAATTCAAATATATGCATGAAATATAGATAGGTTGGAGAGAATAAAGGCACACCTGCTTGCGATAAGTGCCTTTTCTTCACTTCCGATGACAAGAGAAATGATAGGACTTGTGATGAGGATTTGGGTCAAAGTATAGAAATCTTGCACCCGATTCCAAATTGCTCTTCTACGCCATTTCTCTTTTTCAGCGACAACAAGAGCAGCTGCTAAGTTACACATGTACGGTTATCATCTGAAGTATGTTGATCCTAACATTCAAGACAGCAAAGAAAGCATCGTTGAACAATGAAAATTTAAATATATAACAGAAAGTTATACTTAGGGATTTTTTTAGTAACAAGGAAAATGGCTCATTTGCTCTGAAAATGAGATGAAAATTCATTTTCCACCATTTTCTATTGTTTGGCAACTGTCGTGGGGCTTACATGAAAAGTGCAATTTTCCTCATTTATGTAAAATAAGCTTTCAGTGAAATTTTTATTGAAAATCAGTTTTACGCATGCACTTGTAAACAACAAATTTGCTTAGGATATAAATCTAACACAAATCAATCATAACAAATTTCCCCTCGCTAGGAGAAAGTTTTATTAAAATGACGAACCTTACACTTCCGAGTATCGTAATCGATTCCCCGTTAATTACATCAAAATTGAATACCTCTGCTTAAAAGCTATTAAATAAAAATAACGTAATTACATATCTGAAATAAACTAAACTAAAATTCTAATTCTAAGTCTTCATCGACATCTTCAATCCGTCATGAGATAGATGCATAGCAGACTACCTTCATCGGAGATTTGAGAAATATGAAATAGGGGACAACGGATGGGAGAACCCCTCCTCTAAAAGTCGGTTCCATTTGATCGAAAAGCACAAGTCATTACTGGAGCAAAAAACTCGTGGACGAGTCTTAAAATGAATTCTTGTTCTCTAGTCTCAAAGATGAGTTCGAATACCAAATCCATTCTTCGGGCAATTGACTATCAAAGGAGTTATCACTTTCAGTGATAAAGCGTCTAATTATGAGTTAGATATCGCCAAATTCTTTAAAATTTAATGATCATAGATGATTTTATAATAATTTTATCGTTAGATCTGACCAATATCCTAAGATTTAGTCAATGTATGGTAAATCCACCGTTGGATTTCTTTACGATCTCGCAGTATGATCGTTTGACCAAAATTCGACAATTCCACCGTTGGATTTGATCAAATTCATAAGATCTGGTCAATACGTAATTAATCCACCATTGGATCTCGTTACGATATCACATTATAGCCAAATTCCTTAAAATTTGATGATCATAGATGATTTTATAATATTTTCCCGTTAGATTTGACTAATATCCTAAGATGTGGTCAATGTATGGTAAATCCACCGTTGGATCTTGTTACGATCTCACAGTATGATCGTTTGACTAAAAGTCAATGATTCCATCGTTGGATTTGACCAAATTCATAAGACTTGGTCAATACGTAATAAATCCACCGTTGGATCTCGTATTATGATCATTGGACCAAAAGTCAACGAGTCCACCGTTAGATTTAACCAGAATCACAAGATCTGGTCAATACATAATAAATCTACCGTTGGATCTCGTTACGATTTCACATTATGATCGTTTGACCAAAAGTTAACGAGTCCACCGTTAGATTTGACCAGAATCACAAGATTTGGTCAATATGTAATAAATCCACCATTGGATCTCATTACAATCTCTCATTACGATCATTTGACCAAAACTCAACGATTACTCCGTGAAATAATTTTCAATCTCGATGTTGAGGTCCAAACCTTCATTTGAGGGAGTGATGATCCGAACCGCGAGCGAAACTCTAATTTCGGGACATAATTCAAATTCGGTAAATGAGTCGTCGTAGATGAATATTTCGGGTGTCATAGTCTGAAATCGTTCTTTGGGTTAGTGATTGCAGCCCGTATAAATATCAAATTTGTGATTGCAATCCGAATGTATTAGGAGTTATGCCCAGGGTTGTACCCACATGACTTAACTATTTTTAAGTACACAAGAAATTGGGTACGAGTCGTAACGCGTAATCCCAAATTTCAACCATAAATTCTACTTAGATAAGAGTCGTAGCTCTTATCCTAAGCGTATCACTTTTGGGTAAGGGCTATAGCCCTTATCCTAAATGTGTTAACCCCAACTTATTCCTCTCGTCAACTTTTAAACAAAAAAGAAAAAAAAAAATGAATAGCCAGAATCTCGGAGATACCCTAAAGTTTTTTGTCAGAAAAGTCGGAGATATTTTCGGCAGAGGTCTCGTGTCAGAATTTTCGGATCTTAGATAATAAGGAAGGATCTCCTATTTATAGATTTATGGTAACGACTATAGAAGTTATAATTCTACGGTTCTCGTAAAGTTTTCATGAAATGAACGGCCGTGAGAGATGCCTAAATTTTTACTTTTACGCAGATTGAAAAAAGATCATTCTAGCCACCTAGGTGGATAAGTATGTCTTTCTAGCCACCTAGGTGGCTAACTATATTTTTCTAGCCACCTAGGTGGATTAGAATTTTTTCTATTCACCCAGATAGATAAGTATGTTTTTCCATCTACCTAGGTAGATAAGTATTTTTTCTACCCACTTAGGTGTGGTTAAGTATTTTTTCTACCCACCTAGGTGTTTTTAAGTATTTTTTCCAGCCACCTAGGTGGATAAGTATTTTTTCTAGCCACCTAAGTGGTTAAGTATTTTTTTCTAACCACCTAGGTGATTAAGTATTTTTTCTAACCACCTAGGTGGATAAATATTTTTTCTATCCACCTAGGTGGATAAGTATGTTTTTCTAGCCACCTAGGTGGATAAGTATGTTTTTCTAGCTACCTAGGTGGCTAAGTATGTTATCTAGGCACCTAGGTGCCTAATTACAAGAAAGAATTCCCGATTCCAAAAATTCCGAGTCAACAGGTGCCTCCTCGATTATTATTATTATTATTATTATTATTATTTAAACGAAAATCATAAAAAAAATTGATATAAATTTATATAAATTTTTATTTCTTGAGAATTTTATTATTGACTAATGATTGCATTCTCTACAGAGATTCGATTAATCGAAATCTGACTAGTGATCCTTTTCTCTACGGAGATTTGATCATTGAATTTTATTTTTTATTTTTTATTTTTTTAGGGGGGGGGGGGGCATCGGATAATCTTATTTCAATTTGAGAGATTTCAGGGGACGAATTTTGGATTTCGAGATTAATCAGACTGTAATTCCTATGGGAATATTGTATATTGATTTATGATTATAGGATTTGCGATTCTTACGAGGACGCTCTCCGATTATCAAGATGAATCCCCTAAATTGGATTTGCGATTCTTATGAGAACGTTATCCAACTATTAAGATGAATCTCCTAAATCTCTTAGATGATTCGATTAAAATTTATGAACCATAATAAATCGATAACAATTATGAAATTGAGTTTCTATTGACCATTGATCTTACTATAGATCGGGTGGTCAAGATTAAATTTGAAAGATCTACTTTGGCTATCCGAGTAGGTCTGATCGATTTTGGGATGTTTACAGAGATCGAAACGTTTTTAAAAATATTTTCTAAAAATCAACAAAAATTATGAAGTTGATTTTATTTTGACCATCGATCTTAATGTAGATCGGGTGGTCAGAATTAAATCTAAAAGATCTACATTGGCTACCCAGGCATATCTGACTGATTTTGGGGTGTTTACAGAGATTGAAACGTCTTTAAAAATATTTTCTAAAAATCAACAACAATTATGAAGTTGATTTTTTATTAACCATCAATCTTGATATAGATCGGGTGGTATGTAGAAATTCAACTAAAATATGTAGGTTGAATTTTGATCGGGCTTCGAGTTTAAAACTCGTTGGATGGCCCGATAAAATTTAACATGAGATCTGGCCGACTGCCTAAATCAAGATCTGAGACGATCTCCGATGATAAAATCGATCTGAGGATCAAATTAATATTTTTTAAAAAAAAATTCAACTAAAATATGTACGTTGAATTTTGATCGGGCTTCAAGTTTAAAACTCATCGGATGACTTGATTAAAATTATATGAGATCTGATCGGCTATCCGAATGAAGATCTAAGACGGTCTCCGGTGATAAAATCGATTGGAGGATCAAATTAATATTTTTTTTAAAAATTCAACTAAAATATGTACGTTAAATTTTGATCAGGCTTCGAGTTTAAGACTCATCGGATGACCCGATTAAATGTAAATGAGATCTGATCGACTATCCGAATGAAGATCTGAGACGATCTCTAATGATAAAATCAATCAGAAGACCAAATTAACATTTTAAAAATTCAACTAAAAATATGTAGGTTGAATTTTGATCGGGCTTCGAGTTTAAAACTCGTTAGATGACCCCAATTAAATATATAAAATTCGAACAAGCTATCTAATATAGAATTTTAACAGGTATCAAGTCGGAGACTCATCGGACGACCCAATATGTAGTTTTTGTAAAGTTTGAATAAAATAATTAAGTCAAAATTTGACGGCTCTGTAAGTTTAGCCAAATCTGATTAGGATATCTAACTCAGAACTTTGACGGACTCTGTATTAGGTAGCCCGATTTATTTTAGCAAAATCTGATCAGAGTAACTGACTCCAAATTTTGACGGACTCTGTACTAGGTAGCCCGATTTATTTTAACATTAGGATGGTCAGAATGACTGAGTAGAAAAGTCACAACTGCGCTATGCAGATTTTTGTTGAGTCACATGATTCTTAAATATAAAATTTGATCGAAATAATTGATTCAAGATTTTGACAAGTATCAAGTTACCCAATTTATTTGACAAGTTGCAATCACATATTTCTCACACTTCATTCTTGTGTGAATAATCGAGATTAGATATGGCATCCCTGCGTATGCTCTTTCACAATTTATTCATGTATGAGTAGAGGAATACATACAACATAACTACCTAGATATCCTACGCAGTTTAACCTTGTGCACATAAGAGGTTACACAATGTACCTATGCACATACCTTACACAATCTATCCTCATGCGAGTAGGAGGTAACATATAAGCGTACCTACGTTGTTTACATTAACAATGCACCTAAGTACAAGCCTTACACAATTTATCCTCATGTGAGTAGGAGGTTACATGATGAAGATGTACCTATGTACATTTCTTATACAGTTTAGCCTCATGCGAGTAGGAGGTTACATATAACATACCTACATATGTTTGCATTAACAATGCACTTAAGTACAAGCTTTACACAGTTTATCCACATGTGAGTAGGAGGTTACATGTAACATACCTACATATGTTCTCACGTAGTTTATTCTCATACGAGGGGGAGAAAATGTATGTTTATGAACGAAGCAACCATCGATAAGTGGTAACTCATTTTCTTCTACAGATGTCAACCATTTGAATGGAATGCACATATAGTCTTCCACTTGGGTTTGAGCACCTGGGTGTTTTCGAGTGACGATCATAGGGTGTTAAACAATGAAGACAAGATCGTTCTTGAACGATCAATGTTTAACTTTCATTTTGAAGACCTACGAAATTCGAATTCGATATGCCTCCAAACTTTTTGTATTACGCTCAATAAGTGCTTTTGAGGATCATAGTGCCATATTAAGATAATTCTTCAAGTGTTTTCAGAGTCTTTCCATGAAGAGGTATACTTATATCCTTCTTCAAACCACTGAGGCACATTTGAACTGCCTCCGATTCTAAAATCTTTGATGAACAAAGAAGACTAGCATCTCTCCATCTCGTGATATAATCGGCAACCCTTTCGCGTGGTAGCTGCTCCATTTGTGATAACTCTGCGATCCCTACAGATCTCTAGATACTGTAAAATCTTTATAGGAACTGTTTCTACATTTGATCCCAACTCGTTATCGAATTAGGTAATAACTTCGTATACTAGGTGAAAGCTGGTCCTTCCAAGGTTTGTACGAATTTCCTTAGCAACAACAGACTATTCTTGGCGGTGTCTCCGCATGCTGCGACGAAATGTGCCAGATGCTCTTGAGCGGAACCACTTCCATTGAAACGGGAGAATTTTGGTTGTTGATACTCGGTCGGAAATGGAACATCGTCGATTTCCGGCGAGTAAGACTTTTTGTAAGACATAGAAGTCCTTTAAAAGTCTTTAAGATTTTTGGTTATCATATGTTGAACTCGATCCATTGATAAGATATCATTCATTTCTTTCCTTTGTTTTTCTCTCTCGAGAAGTGCAGCTATTTCAATGTCCCGAATACTGATAGCGCGACGCAGCTCTTGAATTTGCTCTAACAGAGATACAGTGTCTTCACTAGAAACCATCATGGCTGACATGACAGTAGGAGGTGCCATCATAGCTTTTGCTGAGATGTAACGGGTTTCGTGGTGAAGGGAGTTTGAAGAACGAGTTTTGTTTGAAGAAGACTTATCATCAAGTTTCAAAGATGAAATGATCATCTTGTTTGCCTCCGGACGAGGTGAGTTGAATGATGATGAGTCATCAATTGCCTTTAGATGAAACGAAACGACCATCTTGTTTGCCTCCAGACGAGATAAGTTGAATGACGATGAGTCATTGATTGCCTCCGGATGAGGCGAAGCCCCAATATCAGATGAAACGATCATCTTGTTTGCCTCTGAACGAGGTGAATTAAATGACAATGAGTCATCAATTGCCTCCAGATGAGGCGAAACAATCATCTTGTTTGCTTCCAGACGAGACAAGTTGAATGAGGATGAGTCATTGATTGCCTCTGGATGAGGCGAAGTCCCAATATCAAATGAAACGATCATCTTGTTTGCCTCCGAACGAGGTGAGTTAAATGACGAGGAGTCATCAATTGCCTCCAGATGAGGAGAAGCAAGTGCACTAATAATTCTTAGTATTCCTATAGGGGCTCGCTGAGTTGGTCGGGGTGATTTGCTAATAGAGTTTCAGGAGATTCGTCCTTCGAGAAGAGGGAATCGAAATCTCCATATAGTGGGTTCTCAGTCGAAGTGAACAAGTTAGGAGACACTGGTTCCTCCATATGAGAACGTTCTTCTGCTAATGTGGCGTGAGCCATGAAGCTGGTTGAGTATCGAAGTGCTGCCTCCTCAGTTTGAGGGCATGCCCTCTCCACATGTGGATTGTTAGCGGAAGAGGATGCAATGCTCTTTCCATAACCCATTGAGTTGATTGGTAAGTTGAATAAATATACTGCATGGAATAACCAATGATTAATCATTCATCATATTCAACTCATTTTCAGAAAATTCGTTTCATTTTGTAGCTTAAAGATGAGAGGAGAAGTGGGTCCCATCGGGCGTGCCAGAAATTTGTAAACAACAAATTTGCGTAGGATATAAATCTAACACAAATCAATCATAATAAATGTCCCCTCGCTAGGAGAGGGTTTTATTAAAATGGCGGACCTTACACTTCCGAGTATTGCAATCAATTCCCCGTTAATTACATCAAAATTAAATACCTCTGATTAAAAGCTATTAAATAAAAATAACGTAATTACATCTCTGAAATAAACAAAACAAAAATTCTAATTCTTCATCGACATCTTCAATCCGTCATGAGATAGATGTATAGCAGACTACCTTCATTGGAGATTTGAGAAATATGAAATAGGGGACGACGGATAGGAGAACCCCTCCTCCAAAAGTCGGTTTCATTTGATCGAAAAGCACGAGTCATTACTGGAGCAAGAAACTCGTGGATGAGTCTTAAAACGAATTCTTGTTCTCTAGTCTCAAAGATGAGTTTGAATACCAAATCCATTCTTCAGGAAACTGATTATCAAAGGAGTTACCACTTTCAGTGATAGAGTGTTTAATTATGAGTTAGATATTGTAAAATTCCTTAAAATTTAATGATTATAGATAATTTTACCGTTAGATTTGACCAATATTCTAAGATTTGGTCAATGTATGGTAAATCCACTGTTGGATCTCTTTACGATCTCGCAATATGATTGTTTGACCAAAAGTCAACAATTTTACTATTGGATTTGACTAAATTCATAAGATCTGGTCAATACGTAATAAATCCACTGTTGGATCTCGTTACGATCTCACATTTTGGCTCAATTCCTTAAAATTTGATGATCATAGATGATTTTATAATGATTTTACCGTTAGATGTGACCAATATCCTAAGATTTGGTCAATGTATGGTAAGTCCACCATTGGAACTTGTTACAATCTCGGAGTATAATCGTTTGACCAAAAGTCAATGATTTTACCATTGGATTTGACCAAATTCATAAGATCTGATCAATACATAATAAATTCACCGTTGGATCTTGTTACGATCTCATATTATGATCATTTGATCAAAAGTCAACGAGTCCACCATTAGATTTGACCATAATTACAAGATCTGGTCAATACATAATAAATCTACCATTAAATCTCGTTACGATCTCACATTATGATCATTTAACCAGAAGTCAATGAGTCCACCGTTAGATTTGACCAGAATCACAAGATTTGGTCAATATGTAATAAATCCACCATTGGATCTCATTATGATCTCCCATTATGATCATTTGACCAAAAGTCAACGATTACACCGTGAAAGAATTTCCGATCTCGAGGTTGAGGTCCAAACCCTCATTTGAGAGAGTGATAATCCGAACTGCGAGGGAAACTCTAATTTCGAGACATAATTCAGATTCGATAAATGAGTCGTCGTAGATGAATATTTCGGATTTCATAGTCCAGAATCGTTCTTTGGGTTAGTGATTCCAACCCGTATAAATATCAAATTTGTGGTTGCAATCCGAATATACTAGGAGTTATGCCCAGGGTCGTACCCACATGGCTTAACTATTTCTAAGTACACAAGAAATTGGGTACGAGTCGTAACGCGTAATCCGAAATTTCAACCATAAATTCTACTTAGATAAGGGTCGTAGCTCTTATCCTAAGCGTATCACTTTTAGGTAAGGGTTGTAGCCCTTCCTAAATGTCTTAACCCCAACTTATTCCTCCCGTCAACTTTAAAAAAAATAATAATAAGAAAAAAGAAATGGTCAAAATCTCAGAGATACCCTAAAGTCTTTTGTCAGAAGAGTCCGACATATTTTCGATAGAGGTCTCGTGTCAGAATTTTCAGATCCTAGATAATGAGGAAGGATCTCTTATTTATAGATTTATGGTAGCGGTTATAGAAGTTATGATTCTATGGTTCTCGTAAAGTTTTCATGAAATGAACGGCTATGAGAGATGCCTAAATTTTTACCTTTATACAGATTGAGAAAAAATCATTCTTACATACGTAAGTCTTTTCTCATAACCACCTAAGCACGTAGGTGGCTAAATATGTTTTCTAGCAACCTAGGTGAATAAGTATGTTTTTCTAACCACCTAAAAAAAATACTTAGCCACCTAGGTGAATAAGTATGTTTTTCTAGTCATCTGAATGGATAAGTATTTTTTCTAGCCACCTAAGTGGATAAGTATTTTTTTTATCCACCAAAGTGGATAAGTATTTTTTTCTAGCCACCTAGGTGGTTAAGTATTTTTTTCTAGCCACCTAGGTGGATACGTATTTTTTCTATCCACCTAGGTGGATAAGTATGTTTTTCTAGCCGCCTAAGTGGCTAACTATATTTTTCTAGTCACCTAGGTGGGTAAGTATTTTTTCTATCCACCTAGGTGGATAAGTATATTTTTCAATCCACCTAGGTGGATAAGTATTTTTTCTAGCCACCTAGGTGGATAAATATGTTTTCTATCCACCTAGGTGAATAAGTATGTTTTTCTAGTCACCTAGGTGGTTAAATATTTTTTCTAACCACCTAGGTGGATAAGTACGTTTTTTCTAATCACGTAAGTGGATAAGTATATTTTCTATAGGTGGCTAACTATATAGGTGGATAAGTATGTTTTTCTATCCACGTAGGTGGATAAGTATTTTTCTAGTTACCTAAGTGGATAAGTATTTTTTCTAGCCATCTAGATGGATAAGTATGTTTTCTAGTCACCTAGGTGGATAAGTATTTTTTCTAGCCACCTAGGTGGATAAGTATGTTTTTCTAGCCACCTAGGTGACTAACTATATTTTTCTAGCCACCTAGGTGGCTAAGTATGTTATCTAGGCACCTAGGTGCCTAATTACAAGAAAGAGTTCCCGATTCCAAAATTTCTGAGTCAACAGCACTACAAATATGCTTGGGCCCCAAAATTTTATTTTGCAAATTATTGAATAAGGATAAATTTATTTTACCCACATGTTTTGCCAAACAACATCTAGAGATTTTCCTAAGCCCTACAAATATGTATTTCCTACAAATGAAAATGTGTAATTTTCCGGAGAAATGCATTTTCCCCTACAAATTCCCAAACAAGGCCTTATATATATGCCAGATTTTTCTAACCATACTGCTTTGTGACAAAGTAGTCTTACTACTTCTAGCAACTTCAACTTTAAAATAGAAGCACTATGAAGAAACATAAAACTCTAAATCAAAATTAAAACACAAGGATCTTAGCAGAACACTACCATGTGCAGCTGCAGCAACTGGCACTGGAATTGTAGTTGAAAATATGAAAGAGCGACCCCTTGATTGCAAAAGTTGTTTCCATTTTTTGCTGCTCAATCGAAAAAAAACAAGTTAAATTTGGACAATTTTCGAAGATGAAGTGCAAATATGTGATACGGTTAGAAATACCTATAGAAGGTGTTTTTCGAACGTAATTGCAAAAAAGTTCCTCATGAAGCAATATCTGGTGTGTTCAGATGGTAGGATTCAGGAGGGACAAGTAAATAAATTTAAATATTACAATTGCTACAGAGCTAAACATCCAAAAGGGATAATAAATGTGGCATGACCACCCCACTATAGATTGGTAGCTCATATTGGAAGCTATATCATAGGACTTTCAAAGGAGTATAACCGACCCAATTTTAGACAAAGCCACGTATCTTTTACCAATCCTGTCATCAAAGTGGTAGCTCATAATGGAAGCTGTCTCACGGCCAAAGATCACATACATCGGAGGTTTTGAACCCTCCAATATGCACTCAAATATGAAATCGAAGGTTGATATTGAAGTGCACCGATCGAAAGGTTCAACCTCTTACAGGTTTGATTCTTTGGATGAGACGTGCCAATGATGGGCTGCTAGTTGGACTACTTGGATTGACTGCTACATGGCGTAAAAGTGGGCTGTCATGGCACTAATAGGTGTATAGGCAGTCAGTAGAGTCAATCCCATCATCCAAATGTATAAGAGGTGACATTCCTATATTACAGTTCAGATAATGAAGTCTAAGAAAACGGAATGAAACAACTTCAAACCTACAAAATGACATGATTCAGTTCGTGAAGATTGAGTACTGGAATCTGCAAATCATTTTCAATAGGGTGAGATGATAACATTTTTTTCTGCAGGTAAATTTAAAATTTTTGAATAGCATAAAGAATTATAAGAGAAAAATAATGTTACAAGACCATGGCCCAAACTATCCCCAATTAGAAGAGAGCCATTCCACCTCTTCAACTCATATATGTAAAGAACCAGCACAATTTTTAAATACATGATATGCATTTTTACTAAAGTGGGGAAAAGTATCCATTTCCCGAAATTTATTTGGATCCATCCCGACCCCACAGCACCCAACTGTTAGGATTCTGATCCTCTTTTATGATCATTGCACATATCTTGCTAGTCATTCAAGAGAACCTAAAAAAACGCCATCAGAGAACTCAATTGTCTAGGCTCTTTCAACCAGATGGAAAATTATCTCTTGAACATGATGATAATACCACTTGTTTTAATAGATACAAGTGCTCCTTTCATTCAAAATAATCTTGAAACCCGCAACAGGGAAAATTAAAAAGGGGATTTCATCTGAATTTTCCATTCAGCCAATGTCACTTGTTCCAAAATCTATAATCCAACCACCCAAAAAGCTTTAAAAGAATAAGGCCAACGCCACTTGTTCCAAAATCTATAATCCAGCCACCCAAAAAGCCTTAAAAGAATGAGGCATGCTTTTCTAATCTATATACACTTTAATTTAAATGAGTAGCAAAGTCTGTAGAATTACAGCAGACTACAAGAGAAAATTGGGAAATTTTGTGGCGATCAGTTGACCATCGAGCAGGATGCATTCCTAGATGGTAGTCCAAAATCCAAAAAAAGCTTGAGCTTTAAGAGAGCACAAGGTTCCAAATTAATGTGAAGGTATCATCTTGGTCAAAAAAATAGTTTGACTAGAATAGTGATCGCATGGTGATCATATGAATAGACCAGATTACAGACCAGAGACAAATGTCCAATTAACTAAGCCTTAAAGACTTAAAAAATCTTTGCATCCCTTCTGAAATTCTCATTCCTACATAGCAACAGAATAAGAAGGAAAAAGATCACCAACAGGGGGTTGGCACAATGGCCAGGACCACGCCTCAAGAAGCGGAGGTCCTGAGTTCGAACCCCACACCCTGCTGGCCACCTACAAGGATTTATCCCTACTTATGTGGTATGTGTGATGTGCGGGTATTGCATGTGCCCGGGGACTTAGTCGGGTGCTCTAAGAGGCCCAGATACTCTGTCATGACAAAAAAAAGAAGGAAAAAAGATCAATCACTAACTTTAGCTAGGAGTATGCACTTATAACATACTATTTCAGAGATTGCAGGGCTCTTTTTTACGCTCCACACTATGGTAGCTCAGTTTTTTATGATGATAAAAATACATAGCAAGTGAGATCGTTCTACAAGCCAAAGTATGCTTTAACAACCGACCCCAAACTTGAGAAGGAGAAAGGCAGTGCATATAGTGAAAAGCCTATGACAATGTGCGAATGTTCAACTAAGAGCATCAAAAAGATTTTGAGTACCTTTAAATTCACCCACCGAATCTTTTCAGTTTGCCCATGCTGAAACCCATTGACTGGTTTGAACCAGATGATGGAGATTGTCTTTCGTCCTTATCTTTTACACTATGGATCTTGAGATCATGGGTGTACCATCAGACAAATAGTTTATTTCATGCGGCACACATCCCCAAAAAAGTGACCTTGAGCGTGACAGTTCCACATGATGTTAAGGTCACTTTCCCAGGATGTGAGCCATGTGAAATCAAAAACTGTAAGTCTGATGTACGTCCATTATTCAAGATCCATCATGTGAAATATTGGGACTAAATGATCTCCATCGTCTGATTCAAAGCAGTCAATGGGTTTTCAAAGTGGGTGAACTCCAAGATTTGGTGGGTGAATTTAGAGGTACCCAAAGTTTAATACCGCAGTATTAGGAAGTCATGGAAATTGCAACAAAGTGAACTCTAGACTCTAGACAGTGAAATCCTAGGAATAGTATACAGTAAGCTCATTCAGGTCATTATGCATGTTGATATCCCAAAAAAAAAAAAAACTCAAATTACCTGCATGCAATAAATCCACCATGACAACCTGCAGCCTTACTCAAAGTGCCAACACATAAATCAACATCATTTTCACAATCATACTCCTCTGCCACTCCGCCACCATTCTTGCCACAAACAAGTGTTCCATGAGCCTGAAAAAACTTATTACACATGAGTTCAGTATCAATCATTAAAGGAACTGATTCTCCTGACCGTCATTTAAACACCAAAATGGTGTTTAAATGATCTTACACCATCAATGGTTTAAGATATGGGTGACCCATACCATCAAAGTGAGAGATCATAGATTAAAGTGTAATAGGCCCAAAAATGGCATTTTAGGGAGATTTAAATCCTCCGATCTGTGGACTACAATATCAACCATTGTTTTTTGTTTTAATGGCTGATATTGAAGTTCATAAATCAGATGGTTCATATTCACTCATATGCATGTTTCTTTGGGCTGAGACATGTTCCAGTGATAGATTACCACTTCGACAATTTTGATTGATCATTGATGTGCGCCACATGGCATAAATCACACATCAATGGTGTGAGATTAAGAATCCTGTTTTAATGTTGTAAGATAGTTTAAACAGCATTTTGGTGTTTAAATGTCGGTCAGGAGGCATTATCCCATCATTAAATTGTACGCACAATCATTATGGCATTATTTGGATGTAAAAGCCAGACTTACATCATCAATGACCAATAAAAACGCATACTTCTTGCGAAGCTCCACAAGCTCAACCATTGGTGCAAAATCTCCATCCATACTAAACAAGCTGCATCCCACTAACAATCATTTACATAGGAAAAAACAAATAACCACTACTACTGCTCTTCAGGCAATAGGGAAAAAAATGCCCCTTGAAAATATGATTTTGTGAATCAAGCACTATGCAACAAACAATTAAAGCATTACAGGTCAACACAAGGTGCCTGTAATTGACACCACTAATTTATATGTGGTTCAATGGATTTGCCCCAATTGTGATAAAACATAGGAAAGTGTCCAATGAGGGTCTCTTCACATTCTTCACATGAATTCTTGACTACCCATAAGGTGGATAGAGAGACGATGCACAAAATAAATGAGCATAGAGATAAAACCGAGATCAAATGGCTTCTTTCCTTCTTTGCGAAGACTCCTTGAAAGAAGCTGCCTTGATTCATCTCAATAGGTGAAACATGAATCTCAGAGAAATTGTCCTGTACAAAAGTTATTTCTTTTTGTAAATTTATGTTTCACAGATCTAATCTTAGTTCTCCAATGGGATCGGAGCTGTGGATGGCACGTGAACTGGCTCAGTTTCAGCTGGGGCCTTCTTTTTTGTTGTGGCCTTGACGGTTTATTCCCTTCTTGTTTTTTCTGCCTTTTGGTCGGTTCTAATTTTTCGTTTTTGCTTTTGTACTCTCCGCTCTCAGCTCCTCACTGGCCTTTTTAATGAACTTTTACATTTACCGCTCAAAGAAAAAAAATCTCAGTTCTCCAATCACTATATTTGATTAATCAGTTATCTGACAATATAGAAAATTTGTCTTCTAGGAGATTTAGAGAAGACATCTATATTTTGCCTCAGCCTAGTATTGCAAACTAGGACACGGGCTCAGAATGAATCCAGGCCTGGTTGAATCCTGAACAAAGTGTTGCCTTAATCCCAAGGGCACTTAGAAAGTTCTACTTATCTTCAAGGAGCATTGTTGCAATGCGACTTTAAGCTCTAATTCCGTAATTCAACCATTTCTATTTTTTATAACTACTTATCACCTAATTTTCTAAATACCATTGTTACCAAAAGACATTAAGAAGACCTCTCAAGTATATTAAAGTAGAATTGGTATTAGGTACTCTATTCATGCGCCAAGGATAGCATTTCAGGTTGTCCGTATAGGAAGACATCGTGTGGATTAGTCACAACCTAAAAATTTAATAGAAGAAACGGAAAGATTCCCTTTTACAACACCTTAGATATGGATCAAAAGTAGATTAACAAAAGGTATGGTGCCTATTTTGACATACTTTTAGGTAGTATATTTTTGTCATTGGGTATTACTCAAAGATGGGTTGCTAAAACATAAGGTTTCTAGCATATTTTCTAGAGAGCAATCCTCCTTGTGAGGGGGATTGAAGACTGAGATATCCACAAATTTCCCTTGATCGGGTTGTGTTACCTTAACTACTTCGAATTGTGATCACACTTGAGACATCATAATCTGTGTCCTTTGATCCAGTTGTCATCTTAGATCTTGTATCCTTAGGTTATTTGATCATTCACTATTCAAGCTGGTCTCCCCCCCCCCCCCCCCCTTCATGCATCCTTTGTTTTTCTAACGTATAATTCTTACTGATCAACAAAGAAGTACAAATAATAAATGTAATAGCATGAACGGCTAGAAGAATACAAAGATTAGAATTATAGATTTCTGCTGCCTATTACTAATGAACCGAAAGGAGACCCAGCCTTTCTTAATTTAGCATGCATCCATTGCTGATTGCAATCAACAAGCCCCAGATGCATGAAAAGGCGGCTCATAACACTTGATACGAATCGCAGTTTTCTAAAGAAATCTCCACAAATGGGTAAAAAACAACAAATGAAAGATCTTCAATAACAAAGGTTAGTGTGCCTCTCTTAGCTAAAACTTTAAAATTCCATATAATTACAAATAACAAGGTCCTAGCTTTCAGCTGCTCTACATAGTTTCAAAACAATCTCTACCATGGGTCAAAATATCGTCCGATACCGATACGTATCGGTTTAGGACCTCAGCGGTACGATACATAGGGTATGTATCGTACCCTACCAAAAACATTCAATTTATCGTCCGATACGGGAAAAGTATCGCCCGTATCATCCGTATCGGACGATAATATCAATATTTTTAATCGGCCAAAAAAGTCATGAAATTATCGTCCGATACGAACGATAATTTCAAATTATCGTCCAATAATTTGACCAAACAGTAAGTGGGCCTAGGCACATGGTCAGTCCCTTTTCAGCCGATTTTAGGGTCGTTTTTAGCTTCGTTTTTTTTTTTTTTTTTAGCCCTCAAACAGCAGCAAGAGGCTCTCTTCTTCTTCTTCATTTAAGCACTTCTTTTTTGCTTATTTTCACCCCAAATCGCCGCCGAATCGCACAAAAAAGCTCGGGATCAACGCCGAAGGTACGTGTTTTATCATTTTCCCGTCGTTTTATTTCGTTTTAAAGGTTAAAATAAGGTAGATCTACCTTATTTAAGGGTAGATCTACCTATAAATATGGTAGATCTACCCTTAAATATAGTAGATCTAGCCATAAATTTGGTAGATCTGTCATATTTAATGGTAGATCTACCCATAAATATGGTAGATCTACCATATTTAATGGTAAATATTAAAATAATTAAAATAATTAAAATAATAGGGTATGTCCCATAATTATTTTAAAATTATGGGTCACAAAATAATTTAAATAATTAAAATTATGGGTCACATGTAATTAAAATTATGGGACACAAAATAATTAATATAATTAATAATATGGGTCAATATGGGTCAAAAATAATGTTAGAAGATCTATTACATTAAGTCAAAAATAAGTCACAAAATAGGCATGTGACTTGGGTTAAGTCACAAAATAGGCATGTTACTTATATATTCATCTAAATAATGCATCAAATAAGTCAAAAATAAAAGCAAAAATAGTTGAAATAAATACAAAATAAATAAATATAATTTTTCAGATTTTTTTGGGATTTTTTTTTTTTTTGAATGTATCAAACCGATACATTCAATGTATCGCCGATACATTGAATGTATCGGACGATACCCGATACGTATCGTCCTGGAGGTCAAGACAATACGTATCGGAAATCCGGTTTTTTGACCCATGATCTCTACTTCTAAAAATAAAGACACCTGGACTCCAAAGTAATCTTAAATAAGGAAACATACTTATTAAACCTTCTAATGGTAAAAGACAAAAAAAAAATGATCGGTAAAAGGAAATTGCATTAAAGAAAGAAAGAAAATTTACAAACCTTCTAATGGCAGCGAGAAGTTGAAGCACTAAAAAACAGGAAAAGATATCCCAAAGGAAATAGGAAAAAAAACAAAAAAAATCTCTCCCCAACCCTTCAAGAGCCCGAAATGCTCCCTAGGAGGCCCACCATCAACAGAAGGTAAAGTTAGTCTAAAAGCAGGTCCTCCCATTCATCTATTAGCTCTCGGCAGTCACTAGCAGTCCCATTCTTGTCAAGAGTCACGCAGCTAATGGTCATTTCCCGGGCCATTTTCATAATCATGGCCAATGGTTTCTTGACCCTTTGAAAATTTGATCATCTCTCTCTAGCCAGATCACCAAACAACATAACTTTTAGAAAGCAATTTTGATCCCACTAAAACTAGCCGCATCCCAAGACGCAATCAACTGACCACAAGAGTCTGGAGAAACCCAACTAATACCGAAAGTCTTCAAAAGCATACCCGAAAGGTCTCTAGCCACCCAGCAATGAAAAAAGAGAAGGTTTGCCGGCTCCTCCAACTCCATACACATCACATAGCAGTTCTGCATCCATTTCCCCCTTTTGATTAACTGATCCATCATCAAAATGTGACCCCACACTAAACTCCAGCCAGAGGATCAGACTTATCATTCCAAAACTAAATCTATTGTCTAAACTTTTAAGTGGACTTCTCAGAATACTTAAATTACCAGCAAAGCTATTTTATTGAAAAGCTTACTTGCTTTTATATATATATATATATATAATTGCTCGATTTTTCCTCCATCCTTGAAATCTGCTTAATCTAGAACTTTTGAAAGTTGCTATAGATTCTTTAATTTCCATGCAATGTTTCAGGATTTGTGCCATAATCTGGTTATCGTCTTTATGAAAGCAACACACAATCAAGCTTTTATATTTTCACTGTTTTTATGCCCATTGACCTTTTTAATCTGGGTTGACCAACATTGGCCGGTGTTGACCACGCTGGCTAGGGTGAACTAGGTTTTCCTTGCATCTGTCAGGTCAAGATATCTAAGTAACTTCTACATGATTTGGCGAAATGAGTAAAATTATACAAATGAACACATAATTTTTTAATGTTTGGGCTCATTTCCTAAATCTGTATTAAAATATCAAGGGAGCTACAACTTGTACACGAGATTTGTATCGTTGCACATTGCACAAAAAGAAAGACTTCATATTTTTTAGATTTGGTCCATGTGGAACACCATCTAAGCCCTTTGATTTGAAGGCCATGATGTAAAGATCTTTTCTGCTAAAGAGTGACACAAAACATGATCTCAACCTCTGATTTGTGTCAGTCAACCATTGAATCAGCATTGGATCAGATGATGGTCTTTGACTGTATTGAATCAGATGATAGAGATCACATTTCATGCCGATCTTGCAAGAAAGAGCTTTACATCATGGCCCTCGAATCAAAGGGCTTAGATGGTGCTCCACATGGCACAGATCTCAAAAAATCAAGTCTTTCTTTTTAGATAATGTGCCACGGTACAAATCTCATGTGCCAGTTGTAGCTCCCAAATATCAATTTCCTAAGGTATCTTCATCCAAAAAAGTGAAATCAGTAAAACTGTATGCTGGACATGGTTGTGGAAGACTTACCTATCAGTCACGACGACTTTCTTCTTCAACATGCAACTTGATCTGTAACGTCCCAAAGATGATGCACCATAAGATCTTGAGAAATTGGATAGGTTTATGAAATATTGAAATCAATTGAATATATTATTACAAGGAAACTTACAAAAGGGAATCAAGATGAATCATGTCGCAGTGTCTATACAGAAAGACCTCTACTTCTTGTTGCCGTTCAGCAAGACGAATACCATCAATTATTGATGCATGGTTCAGAGTATCCGAAAATATGGCGACCCT
Organism: Chloranthus sessilifolius; assembly: GCA_021018995.1. NCBI lineage: Eukaryota > Viridiplantae > Streptophyta > Magnoliopsida > Chloranthales > Chloranthaceae > Chloranthus > Chloranthus sessilifolius. Next base: position 46,467,633 of record CM037589.1, on the reverse strand, counting down.
ATCGTACTTCGACGGTTTTCTAGTAGCAGACAGAAGAGAGCTGACACTTCCCAGTGTTACCATCAATGCCATATTAGCAGCAAACCCTGTAGGGCAAAGAAGGCAATCCTGGAACACAAGTAAAGCAACAGAGAGTGAGAAAGCTAAGATGAAGTTATAGCAAATAATATTACTGATTGGTATGTGGGCCATATGCAAAAAAAAAGGAAGAGGACCACAAAGACAATGATTTACGAACAATATAACAAAATCCAAGTGTATTTGATCAACTCTGAGAAGCCATTACCAAAGATGACTATCAACGGACGAAGAAATGGTAGAATTAAAAAAATTGAGAACTTGAGAAGTGAAACAGATATTCAATGTTGACAGGTCAACAATCATAATCCAATTTTGAAGTCTGATTGATCTGTTTGCTAGGATCTTGATCACTGAATATCGTTTAAGATACAAAACCGGGTAATAACTCATATTTCTAGTCAAAAATTACTTTTGACCATGGAGCAAAATGTCAGTTTTCCGAGATGTATCGTCCACCATCAATACCGAGACGATAAGTATCGGTATTGCCGATACATTTGATGTATCAGTGATACAATGAAAAAAATACATATATTGGGTATGTATTGGACGATACATACCGGTATCATCAGAAATTTTGACCCATGCTTTTAACTATCAACATGAAAAGAACGAAGCATAGGAATCCATTATTAGTCCAGATAAAGGATCTTCAGGATTTCATTAATACTAAATAAAGAAAAGAGAAAAATAATAACTAAAAAATGGAATCATCATTCTTATGGCCTAGGAGAAGGAATTGCCAATGGCTAACCCACATCTAGAAAGGTTATTTGGAAGCTTGGAGCGAACTGGGCTACCATTCAAGCCAAACTTGTATTATGGTTATTTTTATATTCGTTTACACCCTTTCTACCTCATTTTATTAATTAATTTTTTCTATCAGTATTAATATAACTTTAAACGTGATTTTTTAGCACCTGTTCTCTACCAATGCAGTTTTCAAGTATTTAAATCCCATAAGGGCTCCTGATTTGCAGTGGTTGGTGGAAATCCATTACTACGATGCATGTGAGGAGGAAAGATAGTACGAGTATGCTTTGAAAGTTCACACTGTGACATTGGAATTTAGTGGAACTACACGCACTTTTAAAAGTTGGAAATAACATACAAATGTGCTAAAGGTTAGCATGTCCAAGACGAGCATGCTACACTGTGTTACCAAGACAAGTGGCATGGGTGCTAAGTGTCAAGGCGTCATAGATTTTTGGCACGCCAATTTCTAAAGATTCCAATTCGGTGGCACTACCTTTAAAAAAAGTGTATATAGAAGAAAATTGAAGGGATATCTTAGCGAGCCAATTGAGATATGTATAATGAAAAGATAAATATTGTATGTCATGAACCTAACTAAACGTACACTATATTAAACAAATTGTTTTCAAGGACCCAAGCTTTTTATTTTATAAGTTACTAAACTTAACACAATTTCTTTTTTATAAAACAACGGTTCCCTTTATCATGTCAAAACGAGAAACATTTTGATGGTATTATGTGGTATTTTCATACATGTCTGCAGTATCATGTTGTGTTGTCCAAGTGCCACCAAGTGTCGGCACGTGTCCAAGTGCCACCAAGTGCAGCACGGAAAAATCCCAAAGTAGAAGTGCCTAGGTAACACTATCGCTACAGACTCAAAGTATATTTGTAGATATACTATGACGAGATGAAGGTAAAACATGAGCACAGCAAGGGCAACACTCCAATCATTACCAAAGTAGAATGGATCATCCCCTTTCATATCCCGTGTTGATGACCCTTTTAGTACTCGGCCTAAAAACTACAATGAGAAAAGAAAAATGTCAATAACAATATGAGCTGCAATGAGAAGGATACTACCCATGCTGAAAAAAAGGGTGTAGAAGCCATCGGCAAAGCATACATGTTTCGAGGAAGAGTGTGGAAAGGATGAAGTAATAAGTGGAGCTCACCACCAGTCATATGATCTATAGTGCTGGAGTCAATGATTCAAGTAGAGGATGAGGTGGACAAGATGGCACGAAATGCAGATGAGGCTGATGCACACCGTAACCCCATAGAAGAGGCAAGAAGACTCCCCCTGAAAGTAGCAGCCTCGGGAGGCAAGGAACAAGAAACCTCCTTCAATTTAGAACCCATCGTTGATCCCAAATAATAAAATCCAATAGCCAGTCCAGTGCAAAATGGCCCAAAAACCACGTAAAGTGGTAAAAAACCTCCACTTCATAAGCAATAAAGAGATAAAGGGGGGTAGGAAAAGCGTCAACCTAAACGTAAGAATGGGAAATATTTCCACTGAATTGTCAGAAATCCCCTTATTTTAGAAAAACTACGCTCGGTCACTTACAAACGTAAGAACGGGACAAATATGTCCCAACTTACGTCGACCAATTTCCTTCAAATCACCAATCAACCCAAAAACAGCCAAATCATTCGTCCGACAATAATTCTAATCAGGATTGTTAAAAGAGGTTCCAATCAACAGCAAACAACGTTGTATGTTTTAAAGAGTTTTAAATAATCTTCTTTCTTTATTTGTAGCAAAATACACTTATTTTGTAGTACGGCAATTTCTAAGGGCTCGTTCGGCACTTTCTGCCGAGAAACTCATTTTTTGAGGAAAATGGCTACCTCAGTTTCTGCCCAGAAACCCATTTTCTGAGGAAAGTCATTTTCTGAGTGGTTGTTCTTGAGTTACTCAGAAACTCATTTTCTTAGGAAAGTTGACATTTTCTTTTGTTCTACACTTTCTCAAGAAAGTGCATTGTGTACTTCTACGCCCTATAGCCGCACGTATTTATGACCTTCATCAAAGCGGTTATATTGATCGGATGATCGTCAAAATTTATATGCTTTAGATCGGTAATGTGTTTAACACTTTGGTCGGTCAAATTCTCGAAATGTTGTCTTAAATGTGTACACCGACAAGGACTTACTTGAAAACCGATAGTTATCAGTTCGATTTCGGTTTGAGAAACTAGAAACCGATAGTTATCGGTTCGGTTTCAGTTTAGCATGAAAACCGGCCAGAACCAACCCGATAACACCCCTACCTATTTTTCATATTTTTTACATATAAAATATCGGCTTGGGTCGCATTGACCTTGCACGACCTGATTTTTGCCCGACCCGACCCAACCTCTTAGTCGACCTAAGTTGGAAGTCTCATTCATGATGCCCAACCCGGTAAAATATCGGGTCTCTCTATCAAATGACAGCCCTACCCATGGAATACCGTCCGTGCATGACCGTAAACCTTATTATAAAAATTCAATATAAATGAAAAAAATAGGAGTCAACATAGGGCCAGACATAGTTACCAAGTCAGAAATCAGGAAAAAATCGGTGAAGGAAAAAAATTAAAAAATAAATAAATAATTTGAGGGATCAGCCCGACCCGTTACTGAAACCTTAACCCGATCCTTATCTAGAAAAAAAGCGTTTAAAACACAAAAATCGCATTTTTCAAGTAATCGCTTTTGTTTTAATAAAATGCGTTTTAATCGTGAAAGAACAGTTTTTCAGAAAATGGCGATTAAAATGTTTCTAAAAACAAATCAGCAAATTTGGTAACTATGACACCACATTTAAACAAAGAAAATAATGTTGACTGGTGTCGATCAGATAATGTTGAGCCTTTACTATCCAAATCATGCATAAAAAGATCTTGAGATCATGGGTCTTGCATCAAACGGCCAGATGTTGATTCCAAGTGACACACTTCTCAAAAAATGAACGTGATCATAGAGTACCATCAAAAGTGGTTTACATTTACGATTTGGGATGTGTGCCACATGGAACCAAAATCTGACTCTTTGAAGGTAGGCACGTGATCTAAAGATCTGTTGTGTGAAATCTTGGGATGAAAAATGTTCTACATCATATGATTCAAACCAGTCAACAATGTCTTCATTGTTGAAGTGGCGTGGCAGAAATTAAAAAAGTTTGGCAGTAGCACTTGTTTAAAGAGGTGTGGCAGTAACACTTCTCCTCTTAATGGTAAGAATGAATATCCTGTAAGTGTTTCATTGTGTAGTATACTCAACCACCTCAGAAAATGAGGTTTCCTAAGAGAAAAGCTTAGGAAACCAAATGTCGCTTTTTGAAGAAAGTTCTCCGAAAATACACAAACCAAGAAAACTCTCGAACACAAACAAAACTCAGAAAATGCCCAAAAACCCATTTTCTGCAGAAAATCCTCAGGAAAATGCATTTTCTTGGCTCTCGAACAAGGTCTAAGTCTTTAAATCTTAACCCCTTTAAAGGACGCGTCAGTTATCTTTTTAAGATCCAGAAAAGATGTTTTAACTTCTAGTTTTAAACAACTATTTATTCTTTACAAGAAGGAGTCTTAATGTTTATCTATTTATCCGAAAGGTTACTTATGCAACCTTTCAGTATCTATTTAAAGAAATTTATTTCTACCTTTTTACAGACACAAGGAAAAAGGCACAAATCAAATTTTTTTTTTTAGGGGGGCGTATACGTAGTGTTCAGAGTTCTCCTTTGTTAGTGCAAACACAAAGGCGAATTACAGAGGGCTGGGCTTGGTTGTATCCTGGAAGCGTGTTTGTTATTCTCCTCTTTTGTTGTCGTGGTTCTAACCGAAAGGAGGTAAATAACGTTTAGAGAAAACATTCATCATAACGTGCTCTTAAGTTCTGCTTTTGATTAAATTTCTTTTTATTTTTGGTTTAATCCTTCCAATATTTTCCTACAAACAATACACTACGACAGTAGGTCCCTCACAACCGATCCTCACTGAACTTCAACGGAGAAGCATAAAATATATCACTAAGCCTTCAAATCTCAACCAAATTAGATGAGACCCAAACTGATGCATTTTTTCAAAAGAAAAAGTTGCAAAAAAGAGGCAGGAAAATCAGGGAGCCAGGAAAACGGAGAAACAAGCGGATTTTAGGATAATAAGAAAAATCATAAATGATCACTAAATCTCGATCAAACATTGAAAAATCCACATGGAAAAGATGCACAACATGAATTTGGTTCAGAACATATACACATTTCGCAGCGAAACATAGTTACATGATCGATATGCCTAAAAAACAATGAGCCAGATCTGTCTAAATCGAAAATATTGTTACAGCCTTCAAATGGTAAAACACCCTTTACAAACTCGAAATTCTGATTCCCATGATGTAGGCTTCATCATGCTATGAGGTCAAAGTTTAACCTTGCTGACGTCAAGTCAGCCAATCACAGGTTCAGGATGCTTAGCTCTTATGCCAACTAGACTTTCTGTATGTGATTAGGGTTGAAATTCAAGGTTTACGGTTAGGTTGAAGAAGTAGAAGAAGAGAGAGAGAGAGAGAGAGAGAGAGAGAGCAAAATGACCTAGATAGGGTTGGAGTCCCTATTTGTCCTTGTTTATATTAAACAACAAAGAGAAATATATATATATCAGAGTGACAAATTTCTCTGAAATTCTCTTAAATTTCTTCGAAATTTACCAAAACATGGGTTGGGCGACACTTTCAGCGAAATTTCGATGATTTCTCTGAAATCACTTTCATTAATTTTGGTGAAATTAACAAAATTATTTCACCAAAAATAATAAATATTTTCTAATTTTTGTCATTTTTTAAATAATAAATAATTTTTTCATGAAGCTTAAATATAATTTATATTTAATATTTTTTGTACTCCCCGAAACTTTTGGAATTTTTCTCGAAATTTATCTACCGAAATGTTGCCGAAAACGAAATTTGTCACTATGATATATATATATATATATATATATATATATCTTAAAATACACGCACACCAAATATTATGTAATACCACACCAGTAAGCGTCATACACATACACTTACATATATCCCAATAAGAAACAAATAGCAAAAAATAGAATACCCTCAAATGGATATGGCAAGAAATCCGCAAAATTAAAAGCAATAGAAGATATCTACTACAGTATGGAACCTTCTGATATGATATTGGGCTACATGCTTTGGAAAATGTTCAAACAGGTGTCTCTTAGTTCCGAACCTACGGTGATTGTACATGATCTATACGTCTGCTTTGTGATTTTTGTGGAAGAATACCTCAAACCTCCTATAACACATTATTTAGGAAACACCAAAAATAATTAATGTTCTTATTCTCAAATAAAGAATATCAATTGTGACTATTAAAAGGAAAATTTGAAGGCGCGACTTCAATTAGAATGGGAACTGGAAAGTGCTCACAATTAGGAAGCTAGCAAAGCCTAGGAAACTACCTTGGAATTTAATCTTTAAAATGGAAGTTGCTAAGTGGCTAAAGATTCGAACAGCCAGATCAATATGTTACCCATGGAGGTCATTTAGGTCGGCCTACATGTCTGACATGTGGTGGGTAGCTGTATTTATGTATTCTTATACACCTAGTCCAAGGCACATCCAATCCAAAAGACACATGTTCTCTTTTCAACTGCTAACTGATCATGTTAATGCCCTGACAACCCTTCGGATTAAACCTTCAAAAAAGAGATCTGTAAGCTCCGTAACCTCCATTTTCACTGCAAATGTCACTTTTGGTAGTTACATAATTAATAATTAAGAACTTATTTATTTATCTATTCTTTTATAAGAAACTTTTTCCATATTGAAAATCCAAACTCATAGTGACAATGTTAATATGAATGACCCCACCCTTTTTTATCTATCTACTTCATTTCTATTGATGTCCAGCCTATACACATGGAATAATTACTAGTATATTATTTACATCTAAGAAACATATATATCCTTGTTTGCTTGCTCTTGTAAAACTTTACTCAGATGTAAATTGTGAAGGCATTAAAATATGCCTAGAAAATAAATAAGATAAGATTTTCTCATGTAATATCTTTGTGATAGGAAGGTGCGTCTAAGATTCTAATTAGCAGTACCTTAGTCACATTTGACACCATAAATATTCCTGAATGACACATAGTGTAGTCCAAATTTCCAAAATAATTTTATGGAGAAATACACAATAGAAACGCAAGCATTACCATCTACCATCTCCCATAGTCACTGCAAACCCATTTTGGGAAGGAGGTTGAAATTTGAGAAGCCATATAAGGATGCAACAAGTGATTTGTGAAACACACCAAATGAAACAAAAGATATGAAGGCTGCGTTTGGGCATAGCTCTTTGTCAGCTCCCTGCTAGAGCCAGATATACTTGCTTTAGCAGGCCCCTTCTCATTGCTAGCTCCCTGCAAAGCAGGATTTACCTGCTATAGCAGCTACCTCCCCGCCCTTTGCTAACTCCCTGCAAGAGCAAATAAATTCTGCTCTGGCAAGGAGCGAGCAGAGAGCAGGGGAGAATTGCTGGAGCAGGTAAATCCTGCTCTGCAGGGAGTTAGCAAGGAGAAGGGGGATCTGCTAAAGCAGGTAGGAGGGATTTAGCAAAGAGAGGGAACCTGCTAAAGCAACTAAACCCTGCTCTGGCAGGGATCTAGCAGAGAGCTATGCCAAACACAGCCGTAATCTCTTACATGGGGCCACAAAAACACATGTTTGGTCAAGGAAGAATTAATCTAATTTCAAGATAGATCAAGCTAGCTTTACGATATGATTTGATTTGCTAGCTTTATAAGTATGATTTGAGTTTCTACCTTAAGTCATCATGCATTATTGGACATGGAAAAGATTATTCTTCTCAGATCAACCTAGCTTTACGGATTATTTAAGAACAAATATGCCAATTATATGGAAAACAAATATCCCAATATTATTCTTCTCAGATCAAGCTAGCTTTATGGATTGATTAGCTAAGAACTAATGTGGCAATTTATTTCAGTCTAAAATATTATACACACACACACACACACACACACACAGATATATATATATATATATATATATATATATATATATATATATATATATATAATTACCTCTTTTTTCTTCAAAGCTGCCAAGGACGACTCTAGTAGCCTATGATGATTAGTATAACCACAGATCAAAGCAGAACCTCTTGGACCCATTCCATATTCTTGGGCTGCCTAAATTGGAGGATGGTGAATATGTTTCAGCAGAAAGCATAACAAACTGAATCTATGAACTAGCTTAAAGTCAATGCCAATCACGCACACCTTAGCAGCAGCCTTCCGGACAGATGGATGAGAGCTCAACCCCAGGTAATCATTTCCAGAGAAGAGAAGCAGCCGTTTTACCTTATCAGGGAAAACCACATTTCCATCTCTACAAACGCCTTCATCGCCTATAAAATCAAAATCATCATAATTCAATATGCATCAATGCAACAATTCCATCCGTTCACCAATTTTTAACATTCCTCTTAGTCAAACTAACAAGAAACATAAAGTCTATTTGCATTATTAAGCACAAAGAGACATAGTGAATACCATGGTTCAAAATCCAGTCCGAAACCGGTACGTATCGGTTTCGGAGGTCATTACATATATATTGGTGATGTATTGGACGATACATACCAATATATCGTCCGGAACCGGTACATACCGGACGATACGTACCGGTTTTGGAGCTGGACAATACATCCCGGAAAACCGAGATTTTGACGCATGGTGACTACTAAGCATCGATAGCCCATAGAGTGATATATCCTAGTATGTCATATCTGGAACTATCAAATAACTTGAGCAGACACTAACAAGTGTGTCTACTATCTCTAGACGTTCACAAGAATGTCAGATGCTTGGTCTTAGGTGGAACATGATATCTACAGACTTCTGATGCCAATTTATATATTTTGTTCATGCATGGTATACTTGTCTCTTAGTTGAATTGCCCTTTGTTTTTTCTTAGAAATAAAGCTTCCATTAATACAACCATGGTTTTAAATCTCGTCTGAGATGAGACGTCTCGCGTCTCATGCCTCAGTGAGACGAGATCTTGCTGTGATTCGTTCCTAGATGCAACCTTATAAATACTACTTTTATATTGAAATTTATTTTAGGTGTTAGGCTTGTACACTATGGAAAGTGTACTACTCATTCTTTTTGTACACACAACACTATTTTATATTATCATTCCCTATCTATGTGATGATCTTATCAGTAGCTATCACGGTGTGTCCAAATCTATGCACCTTAATATCACTATTATTTTTATTCTTTAACGGCTAGTATTGAAGATCTTTGATCGGACGGTATACAATTGACTTATAGCTGTGATTATTTAACTAAGATGTGTTCTAATCGTGAATAGCCACTTGGACAGTTTAGATTAATCTCAAATATTTGCCACATGGCATAACAATAAAGTTTTCTATAATGGTGTAAGATCAAACGCCTATTTTAATGGTGTGAGATCATTGAAAAGGTTATTTTCGTTTCACACCATCTCGCCAAGATGCGAGATGTCTCGGTCTCAGGGCTGTCTGAGACAGCTCGGAAATCCGAGATTTCAAACCATGAATACAACGTTACGCTTCGTTCAAGGAGTGCCAAAGATGGAGAATTGGAGTGTGCGTATGTATGTTTGCATAAAGTTGGGAACTTGGGATCATAGGGTATTTTGGCCCTTTTACACTCTTCAAAATTTTTACACTCATCGAAGACTCCATCAACACAGAGAAATTCTATCGACCCCTTTCTTTGCTAAAGAACCAACAGCATGATTAGCTTCACTTTCAACATGACTAAGGTGGAGTCTAGTGTGTCCAATAACTCGAAAGTTTCACCGAAGAGAGGACAAAGCCAGAAGGGCCCTCAATTTTTTTAGTCACCCAAGTCATGGCATTTTCCGCATCAACTTCCACCATTAAAGACCCCCAAATTGGTTTCTAAAGATCAGGATACCTTCCAAGAGAACTCTATATTCCTCCTCGCTGCAGACCAAGAATGCTTTTCAATTTTTTTCCTATGAAATATTAAAATGAGTTGGTACTAGCCTCCTAAACCATGCTCCAAGGGAGGAGAATGGGTTAATTGCCCACCGCTAATCTCGAGAGCTTGTTTACTATCATCGCCTTCCAATCACAAATTCACGATCAAGATCTTGAAGTGACATGCCTCTCAATTATTTTCTAGCATATATCCTATCCATGATGATTCACTTTATTTGTCATGTAATCCATCTAAGCGGAAGATAATTGTTTTTTAAGATCCTCTAGTAGTTAAGCAACGAATGAAAAGGTGGTTGATCAATTCTTCTGCCTTCTTACACACAATGCATCGATCTGAAAATTGGAACATGAGAAATTTATGACATGGAGATAAATCATAGTTACAGACGACACTTGGGCAATTTAAATCCATAATACACACCTTCAACAACAATTTGAGAAATACCTTGACACTTTTATTTGCTCTAGGATCTCATCACATCATCATAGCCTAATCTCGGGTTCTTTGCAAGTCCTATTTCTCCACTCAGCACTAAGCTCTTTGTAACTCATGTGGATACTCAGCATGTAGAAATGGATTATTATATATGCACTAGATTTGATCCATAGAGCTCATTTGACTGAGATTCTAGGATAACTGAATCTCCACTAGATCTTAACATTAAGCTAAAGTTTACTAATGGTGAGTAGTCAAATCCATACCGACAATCAGTTAGGCATCTGATCTCTCTGACCTTTCTCATGAAGATATTGCAAATGTAGCATTGTTTTTAAGTGATCAACTCTCCTCGCTGATATCGAACAAGATTAAAAATCTTGTAAACAGTCATTTACGTTCCGAACCTTGTCAAAAGCTGACTTTCACAGGTTTTAGGGGACCTGGCATCTGAGGAACACAGTTTTCTTTTACAGGATGGATGGCGCGGACAGGGGCAAGGGCTGCTATGAGCACACCACTTTCTTCCCACAAACCATTTCTAATCACACACAAAATTTTTCTATCCACACACCAATTAATGAAAGATATTAATAATAAGTTCTGTTTTGCTGTGGCTAATAAAGATCCAAAACATGCATCAGTTAGCAAAAAGTGTGTTCATAACAGCTTTAAAACAATAACTATTCTTAATTTTGTATTTTGGGGGGTTAAATAAAATATACTTTTCTAAGCGCACGTAAAATGTTGTCATCCGCACACCACTTTATTTTGTTTTTGCGTGTGCGTGAAGAAAAGTAGAGCGCTCGTAGCACAGCCCTCGAGATATAGGGTGTAAAAGCACAAGTTTAAGCTCTCTCTCTCTCTCTCTCTCTCTCTCTCTCTCTCTCTCTCTCTCCATAAGAGATTCACGAATATTATACGCATATGTAACTGTTAACTGTTCAATTTCCCGAACAATTACCTAAATATTACATGTAAAACACATATAAAATTTTGCTTTTGTTATGGAAAAAAATTTGTGCGGTTGTATGCGTTGTACAGGTGATCCAAACTGAGGAAAAAGGAAAAAAAAATTGCATGTTACCGGAACTGGGAATATCGTGGACCCATTGCTGAAAAGTGGATTCCGAGATATGAACCTCCACCGTCGATCGATCCCACGGTCCCAAGCCTTCGAACGTCTCCAAATCATCGGCATTGGCGCACAATTCATCAGTGGGCATTGATTCTAGTTTGGATAGATGAATGGGTCTCAGAGATCGCACAACTTTCAAAGAATCGAGTCTCGATAGAGCTTCGTCCACCCAGAAATCCCATGAACAATTCATTTTACAGAAGAAGGAAGAGGAGAGAGAGAGTGTTTTGCTTTGAATTCGACTTCCTTCCTCTACAACGCTACGCTTTTGAGTCTCTAACGAAACTGATTAATCAGGGGATGTAGGTCCAAACAGCGGAGTTTAAATAATTTACTTATTTCACCGAATTACTGAGGACACCTCCACACAAATCCAATATATATCTTGAGACTATAGATTACAATTATGTCAGCTTCTAATACAACATGAGACATCCAAAAGTGATTACAAATAGGAAAATTTGTACTTTCGGCCTTATAATTTTACTTATTTGTAGAAACGGCCTTATAATTTCATTCCTTATATAACAGGCCAGCTCCAAGCCTAGCCGATTCCACATCACCTCCCACTTGCCAAGTCAGCACAGTATGATTTATTTATATATATAATAATATATATATAGGATCATACAAATTCATTCCCCGCTACTTATTTTCTCCATCCCGTTTCCCATTAGTAGTTCAGAGTTCAATCCAACCCTAACATCGTCGTTTTTACCTGTTTAGATCAACCCTATCAACGCAAATGATAACTGGTAAGAATGAATTTTTAGCAAACAGTTGTTTAGTTAGAAAAGCAAAAAATGGGCGGCCCGCTACTTCAAGATAGCAGGCCGCTATCTCAAAATAGCGGACCGCTACTTCAAGATAGCGGGCCGCTAGCTACCTTGACTAATTTTTTTATTATTAATTTAGTGTTTAATTTCCATTATTTTTCCCAATGTATTGATCAATTTAGGGTTTAAGGTTTAATTTTCATTTTTTTTTAATATTTGTAGATTGAAATGAGTGTTCCCATTCTTTGTCATTTCAATGGAGTCCGTGTTAGAGATGATACTTACAACGGTGGACATCGGAAGATTGTTGTTATCAAAGACAATATACCGTTTGATTAATTTAAGCAGAAAATGTACAATATTAGTAGGACTCAACCGGAAGAGCATTCAATTTTCCTATCCATTTCATTACGCATCGGGAAGGAGTTAGTGTTTGCTGAATTATCGAACTTTGATGATCTTACAAACTTATTTAGAGCATATTGTATTAGTGATGGTGTGATAAATGTTTATATCGAGAAATCATTAATCACTCATGTCACGGAACCAATAGCGTCTTCAGACGTTCCAATGAGACAAGACGATGAAGATCAATGATATTGTCCTCAAATGAATCCAATGGATAATACATTAATCACTCATGTCACGGAACCAATAGCGTCTTCAGACGTTCCAATGAGACAAGACAATGAAGATCAAGGATATTATCCTTAAATGAATCCGATGGAAAATACATGTCAGCATAACGATAAAGCGGTGAACAACATATTTGATTGGAATCAGTGGGAAACATTTTTGAGAGGCATTAGTCCATACGAATGGCCTTCTGAACAAATAGCTTCGGAGCGAACGGTAATCGAGGCCAAAGCACAGGAGCGAACACTAATCATACCTCGATGGACTCAACCCCAAGCACGTAATAATATTCCAGTCGATGACGATGATAGTGATCCTGAAAATACTAAATCACTACCCTTCTCGCCCACTTCGCGTGTTCATACTAATAGGGGAATTGATCAACCTATGTTGGACGAAGACTATCAGCTTAATGACTCGGAAGGAGAGTATATGGATTCGGATGATGAAGAACTATATGAAGGGGGGCCATTAATTGTTGGTCAGGCATTCAAAAATAAAAAAAACCTTTCAAAAAACCCTTAGAGAGTTTGCAATAACAAATAATTTTCAAATTAAACTAATAAAAACCAGTCCTCTTCGAGTTACCGCGAGCTGTATTCAATTAGGGTGTGCTTGGCGAATATATGCATCAAAATTGGTGGGTGTGGACACGTCGTCGACATTTCACCAAACATACGTCAATGCCAAACCAAAGAGGACTTCGCCAAAGGTATCTGAATTCTTGGATAGCTTCCTTCGTAAGGGATAAATTGTTAAAAGACTTTGACGAGACTCCTGCTTCAATAATTTTTTATATTGAAAAAAAATATGGGAGTAACAGTAAGTTATTGGGAAGCATGGAGAGGGAAAGAAATGGCTTTAAGCGACATCTGAGGTAGCTGGAAGGAGCAATTTAAGATGTTATCGTCTTATATCGCCGAATTACAGCGAGTCGACCCAGACGTACAGACCGAATTGTGTTGCGAGTCTGATAATGCCTCTCAGAGGCTCTTCGTAGCATTTGGACCTTGCATTAGGAGCTATCGTAATACTTTGCGAAAAATAATTGCGGTAGATGGAACGCATTTGCGTGGACGATACAATGGAGTGTTGTTAATAGCTACGTGGATAGACGGTAATAGACATTTATTCCCTATAGTGTTCGGCGTTGTACCCAAAGAGAATGAAGATCATTGGACATGGTTCCTTGATCTATTAGGGAGACGCATAATCAGGGACTTTGAAGAGAAATTTGTATTGATATCAGACCGGCAGAAGGGGTTGATGAAAGCTGTGCATAATATTTTTTCTAATGCATTTCACAGCTACTATATGCGACACCTAACTTTGAATCTTTTTTATACATACAAGGATACAATCTCTCGACCGCTGTTTTAGGTTGTTGCCAATGCATTCTCTGAGGCAAAATTCAAAAGAATTTTACAAAAAATATAAGACCAGGCCCCCCCAGAATGTATAACATGGATTAAAAAAGTCGGTGACCATTTCTGAGCGCGTGCATATTTTTCAGGAAAGCGTTATGATATGCTGACAACAAATATAACTAAAAGCATTAACAGTGTGTTGAAGATAGCTAGAGAGGAACCGATCGTGACAATATTAGAAACCATTCGCACGAAGGTAGCCGAATTCTACCTTCGACGTCAGGAAGAAGGAAATAAAATGGCACACGAGTTGGCACTGATGGCAGAAGAGCACATAACACGAAATTCAGGGTGGGCCCGTCAAAAGAACGTTATTCCCTATGGTCGCGATACATTTCAAGTTAAACGTGGGCAATAGACTCACAGTGTCGATCTAGAGAAACGAACGTGTACATGCAGACGTTGGGCTATCCTTGGATTACCATGTTCACATGCGATTGCTGCATTATCGCGCAGAAACAGGGATAAAGAGATTCCTCAATTTTGTGATCATTGGTTTACCAGTGCCTTATTTAGGAAAACTTATAAAGAATAATTTGTTTCGACCGTTGATAAGCGCCAATGGACAATTATAAGGGAAGACATCAAGGTTTTACCTCCGCACAATATACGTAAAGCCGGTCGCCCAAAGAAAAGGAGGATACGATCTAAATGCGAAGTTCGACCACTACGGTGTAAAAATTGTAATGAATATGGACATAACCGCCGCTCTTATAAATTTGTTAGAATATAAAATCACTTTTTTTAATCTTTTTTGGTCAATAAAATTTTTCATTAACCATGAATTATGATTTAGAGAGTTAAATTTGAATAGTGTAAACACCTACTCAGAGTCTCAAATCTGACTTGATTTGATCTTAAGGTTGTGTCTCCTCGGTTTGGTCATCCATTTTGATGAATGTCCACTGGTATTTCCTTTCATACATGCTAAAGCGATTCATTTTCGGCGAGAAATGGATCAAATGGATCAATGATTGTGTCTCCTCGTAGTCTTTGGAACGCATCTAGGAATTAAAAGAATAAAGAGAGAGAGAGAGAGAGAAAGAGAGAGTTGATGATTAAAATTGTAATGAGTTTTCTTGCTAGACCTCGAAGTATACAAAAAATGCATTCATTATCCTAATAATTTGAATCATAATATACAAAATAAAATAAACAGATCAAAAAATAAAAACTAAGTCCCAAACGTGGACAATGAATGTCCACTCTCAGCTCGAAATTACTGCATGTCTGTCTCTTAAAAATCCACTTTGCGTCGCTCGAAAAAATATTCAACGTATTTCAGTACGAAAACCCCACAGTCCCAACCGTTCTTTTGGAGGGAAAGATCAACACTATTTATGATAGTAAGTTGCCATTGCTGATCGAGAGCAAAACTCAATCCTAAAGTGTGAAGAAGTCGCGGCAGGTGATATATCAACGAATCTTTGTGCGTATCAAACTTCTTTGAACACTCTCGGTCGGCAGGGTCTAGAAGCTTTATAACGTGGTCTGTTACGAAAACGATAACTAATGTCCAATGATGGTGTCTCTGGCTATGCATTGGAAAAAATATCTACGTGCAATCGTAAATCTAATTAGTAATGTGTTAACTAAATAAATTTTAAAAGTGTGATCGCTATCAAAAATAACTTACCGTCCCTCAATCGATAGCATTAATACCGCGTGAGGTATTTCAAAAGAGTAGCTCAAGCGGCTTCGCCTGGTGGCGAATTTGCCACCTATCGCAATAGGCCTCCTACCTATCCTTTTCATTCAATAGCTCCAAATTTTCATCACGGACGAATTTTTGAAACTCTACATGGTCCGCTATAATTAAGGTCTGAAGTTTAATATGAAAATAACTCATTATTTGAATCTATTAATGACATAAATAGAGGCAAATAAATAAATTAAATCATAAAATCAAATAATAAAAAATAAAAGCAATACTAATGCAGAGGCTGATGCAAGCCAGCTATTCTCCGCCATTTCCACGAACATATTATCATTTCTACTATCTAAAACTTTAAAATACAAATCGATAACTTCGTTATCAAGCCACAATTTTTCCTTCAAAACCTTTAAATGCCCTACGGTGACGTCTAGACCGCAGATGATATTAATAATCACTAAATCTTCTTCCGCAGGCCGATTCCATAAGCTCCTCATAAAATTCTTTTCCATTGACTCTAGAATCTCTTCTTCTTCTTCATCTACTTTTTTTCTTTTATTTGTAATGATTTTTTCTGTTGGCGACTTTCTTTTGTTTCAATTTCGAAGCTTGTATAACGTACCCTTAGTAGAAGTAGGAATCTTCACTAATAAGGGTTTAAAAGACGCCAGTTGCGACTCAACAGTTGGCTGAGTTACTGGCGGATCAACTCCTTTATCTATCTTCAACCGGCGGTTGGGGTTTAGAAGTTTGAGCGATTGGGGCAGGGTAGTGATGTTGGGGTTTAGAAGTTTCAGTGATTGGGGCAGGGTGGTGATGAGTGATTGGGGCAGGATGAGGAGAAGGGGATTCAGAAGTTTGAGTGATTGGAGCAGGGTGATGAGGAGAAGGGGGTTTAGCAGCTGATGAGGGCTGAGGGGCTGGTTATGGGGCAGGAGATTTAGGGGTAACAAAGGTTTCAAATAGTGTAGAGATAATTTCATCATATATAAGGAAAAATAAAAAAGTTAAACAAAGAATTATAAAAAAAAAAAGAGTCGGGATAGCGGACTGCTATCCCAGGATAGAGCACTGCTATCCCAGGATAGCGGAACGCTATCTTGGGATAGCGGTCCGCTATCCTGACTTAGTGGTCTGCTATCCTAAGATAGCGGTCCACTATAAAATTATTAAAAAATAATAATATTAATATTAATTTATACCTTTGTCAAATGAGATTGAACCTTTGCAAGTTCGTTCCTAATTACCATATTTTCACTCTTTAATTTCTCTAACTCATCTTTTAAACTCTTGTTCTCTATTTCCTACTACTCAATTGCGAATGTCTGTCCTTTTAACATGGTGAAAGCGCGTTTGAAATCGCTCTTAATTTCTTTAACAGCCTTGCGTAGGGACGAACATTCTTTTCTAAGCACTTTAACTTCATTTAGGAGCTCGGGATGACTAGCCGATTATTCTCTAATTGTTGGCTTCCCCTTTAATTCTTTTTGATGACGTAATACGAATTCGTATTCGTTATTATCATCACTGTCAGATTCATCGTCGTCATCATTATCTATATCATATTCTTCACTTATCTCTTTTTCTTTTGATGGGTATTCCCTTTTTTCGGTAGGGTAATCATTTTTTTTCTCGATTTTTCAACTAACAGTTCCCTTTCTCTCTCCCTATGACTGAAGAATTGTCGAACTGATAGATATTGTAGTTCGTGTTTCTCATAATCAAGTTCGACAATTACCGGAGACGTAATAATTTTTTCTTTGTAATAATTTGGAGTACGGCTGACTTTTAGAGCTTCCCATTTCAGTAGCCTCGGAAATGGATTTTTCATTTGTGTACGAGGAGTGCCGATTCCAGGAAAGTGCTCCAACGCCCATATCTGTAACGCTATAGTGCAACCGTATATGTTGTATTGTCCCTTTTTCGAGACTTTTGCCGATTCTCTTCTCCCAATCGCTTTTTTTATGCAATCAACTAAATTATTGTAAACTTCAAACCCCCACGGATATTGGTTGAAGCATTCTAAGTTATCAACTAACTTTAAATATTTACTATCAACTTTCTTATATGTGTCCAGAAGTAGAAAAGAGCATACAAGAAACAACAATGATAATTTCAAAAATTCATCTTTGGAAAGATGGGCACTATCTATGACTTTTTTTATACGAGATCTTTTAGTCGGATGTTCTCTAAAGAATTTGTACCGAATGGTTTCCTCTTCTCTTATAGTCCTTTGCTCAGACTCATTTTCTTCAAATTTTTCTAACATATTTAATCCTAAAATCAGTGATATATCGGCCTCTTGTAAAACTAACTTGGTGTTGTTTACATTAAACATGTTATCTTTCACCCAAAAGCTTAAAATTGCCTTAATTAAGTCTCCAATAAAGATTAACTCTTCAGACATCCTAAACAGATGACAAAAAATTGATTCATCCAGTATCCTCTTCCTCTCTTCGTTACAATGCATGTAAAATTTTCTAACACTAATACCTGTACACTTTCCAAAGGGCTTTAACGGCTTCGACTTCGACATCTTCGTATGTGTGAAAGGAATTGCATAGAACGTATTTAAACATAATTTAGTTATTTATTAAAAATAATAATAATAAATAGCATATAGCGGACTGCTATCCTGGAGTAGCGGACCACTACCCTACCCTGGAGTAGCAGACCGCTATCCTGGATAAAAAAATTACCTTGAATTCGCCATATCTTTTCTGGAAGGTAAAAGTGAAAAGTGAAAAGTAGAAAATGAAAAGTTGTTTCTTAGTTTTTTAAATATTGCTGCGGCTGACGAGGCGGCGCTGTAACGCAACGCTAACCTATTGTGGCGACGCTTGGAATCCATGCTGACTTGGCAAGTGGGAGGTGATGTGGAATCGGCTAGGCTTGGAGCTGGCCTGTTATGCAAGAAATGAAATTATAAGGCCGTTTCTGTAAATAAGCAAAATTATAGGGCTGAAAATGTAAATTTCCCTTACAAATATATATTTGAGCGTGATGTGTGCCAACTAATTTTTAAATCACTTTTTTGGGATGTATCACATTGAAATTGATCTTATGACACCAAAGAGGCATTAGCCCGGTTGGTATCCTCCCTCCATTGTGAGGGAGGAGGTCGTCGGTTCGATACTCGTCTTCCATGTTGTTTCTCACTCTTGTCTTTACAAGGTGTGGGTTGGGTTCTGTTAATTAACTTTCACCACTGTAGTTGGTGCTCTCTCACGCTGCTCTCCAACTGTCATGTGTATGCGTGCCTGCTCCTCAGTTCTTGAGGTTGTCTCGGCCTAAAATGACCGTGTAAAAATAAAATAAAATAAAATGATTTTATAACAATGTGGTCATGTCTCAAGACCCATTGTGTAAAATATTTGAATAAAAAATGATCTCCATTATTTGATTCAAAACAATCAATAGTTTATAACATAAGTGGCCTAAGTAATTTTGTAGGTGTAACACATCACCTTTTTCTTTGTGCGCATCAATTTATGAAAATTTTAGATGCACTTAACTCACCTACCCACCTACCGATTAGTAAAAATGAAAATTTGTAATTTCGAACTTGATAGCTTCATTTTTGCAATTTTGAACCCGTAGTTATACCTTTGGCCAAATAAGCAAAATGCCCATAAATGCAATAATGAGAGAACTGATACATTAATTTTTAAAACGAGTTCGAAGCTAAGCCATTGCTGATTTTAAGGAAGGAACTCATGCATTTTACAATTATGAGAGGAGCCATAATTTTTTTTTAAGAGGGGTCGATACACACAGACATTTTTCAAACATAGTCAAATTGATATCAGAGTGGATGACACAATATCAAATCATATGTTTAACAAAACTAACAACAATTTCTCAACACATTTAGTGGGGAGGAAACTGGAAAGATAGAGAGAGCACAAAACATGAGCAATAGAAATAGATGCAGTAATAGGCATTTTGATCATTTGTCAGTAGCTTAACTCAGACCTGCCCTCAAATACAAAGGTGAAACGCCCGAAATTGCAAAAGGTTAAACTATCAAGTGCAGAATTTTAATTTTTCCATAAAAATCTAAAAGTTATATTAATAAACGAAATTACTTTCTAAAAGCTTTTAGGGACACCAACTTCCATGATTTTATTTCATTTTCTTAAATAACATTAGCCTATTCTAGTTGCACACTACTTTAATTTTCTTGAGGATGGCTCTATTCGCCTACCCAATTCTTATATACTAAAAACTCGTTAATTGTGTTGAATCAAATGATAGAGATAGATTTTCATTCCAATCTTTTACATAATTGATATTAAGACTATGAGCTATCGGGTGTACCATCAAACAGTCAAATATTTATTCCACATAATACATATTCAAAAAATTGATTCTAAAGTCATTTTTGAGCATAATGTGAGTCATATGATTTTTTAGTCACTTTGGAGAGATTTGTGACACATGATATAAAAAATTGATCATCGGATGGTACGCCCAGGATCTCAAAATCAATCATGTGGAAGATTGATTGAGCATAATGAAAACCAGCCTTTATCGTCTGATTCAAGGTCAAAATATTTTCAGCATAGACACCCTTTATAATTGAGTAGACGCGAATAGAGCTACTTTATTCACTAGGGAAAAACGCTAACAGGCGTATAGAAGCTCTCTTAATAAAGAAGAGGAAGAAAAATAGTAGACATTGTCACATTAGTGCATCTGCCACCGTCAAAGACACAATGTTATAACTTATAAGCGAGGGCACCAAACTTTCTGCTCGACCATCGGTTCGGTAATAAATAGTCGAAACGAACTCCCTTTAACAGTATTTTGGTATGTAAATGATCTTACACCGTTGAATACCGGTAAAGAATACTAAGATAGGGAAGGCATGTAACCTACATGACAATTTAAATGGTGCAAGTTGGTTACATACTTACATATATTAGAAAGCATATAATTTATAAACTTTAATTGTAAGCATTGAAATCCTTCCATATAAGAAAGCACATAATAGATATTTCAATACTTCAAATCTTTCAAAAGTGTGGTTTTGGGTCCACTACATTTTAATGTATGAGCTCCCACTTTAATTGCATGGATTGGTCACATCTTACACCTGTAAATGTGGGGTTGAAGTTCATTCGGCTCACCTAAAACCGAACTCGAACCAAAATATTTTGGTTGGTTTTGGTTAACCAAACTTTTCACCCTTGAACCGAAATCAAACCGACTTGATCCAATTTGTTTTTGACCAGTTTGGTTCAATCATCGAATTGTTCGAACTTTTTGTTGTTTGAGGGAGAGAGATAGAAAGTATTTAAACAAATTATCACAACTTATAATAATTGGTGTAAATTTTCAAAAACTACATAAAACTGGGCTTGGGGCAGGTCTAGGCAGCTTAGGTCTGAGTTTTAAGGTCTCGGTGGGGTTGGGGCTGGGTTTTAAGGGTCTGGGGCAGGTCTTAACAAACTGAAACAGTTCCGTAGCGGTGTCGGTTTCGATTTTAGGTCTGCGGTGTCGATTTTTTCTGTTTTAAGGTCGGTTTACTTCCTACCCAGCTGATTTTCAGTTTTCGGACACCCAAAACCGAAACCTAACCGATCTAAAACTGATTCGATTTTTTATTTTTGGATAGTTTTGGTTTCGATTTTAGGTCGGTCTTAGGTCGGTCATATCGATTTTTGAATTTTCAGTAACTTTTTCCGTCCCTATAGTGATGTAATATCATTAAAATTAACATCAATTTAGTGTTTACATGACAGTCAAAACTTAAGACCCATTAGTCCAAAATTGTTTTATGCTGTTGTATTTATTGAGAGCTGCTTCTTGTCACACCTAACTTAGGTAAGATAAGAGTTAGGTATGGGGCAGCTGATCTACCGACTCTTGAAGCCTAAAAGGGTCAAGCTCCCTATTTTTCCAAACAAAAATGTTCAGCATATACTTTCATGGATCTCCGTGTTGATAGGGTGGCTTTATTTGCACCCATTTTTTTTTGTGAAGAATACACATTTTCGTCATTAAAAAATGTTGACGGACTTGAATAAAATGATAGAGATTATTTTTCATCCCAAAATTTTATCTAATAGATATTGAGATCATAGTCATGGGTCAAAATCTCGGGTTACCAATACGTATCGTTCGAGCTCCAAAACGATACGTATCGGATAATATGTATCGGTATTGTCCGATATCGAACGATACATTCAATGTATCGTTCGGTATCTGCCAGCCAATACATCATGGTTCTAAGTGTATGTATAATCCATCGGATTGAGGAACTTTAATATCGCCATCCAAATTATGAACAACAGTTGTTCGGATGGTTAGAATCTCTCAAGAAAGTGTGATTTTTTTGACTCAGTTTCGGTTAGAAGAGTCGGTCCCTCAAGAACTTCGTAGGGGTTAATAGCAGCCTAGCAACCCATAGCGCCGTCCGATTAGACTCATCCAACGGCTCAGAATCTAACAATGCCCTACCCGCACTGCCCTTCTGCCTCTATTGCTTACTTAAGAAGACCGTCAACACAGGCGGAAAACTCTCTCCGAAGTGCGCGAAGACGAGAGCTTCCTCTTCCGCTCTCTCTCGCGTCTCCTTCGCTCATAATTTTTTCTTCTCTCTCAAGCCCTAAGTAAGTATATTTTCGGAGAATTTTTGGTAAATATAATATATTTATTTTATGATGCGTGTACATGTGTTTTTTTTTTGGTTTTTAATATTTTAATTATGTGTTTGATCATAGAGTTGATGATCTGTTAGATCATGTGCTGATGAGTGGCGTGCTAGGGTTTGTGTTATTTATTTATTTATTGTTTAATAAATAGAATGCTAATTTACGTGGATCTAGGGTTCTTACTCTGTATATATGTTTGAAAAAAAAATACCTAAGATTACCTGTGAAACGCTGTTTTTCATAAATATATATGGCCGACAATTTATGGCGGATCACGGAAACGGATAGGCGTGTACGTGTTTTTGTGTGCCCAGGGCGTTTGCCCGTGTGCGTGCTGCTGAAATGAATTTTTTAGATTAATTTTTTTATGGGTACCTCTGTTCGTGCCAACAGGTTTACTGAAAGGGCCTGCTCCCGAAACTTAGTGAAAGTGTGAAACCCATTGAATGCTTGAAATCAGGTGATGGAGATTATATTTCACCCTAATCTTCCATAAAACGGATCTTGAGACCATGATCTTCCCATCAAATGATCAGTTTTTTATTGCACCTTGAACAGATCCCAAAAAGTCCTAAACTCATGTTTGGGCGTGATTTGTGCCTTGTGATTTTAGGGCTATCTTTTGGGCATCTGTGCCACATGGAAACAAAAACAGACTGTCTGATGGTACGCACATGGCCTCAAGATCTGTTGTGTGGAAGTTTGGGGTGAAAAATGATCTCCATTGTCTGATTCGAAGCAGTCAACGAGTTTGACTGGGTTTCAGGTGGGCCCTTTCAGTATCCCGTACACGTGAATAGAGGTACCCTAATTATAATTGCTTGAAAGAAATTTCTGGCTTGGATCTATGCAAAGCAGATTTATATTTGTTATCATGTGTAGCTTTCTTTGTACTAGGTAAATTAATCTTTGCATTTGCTATTGGAAACAAAGGGTAAGTAGATAGGCGTATGTGCAGCACAGTAATTTCTTATTTTGGTTTTAGAGATTTTGGAAGATTCATGGGTTTTCCCGGAGGTTCAGGGTCCATTCAGTCGAATTGTGCATTTGTATTATTTGTCTATGTATTGTTTTATTAGTAGCTATATGAGAGAGAGAGAGAGAGAGAGAGAGAGAGAGAGAGAGAGAGAGAGAGAGGCAGTTGGGTGCCACGTGGCACCCAACCTGAGGATCGGGGTCTACGGCAACTTGCCCAAGTTTGATGAACGACCATTTTAAAAAAAGAAACATGATTTACCACCGCTGAATTTTGGATCAAAAGTTCAAAAATTTAGATGCACCATGTATGAGAGGCGAACCAAGATATTTGACCTATGATTCAAAGCACAAAAAAGTTCATTTCTTTCCCAAAATACCTAGGACACTAGCTGAACCATTAGAGGATGTGGTGTAACTCTAGATCATGTGCACGTGGCACATGATCTAGCACTTGAGCTATTCATTTATATTATTCTTCCATATGTGTTATTAACTTTATTAATAAAAGAAGAAAAATATCAAATGTCGCTTTGGAAGCCCAATTTTTAGGATAATCAGTTCATGCCTTCATCTCTCTCTCTAACTGCATTAGTACAACTAGTTATTTCTATCACCAAATTTTGACTCTTTGAACAACAACAATTTAGGAAGTCTTAGTGGGTGGTACGCCTCATATTATTTAACTTTTCAATTCCTCTCTCTCTCTCTCTCTCTCTCTCTCTAATTGCAATAACTATAACAATTTATAGCTGTCTGGTTCGGTGAAGAACACCCATCAACAATAAATCCAGGATCTAAGAACGTCAAAAAATGATCCAAGGAAGAATATATGTCATCTAATAAGTTTAATCGCATACCTTGCAATGAACAGCTGCCTGGAATCCTTGGCTTTACTTTGACACGATCACGACCCTGGACCAAGAGGGCACTACCCACCACCTTACTACACACCTACAAGGGGGCACAACTCTTTTCTCATGATATTGTAAGTAGGAGGGGCCATCTCCTCTATTTATAAACTTATCTTCCCCTATTTCCCATTATAGGCTTAGAGATTTTAGGAGATCACTTATGTAGGGAAGCTACACCCTTTGTAAAATTGGGACTTCCATTTTGATTGCTTAATGGATATGAGTTCCTAATTATTGTTTAGTTGACATGCTAATGTGCCAACCCAAGTTTTGGCAAGTTTAGATTATGTGTAGGGTTGCACAGAAAAAATAGTTTTTAGTGAGCACTAAAAACTTTCCAACACTTCTCACTCCTTAAACTGTTCAAGTTTACTAATTCCAGTAAGAGCGTGTTCGCCGAGGCCTATGAAATTTCCCTGTCATCCCTATTTCTTGGAAGGGTGGTACATGTTCCACTCTATTTAATTAGTATTGCAAAAGGGCCGGGATCAAACTGGTTGAGGTCTGCCTCAACCCAACCTGACCTCATTGTTTCAGGCCTCAACCTGAACTTGAATCCAACCCGATTAGCCAAAAAAGAGTTGGGTCTTAGGTTGGGTTAGGATATAAGATAGGGAGTTGGGTCTTAGGTTGGGTTAGGATATAAGATATGGAATTGGTTCAGGTCGTGTTTTGGGTCAAGATCCAGTTTCCTAACCTGGCTTGATGGGTCAGTATTCTGGACCCAAACCTGACCTGCGGTGGGTCAGGTTGCTAGACTTGTCGTGTCAATCCAACCCATTTGTAGCCCAATATGTAATTATATATTTATTTATCCCCCCATGAATTGTATGATTGTAACAAACTAACAATAGGGACAAAATTTTCTCAATTCTAATCGATTGCTGTATTGTGCTGATTCCTTTAAGTAATATAGTTATGCTTGGTGATTCCTAATTGTCTCCCTTTTGGGCGGGTTCAGGCCAGACGAATAGACTCTAGGCCATCTCTGGCATCCCTTTCTTTGATTGGTACCGTTCCTCAATTTTCTCTTCCTATATGTGATCCAAGGTTTTTGCCTGACTTCTCAAAACAAATTCCTTGATGTATGTTTTTTTTTTTTGCGAATGAAAGTTCGTGAAGCTAACCGATTCCTGTCATTAAGTGGCAACGTAGACACGAGCATAAAGTTTGAAACACTGCAACAGTTGAAATTCGGATGCAACAAACATATGAACATACATAAGTTTAATAGAAGTATTGTAATATAAATGAGTTACTACGGACAATGTAATTATAGAAGTAGGAAGACGTATGCTCACATGGACAATTTGTCAAAAAGGAAGGCGCTATGTTGTCCTTGCCTCCTCACATGGACAATTTGTCAAAAAGTTTGCAGTTTTCTTGATTCCTTGGAATCTGTAGTTCAATTTTTCCAAGATCCAGCTGTAGCCGGGATTATAGCATTCCCTTGTTTATATGTGATTTTTTGTTTTAAAATAAATAATCTGTATAAAAAACAGTGATCAAAGAATGATCACAATTTATCTGGATAGCAATGTCGATAGGTTCTTATGTATGTTCAATGTGACAAAGGTCTGAAAAATTGGGTGTCCATGTTTCATGGGACATTATCAAGTATACACTATATGGAGTTTGGACCACGAGAGTCTGGTGTGTTATTTGTGACAAATGTTAATAGATTCATTTTCTTCTATAATCCAAAGTAAAACAAATAGTATCTTCTGTAGCTTGCTGGCATTTAGTTATTTCATCATTTCAATCAATTTGTTACTCTTCCATTGATTTTATATGAATTTATTGAAATTACTTCATTATGAAAATGTATAATAATTTGGCTAATTTACTTTGGAGAGCTTAGGATCACCAAATTGGAGAATCAGTTTCATTGAAGTGCTTTAATCATGTTTGGACGTGTTCCAAAGAAGAGTGATAACACCAGATATTATGAAGTCCTTGGAGTTTCAAAAAGTGCAAGCCAGGATGAGTTGAAGAAAGCATATAGAAAAGCTGCAATAAAGAATCATCCAGATAAGGGTGGAGATCCTGAGAAGGTGAGCCTTTATTTCGTTTTTCAACTTTGGGTTGGATGCTTTGGTGGTTATAGAACTGCTGTTTTGCAGCTCTGTATATTTTATCATGTAAGATCCATGGTTTCCTGTTTTATAATTGGCGTAGTGGGATGTAGATATGGAATTTGATCCATTGATTTGTGTCTTTATAGAGTACCTTGGTTGAGCATCAAGGATGATACTCAATCTGATCTCCACTATATTTTGGTATCTGGGGAAGCCACCATGAAAATGAACCACAAGCCAAAATACACACTAAGAAACATTCTTGATTGCTGATTGACAGCCTGAAAATCGTCAATGAAACAAAATATGGGCAATGGATTAGATGTGGATTATTTTGGATTACATTTGGATTATTTTATGTTATATTTTGGATTGTGACTTATACATGTGGAGGATTGCTCATAGTCGAGAATTATTGAGTAATGATCTTGTGTGTCATTTGTGCAGAGATGTCCTATGTACCATCCATGGTATTCACACTTAGTGCACTCTGGCTCCTCATATTAAAGAATATATAATCTATTGTGGAATTATTGGAAATATATTTTGTTTGGTGTCAAATCTAGCTGTTGGTCTTTATATTCCCTTTGAATTTTTGGGATGTCTTCCTTGTGCTATTTGCAACAAAAGATATTTGAATGTTTTTTTTATGACCTGTGTGCCCGGGTCTCTTTGAGCACCCAACTAATCCAAAGGGCACATGTGCGCCCGAAGTTAACACGTTCCACGTCAGCACAGGATATGAATCCATAGGGTGACCTCAAGGCGGGATTCAAACTCAGGTCTCCTGCTTCCTGAGGCTGGTTCCCGACCATTGCACCAAACTCCTTGAGGCTAATGTTGAGTTAATATATGCCGTAAGATTTTCCATTGCATATGTGATTGTACAAAAACAAGATTTTTCTAATTATGTTTTCTGGCTCTCATACATAAATGCTCATATACCAACTTAACTGCCACTCATTTCCTGCAAAATTGTTTAATATTTTATCTGTGTGCTTTGGATCAGTTCAAGGAGTTGGCTCAGGCTTATGAAGTACTTAGTGACGCTGAGAAAAGAGAAGTCTATGACCAATATGGAGAAGATGCTCTTAAAGAAGGAATGGGAGGAGGCGGTGCTGCTCACAGTCCTTTTGATATATTTGAATCATTCTTCGGCAGTGGAGCTTTCGGTGGTGAGGGATTCTCATGTTCATGATTTTTTTTTCCTGATTGATATGTTTTTCTTCTAATGCTGGTATTGATATTTCCATGTTGTCTTTAAAAAATCTTCCATTCCCACATTTTTATATGTTACTGTTCTCAGGTGGTAGTTCAAGAGGACGAAGACAGAAACAAGGTGATGATGTAGTTCATTCTTTAAAGGTTTCTCTAGAGGACTTGTACAATGGAACATCTAAGAAGCTTTCCTTGTCTAGAAATGTGTTGTGTCCGAAATGTAAAGGGTATGTTCTCATATCTGGTTAATTTGGATTCATTTGATTGATTATTTATTGTTAAGTGCTAGGATGCATCATTGTCGGCATCGTTGGATGATTTGCTTAATATTAGGAAGTAGGCTGTCTTTTCATTGTGTACTTGTTGAAGCCCGTCCATCGTATTTGAAACTTTTTTTCACATCCTTCTCTTCTACCAATTGTTGTATGAAACTTGGGTTAATGTCAGATTTTGTCTAATATTCGTATTCAGTCTTGTTTTTAGCCCATTATACCTCATTCCATAAAATGCATGCTGATTTATATCAGGGGCAACATCTAAAAGACCAAAAGATAATGGGAAGGAAAAGACGGGCACAAACAGAAGATTGGGGAAGGTTTTCCAACTAGAGTTGCTCCTTAAATTTCTTCATATAAGAGTGTGTGCGTGTGTGGGTAGGCCAAGAGGTTCCTGCAATTCTGTGTAGAGTTTGGACTCTACACTTGAGCGAGATCACATGGTGCATGATCTCGAGTTGCACCAGTCCCTCTAGGGTTTTAGATTTTTCTTTCAAATTGACCTTTTCCCTTCTCATTTCATGGGTCAAAGATTTGAGTTTTCCGCTTAAAAATTTGTCCCTTAAAAATTTTCAACCTTTGACCAAAAACCACAATTTTTATTTATCTTTTGGATGGTAATTGATCGACCTTGTGCATGTTGCTGTGGCACCCAAATGACTCGAGTGTAGAGTTCAACTCTGCAACTCAAGTGTAGGGTCCCGCTGTCCATATATATATATATATATATATATATATATATATATATATATATATATATTAGAATTGAGTTGAGATGCTTTCCATATTCATATAACCTATGTAAAAAGTGAAAGAAACTGACGACCCATCAATCTTTTCAGCTTGAAAGCTGATGGTGTTAAAATCATGGTCCTTAGCCATGGTCCCGAATTGAGTTGAGATGCTTTCCATATTCATATAACCTATGCAAAATGTGGAAGAAACTGGCGATCCATCAATCTTTTCAGCTTGAAAGCTGATGGTGTAAAAATCACGGTCCTTAGCCATGGTCCCTGTGTAGTCAGATGACTATTACAAAGATCTCTCCATAAACTAGCTCGATCTATGATCAAGTTTGACCCATAGATGGCCGAGAGAAAGAATTTAACATTGTCCTGAATTCGCCTTACTTCTCCATGGAATTCTATTAAATCTAAAGATGCAGGGGTTCTAGAGTACCCAAAATTTTCCAAGCCGATTAGAAGAGTAATTATGGTTGAATTTCCATTCTCTCGAGATAGAGTTGGCAAATTTTCAATTTTTTTGAATTCTCAACTGATTTCATTTAAGCACATAATATGTGCATTTTTACTCCAAATAATCTTGATAAAATTCGTTCCTCTTAGTTACGATATCTAGTCCTCTTATATTCCTACTAATTACTAACATTAATTTTGATCGGAAGGGTTCAAAATCTCTCCATCTTTACCAGATTTCTCAGCTCCACTATTTTCTCTCGCTGTTTGAGTTTTCTCGATAGATCCTGAAGGATTTGCTTGAGAATCACCTTGCGTCTTACTCCTCTTTCCATGTTTCTTGCTTTTCTTTGCGACCATAGATTTCATCTCCTTCCTATTAAATTGAGTGATTCCATGTGAGGTCATTTCTTCTATGGAGTTTTGGCCTTATCTTCAACCTTTTCTCTAGATTTGGATCCTAAATCTCTCCCCATCTGTTCAAGCTTGTCCCTCTTGAGAACTTGGAAGAATTGGGAGTCAACTGCTTCTACTCATCTATCCTATAGAAGCTGACCAAGGTGTGATCTTGGTGATAATATTCTCTTCAGATTTACGAGAACTTTCTTCATTTATCTCCTTGTAATGACAACATGAATCTTGGGGGTTTCAACCATGGATCAAAATGCCGGAAAACCGGTACGTATCGTTCGAAAAAAAAAACCAGACGTGACGGACGATATAAAATTTTAACAGATAAATTTTACATTGAATGTATCGTCCGGGCATTTACATATATATAAGACGATATGATACATTTAATGTACCATATCGTTAGGGTTCAATACCGATATGTATCGTCCGATACGTATCGATATCGGACGATATTTTGATCCATGGTTTCAACAAACATATTGCCCGAACTCTCAGAATCCGTTCTCGAAGCATACACGGTTTCGAATTCATCCCATGCATTAACACCTTCGTTCTCTACGTTATCTCCAGGTCTCAAGGATTCCTCATCACTATTGTCACTTTCAACCACTTGTAAAGCTTGAAGATCCTTGGCAGTGCGATTATTCAGTGGATCGATTCGAGCTTTTACAACCCATTCATGCCTAACAATCTGTTACTTAGGAGCCTCAATGATGCAGGAAAATCGCATGCTAACCCTAAAATAGCATAAATTCTGCAAAAGAGGGGTTATGATACTGGGGTCCATGACTAAATGATGCAAGATAATGACTATGAAATCTGGAATCTATAAGAATGCTGAAATCTGGAATCTATATGAATGCCGAAATTTTGAATATGAAATCTGGAATCTGAAATTGAAATTTGAAATCTGGAATTTGATATCTGAAATCTGAAATCACAAAAAAATAAAAGAAGAACAAGGTAGAAAATCTTCGGTAATGATTGAATGACCGGCCTCGCACCAATCATACGCGCAAGTTTGTCGGCTTCGCACCAATAATAACTTTGAGGAATCACTCAAAAATAAATAGCTAACTAAATTCAAAATACTAACTAACTAAATTCAAATTCAAATTCAAATAAGAAACTAACTAACTAACTAAAACCGCTAATAACTAACTGTAACCGCCAATTTCACAGATGTTCGTTGTCTACGATATGCACGAAACAGAACTATCCGCGATTCAAACACGCAGATCTAAATTTCGCATCAATCCCCTTTACTTTGAAAAAGTTCGTCCTCGAACTTCAATCGAAATTGATCTTCTTCGTGGAAGTCAAGAATAATATTTGGAGAACCTTGATAAGATGATCTCCCTTTTTCCTTGCACCATATTTTGTCCACCTTTGCCATCTTTTACCACACAAGAGTTAGAACTTGTGAATCTACTTGCCAAGAGTTTTAACTTGTCAATCTACTTACCAAGAGTTTGAATTTGCGAATCTACTTACCGAGAGTTTAAATTGGCGAATTTACTTGCCGAGAGTTGGAACTTGCGATTCTATTTGCCAAGAGTTTGAACCGGGCTTTGATACCAATCTGATGTAAGAAAATCGCATGCTAGCCCTAAAATAGCATAAATTTCGCAAAAGAGGGGTTAGGGTTCTCAATCTTACTGGGATCCATGATTAAATGATGCAAGATAATGACTATGAAATCTGGAATCTATATGAATATGGAATCTTAAATTTGAAATTTGAAATTTAAAATTTGATATCTGAAATCTGAAATCACAAAAAAATAAAAGAAGAATAAGATAGAAAATCTTCGGTAATGATTGAACGACCGGCCTCGCACCAATCGTATGCGCAAGTTTGTCGGCTTTGCACCAACAATAACTTTGAGGAATCACTCCTCAAAGGCGAAAATTCATCTCAAGTTAAAAAAATGAAAGAATCACTCTTTCACAAGATGCGCAAAACAACTTAAATTTTTATATTCATCATTCAACACTAAAATCTGTTTTTACAAAGCCTTTTATAGGGGCATTTTACAACACATTCAAAATTTGAAAAATAAATAACTAACTAAATTCAAATTCAAAATAATAACTAACTAAATTCAAATTCAAATAGGAAACTAACTAACTAATTAAAACCGTCAATAATTAACTGTACCCGGCAATTTCACGGATGTTCGTCGTCTATGATATGCACGAAACAGAACTATCCGCGATCCAAACACACAGATCTAAATTTCGCATCACCCAACTTGCATTTCTTAGAACCATGATCAAAGGATGAGCAATATCTTACAAATATTAGGCTTCCATTCATATTCAATCCTCTAAGTGAAGTGTATCTATATTCCCAAAGAACTTCCAATCCTGCTCAGAGTTTTAGGGGACAAAATTGAACCAAAAGCCAATTTCGACACTTACTCCGGAATTTCTATCTCTGGCTTCATTGGAGGTTCGCATTTTCTTATTACCAGAGGTCTACCACCTATTGTCCAAACTCCGACATCCTGTACTCTCCTTAAGTCTTCTTCATTTTGGAACTTGCACAAGAAAAAACCAACATCACACGTTATGAGTTCACCGAAGCCTTCACCTTCCATAAACGATTAATTGCTGCCTTGAGACTCAAGAAGTACTGCCTCATTCTTAACTAATATCTCTATCTCCAGTAAGATCATTACACCTTTCTCCTTATATGGAATACTTGTCAACTTTTTGTAAGATCGTCGATCTTATTCAAACTGAAAAAATACCACCGTCCAGATGGTGGATCTCGGGAGGTTTCAGAGGAACTTCCACAGTCAAAAACAGAAAAAATGCAAAAGAAAGAAAGAACTCTAACCACACAAAAGCACACCTCTATCTAGAGGGGGAAATGGATGATCCGCGAGAATCATTTTCAAACATAGTTGTTGGGGCAATCTCCAAGGACCATGCAAGTTCTAAACCTTTGAGCCACCCCAAGCGGCCTTTTAATTAGTAAAGGGTACCCTAGAGGCTTTCACAAATGTGTTTCTAGGAAACAATGCCTTTTAATTAGTAAAGTGTACCCTAGAGGCCTAGACCTCACATAAGTACAATACGCTTTCAACCATCAGGTTAAATCACCAAGTTATTTTAAAACATTGTTTCCTAGAAACACATTTGTGAAAACACATTTCATTCTAGTTCCCTTCCTATGAAAAGCCTCCTGTGGCCAAGGAAAATGCTAAGGAAGATGATTTGAAAACATAAATATATTTCCAGAAATATTGAGGAAATGGACTCAATTTGGGTTCCTCCCCCATCTCAAGGGAGCATAGCATATTGTATTTTTCATAGACTGTCTCTTGCGAGATCATCCGTTAAATATAATTGACTTTGGCTTCCTCGAGTACCTAATACCAATAATATAATTGCTTCTCGCTTCTCCTCGTGTCGCGAGCTGCTTTTCACTTTGCTTCTAGCTCTTGTGATTGGATCTGGTGTCTATGCTTCAGAGGTTAGACCATTTCCCATCGGCAGAGTTACTATATGGCGTTAATGTGGGAAACCCTCCAGTTATCCATCTTTCTGGTTTGTCAGCAAAGAATTGTGTGGTATTGAGGTGTTGCAGTGGGTTTTTTTGGCAGATGCTTACTGTGGTTTTTTGGGAAAGCCTCTAGTTATCCATCATACCATATTCATACGTGAGTTTTTTTGCAGATGCTTACATGGATCAAAATTTTGGATGAAACCGATGCATATCGGGTTCAGGGTTGCCCATTACGATAAATGCAGTATTTATCGGGCACCCCAAAAAATAGTTAAGTTATCATCCGATACCGGCAATGTATAGTCCGTATCGGACGATAATTTCATATAAAATTTAAATAACACTTCCCTGGGTTCAGAGCGGGAAAACAATTTTGTACCAGACCGATACATTGAATGCATTGGCCAATACGTACCGGAAATCCGGTATTTTGATCTATGGATGCTTACTGTGGTATTGAGGGGTTGCAGTGGCACAATTCATCAAGCACTGTCCGTTTATAAATAGTTGCAGCTCACCATCAGTATTGGTGAGATTTATTTTGGAAAATCCACCACCAATCTTCATACCGTAGATAGAGTGGGGTTGAGAACCTACCTACACTTACGGAATTGTGATCCAGAGGTACAGGCTTTGTTGCTTATGCATTTACCCATCTTGGGGTGAGGAAGATTTGTGTAAGAAATATTACAGATTTTGGAATTTCTTTAATTTGGATTGTTAATTATTTCAGGAAAGGGTCAAAAAGTGGTGCATCAGGGAGATGCTATGGATGTCAAGGTTCAGGAATGAAGATCACAGCTCGGCAAATTGGACCAGGCATGATTCAACAGATGCAGCATGTTTGTCCTGAATGCAGGGGCGCAGGTTTGATTCAGTCTCTATTTTCTACCGGACCTTGGAATCATGAATCATTTGCCTTCTTTTTTTTTTTTTTCTGAAACAAACTATTAATGCAGGTGAAATTATCAGTGAAAAGGACAAATGTACTCAATGCAAAGGGAACAAAGTTACCCAAGAGAAGAAGGTGCTGGAGGTGCATGTTGAGAAAGGAATGCAGCATGGCCAGAAAGTTGTCTTCCAAGGAGAAGCCGATGAAGCTGTAAGCATGTTTCCTTTATTAATGGGTTTTAGTTTTGCTAGTCATATTTGCGATTTTAAATTGGTTTTTTCATTGATTTATATTTTAGGCTATTGAACAAACGTTGACATTTTTATGTTGAAATTAAAATTGCCCCTTATTAAAAAAAAAGTCTGCAACATACTTTGCTTCGTTTATATGTGGAAAACAACGTACAGGGTTCACATCATCGATGTCATTTACCTAGTTTCACTGGATTTGCCACCTTGTTCTTTGCTCAAGAGTAATTTTTTTTGTCGCAACATATTCCTTATTTATTCTACATAAAGATCATAATATTTGTATTAATATATATATAGTATAAATGATATATTACTATAAATACTATAGTGCTGTCCGATACAGTATTATAAATACCAGAGTGCTACTTTGTTATATAGTATTATATATTATATAGAATACAATTACTATAGTATTGTAATTTTATATAATATTATATGCTATAATGTAATATACTAATATGTACACAAATTATAGTATAATATAGTATTACACAATACATACTACATAGTGTTATTTATATACTGCTATAAAACTCAGGCCCGTTTGGTCTGGCTTATCCTCTATGCCAAAAGTTATAGTACTCCAGACTGAGCCCATACTGGGATGATCTGATGGGCAAGATCGGTCCATTGACACCCGCACATGGAATCCTGTTAAAAGCTGAGGTTGACGGATGTATTCAAGTTGTGACAACTTTTGGCAGGATTTGGTGGCTAAAGCTGTGCTTCAAAAGCCTTTTAACCTTATGATGCCTGTAACGCCTTGTTAACCCTTTACAAGAATAAAGTGCTAATGTTTGTTAAGTAAAAGGTGCTTCACTATTTACTATTTATGGAAAAAGGTTTATTAAAAATGCCCATAAAGTGTTGCCTTTTTTCCTTTTTTTTTTGAAAGTTAAATGTTGCTCTTGTATGCAATTTTATTGCCTCAAATTTCAATGACTCAAAGAATAAGAGGATGAGTCATGAAAAGGAAAAGAGGGGGAGGGGATATTTACCAATGTAGGCATCAAGCACATCCTCTATTATGCAAATCACTTGCAGTCCGGGGTTATACCAATTGATATAAGCAATTTTATCTGATTTACAACTTCTGTGTCCATATGTAATTTTTCTTTGTTTGCTAAAAAGCAATTATATTAAACGAGGAAAAAAGGGTATATACTTTTGCCACAACGAGAGGCTAATCAAGAACACAAAAACGGCATGGACCCAAAAACACAAAAACCAATCCAGGGCCAGCTACCAACAAGTACAAAGCCGGGAAGCGGAAGCGAACAAGTCACCCAGTCATGCAGTCTCATTGCTCCGCTCCCTAACGCCAATTGGATCCTTTGAAACTTGGCTCGAACCCATTCCAGAATATTCTCCATAGCTAGAGACAATCGCTGCCGCCGCCTGTCTACTCTTTTCCCAGAAAACTCCATTCCTTTCCATCCACTCAACCCCCATATGAGCCACCTCCCAAATTCTTTGGTCATGCCCTTCAGTTCAGCACCATACCAGCTAGGAAAAAGCAAACATCAAATATCTCTGGTGAGGTTACAATGAATCAACAAATTATTTACCTCTTCTTACTGCAATGCACACAAGATGGAGTTTCCTTGAATTATCATCCCTCTGCTCTCAAGCGGATCAACTATCAAGATTCTCTTCAACGTGGCTGTCCTACAGAAAAGTGAACCCGGGAGGACCACATTTGCTTCTACAGACCAACCCAGCTGTGATTGGTAATAGGCTTCCTACGTGGAAAACTGAAAAAGGACTTTACATAGAAAGCCTCTTTTTTATCCAACGCGCACACACACGCACACACATGGCTGTCCACCCTTTGACAATTAGGCATACAACCATAGATAACTGCTATGAGGTTTGTGTAACTCTCCAACTCCTTTAAATTTATTCTTAATCTGACATCCTCTGAGGCATTATCAACACTAACCATATCAGCAATCGTCCTATTCCTGACAACCTCAAGCCTATTCTCAAAATAGCACCTTAGAGGCTCTTCTCCAACCCACATCATTCTATAATTCCATTCTACATCACAGCGATCAAAATCATCCCTGACCGCCATGTCCCCTCTCCACCAAGTAGACGACTGACCCACTCTTCCTGGCAAAATGGACCAACCCAACACTTTCAGCCCCACACTTATTCGGTAGGACCTGAATCCACAAGGCTTCCTCTCTTCCCCTATGCGCCAATGCGACTTGCCCAAAAGAGCACAATTCATCTCTTAGCATGCTATTACCCAGACCTTTCAGAGCTGGCAAATCTCTCAATTATCAAAGTGGAACTTCCTAACATCACCCCTGCCTTCCCACAAGAAATTATTTTCAATTTGCTCCAGACAGTGAAGAAAACAGATCCAGGGGGCCATGCTCAGCCCCGGCCAGACCCAGACCAGGACCAGCACCAGAAGCCTATGAAGGAGCCCATTGAAGAAGTATCACTGGATCAACCCTAACCCTCCTCTGACTCATTCCAGCAGTCCCGATCTTCCTCTCCCCTAGTCTGACCCGGACACAACGCATTGGTTACCCAACTAATGGTACTCTTCTTGACAAACTTTATCACTTAACCAGCTGATCTGCTCTCCCTCTGAAAATTCTCTCATTTCTCTCAAGCTAGATTCCCCCACATCACTGCCATTTGAGCCACTTCCAACAAGCTTTAGTGATGCGGAGAAACCAGAACCGTCCCAGGTAGCAAGCAGCTAAGCCACAGACCGAGAGACACAAAACCTCATCCTAAAATGGTTCAAAATCATACCCAAGGCCTGTCAGTGAATTGGTAGATGGTTGACCTCCTCTGGACATCTGCCACAGACAGCACATATTCTGAATGTTTGTTCCCCTTTCAGCAACTGATCTAATGTGAATATTTTCTTGCAGGCTGCTGCCAACAAAAAAATGAATCCATGGCGGAGCTTTAACTTTCCACATCATCACCCAAACCGGATGCAAATGCCTGTAGAAAGACCTGCCTGAGAAAGCACAGTTTTTCCCAGGAATTCATATCCTTCTGTCACTTCCTTGGCCGTTAGTCTTGCAGTCGTAAAGTACCTTCAGCAGTCTGCGTTGACTCTCACCGATAAAAAAATAAAATCTGCATAGCCTCTCCACTTGTCCTTCACCCAGACAAACATCCCAAACCCATTCTCCCTCTTTTTTTAATACCATAGTGTTCTTGAACCTGCGACCTTGAGGTTGCAATATCGTCAACCTTCCATTGCGCTACAGGCCCAAGCCCTCAAACCCATTCCCCCCTAACCATTTCGGCAAAGTGACCTCCCTATCATTTGAAACATCCCAAACCCATTCTCCCCCTTTTTTAATACCTAAGCGTTGTTGAACCTGCGACCTTGAGGTTGCAATATCGTCAACCTTCCATTGTGCTACAGGCCCAAGCCCTCAAACCCATTCCCCCCTAACCATTTCGGCAAAGTGACCTCCCTATCATTTGTCAAATTGTACACCTCCGGAAAATTTTCCGTAACATGTAGTCCCCAACCCAGACATCATCCTATAATAGAATTCTGTCACCCTGACCTCACTGAAGTCCTTTACAGCCTTTGAAAGCCCCTCCCTGTTCGTGGTGATACCCATCCACCAGGCGGGGCAGTGTTCTAACTCTCCTGGATCGATCGCCCACCCCAATCCATTCGATCCCTACTTGGCCGAAAGAAGCTGAATCCTCAAAGCATCACTCTCAAAACCCCAATCTTCCATCCATTTGCCCAAAAGGCCTATGTTCATCTCGCGCAATCTAAGAAACCCTAAGAGCCCCTCCTCCTTTGGGAGATGGAAAGTTTCCCAATTGATCAAGTCACTTTTGTACTACCGCATCTTCCTTTCCAAAGAAAATTCCTCTCGATGAGTTCGAACCTGTGAACCACCCCCTCCGGTCACTGAAACATCAACATGTAGACCATGAGAAGGTTGGACATTGTAACCCTTATAAGCATTAGTCTCCCTCCGACAGATAGCATATTTTCTCCCTATTTAGCCAGCCTCCTCTCAAGCCTTTCAACAACTGGGTTCCATAACTCCTCCTTCGTGTTTCCCACACATAACGGGAGCCCCAGGTCGGTCGATGGTAATCTATCCCAACTACAACCAATGTAGATCGATAGCTCTGCAAGCTCGTTGTCCACAACATACACTCACAAACATAGTAGTCTTCTGCAAATTAATTTTTTGGCCAGAACAAGTCTCAAGTCCATATGTAATGTTTGTGCATACAGGGATATCAGAAATCATTTCAGGGGTAAAATGGAGTATAATTCACTAGAAAAGGCCTGTAATCTGCAAGTAATTTTGTTCTTGATTATGCACTAGGGTTACTTGAGTAAATACGTCTGATAGGATGCGTTTAATCAAAGGGAATTGGGAATCTCGAATCTCTGACAGCATCAATGATGCCTTAAGATAGCTTGTAAGGAGTTAAAATTTTCTCTTCAACTATGCCCATCATCGCCTTGTCCTTTGTATTTGGGGTCGGCTTCTTTAATTTTGTGGAATAGGCAATAACTCACAAAATACTAGGCACGGTAAGGCCAGGGGAAGTCATTACTGGATTCAAGTGAAATTTTTATGCGAGCCACCACTTGAAAGAAATTTTAGTACACATTTTACGACAACTCTTTCGTTGTTTCTATCTGTATATGTTTGTATCCATGAATGTAGATACTGATGTGTAGGGATACGAGAGAATTCACCATGCATCTACCATCATTTTCTTTTTGATTGGTAACAAAAATTCATGAAGGAAAGGAGAAAAAGGTACAACCTCGGCCATAAGCCGGGCAAGGTCTGCCCAAACTCGGGTTCTCCTGAGGTAGTAAGGAGCTACCGCGAAGGAGACACCCAAACGACCAAAAACCCCATCCCAGAACCCACCTGTAATTAAAGGGAAAGGAGGGGCTTTCTGACAGCTGAAACAGCTCGTATGGAATTTTCCTACAATGGGTCCTGTTGTCCCCTGTGCAGTGAGTGGACCTTGAGACACAAATATTAGAGAATTTAGAAATCTGTTTACATTTCAAAGTCCAAATAAATGCACAGCTGAAAAGTCGATGGCTAACTTTCTTGGATGAGTCTGGAGTAAACCCTTGGCTCATTGAGTCATTGTAATTGTAGACAAAGTAACTCTTAGGAGAGCTGTCCTTTCTCCCCCCCAACCCCACCAAAAAAAGAGCTTTAAATATGCTCTTGCTGTTGTGGGCATATACACACTGATGCATAAAAGAAAAAATTGCTTTCTTAAGAATTTGTCAATGATGTGGCAACAGGTCGTTATAGATAATGAGCTGAATGCATGTTAGCCGAGTTCTGCGTGAACCTTGCGTTGTACACATGGATCTCCACGAGAACTTTATCGTCTGCATTTCTCAAGGCCCATCCGGCACGCGGCTAACAAGCATCATTTCATTGTCTATAATTCATTGCAGACATTTTTCAAATTTTTTTATTTATTTAAAGTTTTAAACTTAATGCCCAATGGACCCTTCAAAAGGAAATTGATACATAGTGGATGACAGTCAGCCTACCAGGAATTGGTTCTTTGATTTGATAATTTGACATTTTGTGTTTTGTGGTTGCAGCCCGATACATAATGGATGAATGATACTCGTCCAACCAGTAAATGTTTCTTTGATTCAATAGTTTGACATTCATTTGTATTCTGTTTACAGCCTGATACAGTAACTGGCGATATCGTATTTGTGTTGCAACTGAAGGAGCATCCCAAGTTCAAAAGGAAATTTGATGATCTCTACGTAGAGCACACACTCGGGTTGACAGAGGCCCTTTGCGGCTTCCAGTTTGCTTTAAGCCACCTTGACGGAAGAGAGCTCTTGATAAAGTCGAATCCAGGCGAAATCATCAAGCCAGGTATGAGGTTCTATCTACTAAGAAACTATGGCATGGTCTGTGTTTATCACTGCACAAATTATATATATCTCACTGTACACAATGAAAACATTAGCATGCTCACTATTATTGGACACTTGGCCAGATATCACGGCTGATGCAGCGTATACTACGTCGCATCAGCAATGAGGTCACTCATTCAAACCGATTACATATATCATGGTTTTATAACACGAAAACTCGATTCGACTTGAAAATCAGTTAAAGTTGAGTTAACTCTAAGATTCGGATAAACTCAAATCGCTCTGACTCAGTAACTTAGTATATATTTTGAAAAATATTTATCTTTTAAATTTTTTAAAATATATTACAAGGAAAAAAATGAAAAAAAAAATACACAAAAAAAAGAAGGAAAAAATGAAAAGATCTGTTGATAAAATGGGCAGTTTAATACTTTTGAAAAAGATAGAGTTTCTAAAACCTTATCTCGCGAAAATATTTTATATATAAGGGTAGTTTATGAACCTTGATTGCATCCTCTTAGATAAATCTTGACTCAACTTGGACTTGACTCGAAATCTTGATGAGTTGAGTAACTCGGCCGAGTCAACTCGTTGACTTGCCGAGTTTTAGAACAATGACATATATATATATATATATATATATATATATATATATATATATATATATTAAAATCTTGACATTATTCATCGTTCAATTACTCATGTGTTCATATCGTTGATAGGGTTATTATTGAAGGGTAGGTATTACGTATTAGGTACTCAACTGGAGTGCCAACTGCCAAGACACTTTACACAGTATGAATATATGTCACTGTATTGAATGAAAGCATTACCATGCCCACTGTTGGACACTGTCCGAGATCTCACTGCTGACCCTTACTATGTTGCATCGCCGCTCATATATATATATATATATATATATATATATATATATATATATATATTATTGCCGTTCTTTCTTATTGTTTGAATGCTCACACATTCATATCCTTAATAGGGTGGTTATTAAGGAGTTTGTATTAGGCACTCTACCTGAGTAAGGCTGCAGTCAGGCCAATCTCCTTATCAAATGATCAAGCCTTCGGGTGTGCCTGGTTATTTATGAGCTTGCAAATCAAGGAAAATAAACTTTTGGCTTTCCATTGGTTTGGTGCTCACAATATCTTGTGCATTTTTGAAGTGTTGTCGGGACTCGGGAGTTCTAAGGCCGGCATTTAGTCTGGGTATCTAATACCTGATGCATTATATTCTTGGAAATTATATATATTTTTTCGTTCAATTAGGTCAATATAAAGCGATCAACGATGAAGGGATGCCGCACCATCAGAGGCCGTTCATAAAGGGCCGCCTGTACATCCACTTCAATGTGGAGTTTCCAGATTCAGGGGTTCTTTCCCTTGATCAATGCCGTACATTAGAGACTGTTCTGCCACAGAAACCAAGCACCCAGTTGTCAGAAATGGAGCTGGATGAGTGTGAGGAGACCACTTTACACGACGTCAATATTGAGGATGAGATGAGGCGAAAGCAGCATCAACAACAACAGGAAGCGTATGATGAGGACGATGAGCCGTCAGCACCTCGAGTCCAGTGCGCTCAGCAATAAATATAACCGCACTAAAACGGTTCTCAGCCTTGCAGTGTGTTTTTTCTTTTTTCTTGTTTTTACGGGATTCTGGTTTAGGAACTTAATTTTGTAGCCCCTAATTATCTGTGTTCTCACAGATTTTCTTATTTTCGTGATTCGCTTTATCGGTATCTGGATTATTGTAGGCTCTGCAATTAGAAATACTGGAAATATTTATTTATATATTTTTGTTGGATTACTTGGAAAAAGAGATTTCATGTTTCAACATTTCTACACTGAGCGCGTTTCTTTAAACAGTTAGCTGAGAGATGAGAGTAAGTGAAGGCCTATGCTTTGCTTTATATGTTTTGCCACATAACTTAATGTGGATAGCTCTAGCAGGCATGATTTTTTTCAGTTAAGAACCTCTTAAAATACGCTTGCTTTGCCCAGTGCGCAGATGAGCTGCCATCTCATGGTTTAAATATCGGCCATAGGATATCTATTTGCTGATATGTATCGGGTTGGCCCCTCATCCGATATGATATTACCCCATTTGATACAGGGGTATATACTGGGTCAAACAATAGTTATTGGATATTATCGGATGGCCGATATGTGTTCTATACTTGAAGGTTTACCCCTCTTGTTTTCTCATTAATTTCTCCATTTTTTCAGAAAAATGGTCATTGTTATTATTATTATTATTATTAGCAGTAGTAGTAGTAGTAGTATTTTGGCATATTGGCCGGTCTGGCGAATATTTCACACATACGTATCTGCCATGGCTCGGCGGATATGCCTAATTCATATCGGTTTCAAAACCATGGCTGGTGCGCTCTACTTGTAACCATTAAAAGAGGATGGTGCTACTACCGCACCACTTTATTACCAGCCACATTGAA
Organism: Chloranthus sessilifolius; assembly: GCA_021018995.1. Lineage (NCBI taxonomy): Eukaryota > Viridiplantae > Streptophyta > Magnoliopsida > Chloranthales > Chloranthaceae > Chloranthus > Chloranthus sessilifolius. Next base: position 46,424,925 of record CM037589.1, on the reverse strand, counting down.
CAAAAGGAAACAATTTGTTGGCATATGATGATGGATATCATTTTTCGTCCTAATCTTTCAGATCACAAGCCTGGTATAATGGGTTTAGATGTTTTTCACGTGGTACACATCCCTAAAAGTGGAGGGGAACCATATTTGAGGTACGCTATGATCACTTTCACTTTTTGGAATGTGTGTAATGTGGAATCAATTGTTGTCTGTCTGATGTAGTCCTAGGATCTCAAGATCTATGATGCGGAAGATTGAGATTAAAACAATCTCTATCGTCTGATTTAGAGTAGTGTGATGGATTTTTTCTTCATTTAAGGGAGGTGGCACATAAAGTGGTGCAACAGTAACGTTCGCCTTTCGAAAATATGCACAACTATTTATATTACAGTGCACAGTTTTGGGCGCTTTAACAGTATCCAATAGAGAATGGGAAAATGGCTTTGACCGACCTGTCAACTCGACAATTGTGAGTATATAACTTGTAATATAAAAGTTGAGACTTTTAAGGGAAATTTATCAGATCGACCCTGTCGGATATGCCCTTTACGTCAGAGGCCCTATATTTTTACTTTTGCCCAAATCGATCGGTTAGAAGCCTAGCCGGCCCTAAGGATAGCAAAAAGTTTAAATTCTGTAACATATTAGAATGAGGAAGAAGATGATATACTTTTTTCGTCAGAGACTGTAGCAGATTAGAATAAGAAAGAAGAGGATACACTTATATAATTTAAAATTTTAAATATTTATATTTTTTTATATTTACGCGATGTGAAATGAGATTTATGCTGTCTGATTTGAAGGCCATAATATAAAATCGATGACGCCAAAGATAGACACGAAAAAAAAGTGATATCGCCTCTTAAAAAAAAATAAAAATTTAAACAGTCGATGCCGACTCTTAAAATAGTCGATGACGATTCTTAACACAGTCGGTGCCGATTGTTTTAACAGTCGACATCGACTGTTTACACAATCGATGACGATTGTAAAATATATATATATATATATATATATTTTTATACAATTGATGGCAACTATATACATAGTCGCCATCGATTGTGTAAACAGTCGATGCCGACTGTCAAAATTTTTTTTTTTTTTTAATTTTTTTATACAATCGATGGCGACTGTATACATAGTCGCCATTGATTGTGTAAACAGTCTATGTCGACGGTATAAAAAAATAAAAAAAAATAAAAAAAATCCTTTTTTTATATAGTCGATGGCGACTATATACACAGTCGCCATCGATTGTGTAAATAGTCGATTGTTTTCACAGTCGATTTCGATTATAATTTTAGCATCGAAAAAAAAAAAAAATTTAAAATAAAAACCTTAGAAAGAAGAAGAAAAAATGTAAATATCAGATGACATAGATTTACGTGTATCCTCTTTTTTTTTTTTGACGGTTTAGATCTAGGCGTACCTTAGAAATAGAGCTTCATGTTAAATCTCTATGTTGAAAAAGATCCTTGGGAATAGACACAATTATAGAATCCTCAAAAATTTTGTCCATGTGAGAGTTACTCAGGTCCGAGGATAATGACTTTGTTAGTACAGAGGAACCTGAATCGGTGCAATGCCTTGAGCACCAATCCACCTTATTGTTCATCTTCTAATCAGGAAGCTTCAAATGACACATATTTAAAATTCTGTCATGATGTTCAGGAGGTAGCTCCTTCAAGGGGTCTGCTATGGCGAGTTCGTGCTTTCGCTTTAAATCATCAAGTTCCTTTTGCTGATCTCCCAATAGACAGTCTAATTTCTCGGCAATGTCTTTGAAAACCTCTGGCTCATTTTCCATCAATAATGTATAAAAAAAAATTTCAATTGTCTACACAATCGATGACAACTGTCTACACAATCGATGTCGACTGTCTACACAATCGCCATCGATTGTTAGACAATCGGAAAAAAAAAAAAAAATTTAAATTTTCCCAATTGTCAAGACAATCGGAATTTTTTTAGAGGCCATATCACCTCTAAAAAAAAAAAAAGAATTTTTTTTTTTTTTAGAGGCGATATGGCATTTTTTTCGTGTCTATCTTTGGCGCCATTTATTTTATTATCTGGCATTCAAATCAAACGGCATAGACCTCGTTTCACATCGCGTAAATATAGAAAAATACAAATATTTAAAATTTTAAATCATATAACTGTATCCTCTTATTCCTCATTTTAATCTGCTACAGTCTTTGACAAAAAAGGTGTATTTGGGTCGATCCAAATAGTAGATTAGAGTAGATTGAACTGAGGAGGAGATTACAATGAGGAAGAAGACGATGCTTTTGTGCGTTAAAGAAAGGGGTAATTTTGACTTTTTACTGTGGCTAGGCTTGGAGCTGGCCGATTTGGGTAAAGGTGAAACTATAGGGTCTCTGCAGTAAAAGGTACATCTGACAGGGTCGGTCATGTAAATTTCCTGACTTTGAATCTTTGAAGTGTCATTTTCATTATGCCATGGGGTGATCAATCTAAAATGTCGGGGTGGCAATCTATCATTGGAATGTACTTAGCCTCTATGACCTCTCACTTTGATGGTATAAATAACTTACTAACATCTTAAATCATTGATGGTGTAAGATCACTTAAATACCATTTTGGTGTTCAAATGACGGTCAGGAGAGGGCCCTTAAAAAATTAGGCACAACTGTTTATAGGGAGCTACAACTTGGGAGCATGAATCAAAATGCTGGAAAATCGGTACGCATCGTCCGGTCAAAAAATCGGTATGTATCGGATGATACATTGAATGTATCGTCTGGTATTAGCTATACAAAAGGGCAATACGGTATATTTAATGTACCGTATCGTCCACCTCCAATACCGATACGTATCGGACGATATTTTGATCCATGCTTGAGAGAAATGTTGTTTTACAACTAGTGGCCAATGGTGTTTTATGGAGAGATGATAAGCTTTGACTATCTTGAATTGGATGATAGAGAGCATATTTCGTGTCAATATTTGACATCAAAGGTTTTTACATAATGGCCATAAAATCAGACGGTTTAGATGATGTTATTTGAAACACAAGTTCCAAAAATATCATATCTTTCTTTTGAACTCATGTACCACGGTACAAATCTCGTTTGCAGGTTGTAGCCCCCTGTATATATTAGGTGCAGTTAAAAGCCCTCAAAGAGTTTGCTCTGGTTTATATTAACCATGTGGACGTTAAAGGATAAATCGGCTTGCAAAAAAAAGTCTGACAAACTCCAACAAAATTTGTCAAATTCAGGAAAAGAGGGTCAAACTTTGGAAAAAACTGAAAACAAAAATCATACAATATATTAATTAAAAATTATAAAATTTGACAAGTAGAAGTTAGTGACTAAAATCGGAAACTATTTACGAAAAAGCCAGAAAATATTCATATAATTTTCGAAATTCACAACTGTACTTAGAAATTATTCAAATTTATTATTTTTTTAAAGTTCGTGAATAATTGAAATTTTATTCATTTTTTTGTTAAGTTCGGAACTTTTTCTAAAAGTAACAAAGTTGGTCACCTATGGTCTATAGTAGCTGCTAGAAAGAGCTACCCTTTTGATGACTTAGATTTCAAAAAGTCAAAAGTCTGCATTCTGCAACATATGGGAAGCCACATTAATCCATGATTCAAGAGAGGACAAGTTTAACATATGCACCTATGACTGAGCGTCGTTACTAAAATCGGCGTTTTTTTCAGACAAAAACATTAGTTTCACATTTAAATTGCAATTGTTTTTATAAAATTGGGTTTTGATAAAATAGCAATTTTCGCACGTAAATGCCTTCTTTTATGACATTTTTTTTCTAAAACTTTACTTATTTTAAGAAATATATTTATTTTTAACGTACTTATATATTTTGAGTACTTTTTTCTTTTCCCCATTTTTCTCGGATTTTTCAGATTTTTTTCCCCCAAAAATTCTTTTCAACTCCCTTTCCTCCAACAAGTCAAGGGTGAATGCCAAACCCGACCCGATGTGACAGTGCCTCCCAACCCGGCCCAATAGGTCAAGGGTATATATTTGACTTGGAATGAAAAATTGAAAAAGACTTTTTTTTATTTGACATTCGTGGGTGGCTGAGCAGCTTGCGCACATCTCGACTAATCTCACGAGACCCCGGAGCTAACGACCGAGTAATGCTTTAGTGGCCCTAAGGAGACTCGAATTGGTGACCATTAGGATGCAAACCCAAGACCTGACCATATGAGCTACCCCTCCAAGTTAAAAAGACTACTCACTACTATAGTAACCAAAATTGGTCCTTCGTTTTTTTATCAAAAAATCCGTTTGGTAGAATTCGTCCCTAGGCCAAATTCAACAGCCTAATTATGATTGATGGCTACCAAAAAGTTCGTTTGGTAGAACTGATGGGGATGACCTAATTGTGACTGGTAGCTACTTAAGTCTCCCTCTACTAAGAAGGCCAATTGTGTAAAAATTAAGTAGCAACCACTCACAATTAGTCATCCACATCAATTCTAAGCTTCCACTAATCCATTCCACGTGTGAGAGAAGAGGCCATGAAATCCGCTTTCACTAGTTAAGTCAAGGAATGGTGCTAGTTGGCTGAACTTTAGGCCATGAATCAAAATTTCGGCCGAAATTTGAAGATTTTGGTTTTGGTCTTTATTGAAATCGAAATCGAGAACCATAATTTCGGTTCTCAAATGTACTAAGGAGTAGATTTCGGCTGAAATTTCGGCAAAAATATTGGTTTCGGTCATGACCGAAATGAAATATGATATTTTGATCCTTGCTTTAGCCTATGCGCTCTATGTGCTCATACATTTTGATGGAATTACTTTCTTGTTTTCACATGTTTTCATAAAACGTTGGGAGCATTTTTAAAAGATATATTTTTCAAAATAAAAAAAAAAAACTTGTTTTTATTAAAAGGTATTTTTCTTTATATTTTTCCAAAATTTTTTATATTTGCCAAAAAAATATCTATTTTTCTTATTTCTAAATATTATCATTACTTTCCCCCAATTTTTTCTTCTATTTTTTTTACCCTATTTTTTCGCCTTATCAATTATTTTTCCGAATTCCGAATTGGCAACTATGTTCATGACTGATGAGCACGTATAGAGCAATTGTGAAGTGCAAGGAGTCAGTTGTTCTCTCACAAAATTCTCCAACTTAATCAAAATTTTGAAAAAAAAATTCTTCACCTAGGTGATCTGCTAATTTTTTTTACCGAATACTCTCTTGATTTGTATATTATTTCAATTTTTCTCAAATTTGTCTGAGTTTTTCAAATTTTTATTTTAGCCATACATGATTTGACCATACTTCGTTTTTATTTTTACGATTGTAAATCATTAAAGCTTGCGGACCACGACAACGTTTTTAACATTAAATAAGTGAATATAAATTATATTATATTTTAATAATTAATTATTTCTTCTATACTCTCCCAAATTTTTTCAATTTTTCCCCACAAACTTTCCCAAAATTTAACCGGGTTAATCCAAACTGACTTGTTTACTATGATGAAGGATGACTTGTACAAAATAATTTTTATTTTTTTTATTTTTTATGATTCATCTCAATTTTCGTGACTTGTTCTATTTTGTTCTTTTATGTAATCATACTCACTAAGTAGGGGTTCGGCAGTAATTTGGAAAGGTTAAAATTCGGAAAACATGACAAAATTTGGTAAATTGGGAAAAAAAATTGGAGAAAAAAAGTAGAAAAATACGGTTAAAAAGTAATAAGTTTTGTAAGAAATATTTAAAATCATGATTTATTGAATATTTTTTTTGAAGCATTTGCAAAATTTGCAATTTTTTTTTTTTTTTGATAAGAACTAGAAAGGGATTCAATAGCTATTACATCAGCAATAAATGGGGAATGTCCTCCACCCATATGGACTCAGAAACACAATTAAAGTTAAACTTGGCAAGTAGATCAGCTACCTCATTAGCTTCTCTATGAATATGTCTAAAAGTAACAGATGAAAAACCCATGCCGATCTTCCTTACATCACTGATAATGAAGTTAATTTCTGACCAATCATCACCACGGGAAAGAGAAGGTATTATCTTCGATGAGTCACTATCTAGAGTAACATGGGAAAATCCCATCTCCCAAGTAAAGAGAATGCCATGATAAGCTTCCAATGCTTCGCAATAGAGAGTATTGTGACCCCCTTTATCTACTAATGCTTTAGCACCAAGCAGTTCCCCGCTGCATTTCGAGCTATAACTCTAATACCAATATTTTTACCAATATTTTTCGTGATTCGACGCTAAGAACCATCAACATTAATTTTTAACACACAATTTTTCATAAATTCATGATTAAGAACCTTAAATTTACGAATTATTCATATGAGTACCTTTAAATCCACTCACGGAATCTTTGAGTTTGCCCACACTGAAACACATTGATTGTGTTGAATCAAACGATGGAGATCGTTTATCCTCCTAATCTTTTAGATGATGGATCTTGAGATCATGGGCGTACCATCAGACGGTCAATGTTTTATTTCCCGTAGCACACATCTCAGAAAAGTGACCTTAACATCATGTGCACACTTAAAATTGACTTTAAGGTTAATTTTTTGGGTGTGTACCACATGAAATAAAAAATCGACCGTCAAATGGTACGCCCATGATCTCAAGATTCATTATGTGAAAGATTGGGATAATAAACAATCTCCATCATCTAATTTAATGCATTCAATATGTTTCGGTGTGGGTGAAGAAGGAAATTTAATCTAAATTTGACCCGAAGAGGTAAAAAGGAATGGGAGAAAAAAGAACAGACCACGCCTCCCTTCTTCTTAAGCTAATTTTTAGATCCCTTCAATTCGGCGAACCAGAACATTTCCAAGAATTAGACTTATTTGGAGAGTCACCTAATTTTGGATTATTCGAAGTCTTATTCGGAGAGGTGCCAAAATTCGGCTAATTTTTCTGAATATTTAGTAAAAGTCGCGGAATTTTGTAACTATGCTAGTTCATCAATTGAGTAGCTCAAAACACTCCCTTGCTCTAGTGATAAAAATAAAAAAAAAGGGACTTCTAGTTCTAGGATGCCTAGTTCATATGGCACGCCTAGTTCGTCAATCTACTCAACAAAGCACCTTTTTGCGGTTAAATGTGGCCGATTTATTTGAAAGTTGTAACCATGGATCAAAATCCTGGTTTACTGATATGTATCGGTTTATCGCGGGAACATATTAATCTCGCGAGGTTAATCAGCTTCAAAAATGAGGCAAATCAACCACGGAACATATTGATCTGGTAGGGGACGATCAATTGACATCTTATCGGTTTAGCTAATTGGCTACGATCAAACCCATGAATCGACGCCAATCAGCGATGAAACGAGGCTGATCGGTCGTGAAACATATTGAATTATTAATATATCGACATGGTTCGGGCCAAAATCGATACATCATACAATATATTTCGATATTGAACATACTTTGAACCATGATTCAATGTAAAAATATTTGCACTAAATCTAGTCTAAACTAAGAACGTGTAGCACATGGTAGAGATTTAACCCATGATCCAACTCTTTTTTTTTTTGTTTTTTTGATAAGGACACACAAACTCTTAGGCGGAAGAAAAAAAGTTTCTTAAATCTTTGGTAGATGGATTAAAAGTTGAGTTCCCTTGTAAAAAGTGTTCTCCTTGTCCTTATCAAAAAACCAAAAAAACATGTTCCCTTGTTTTTTTTATCCTTCTTTTTCTTTGACTGGTGACCAAAAATGTCGATCATTAATAACTAATGGGTACCTCTATTAGCGCCGCCCACGTCGGAAATCTCTTCAAAATCATTGATTGCTTGCTCGAGATCATTTCATACTTATTAGATCATCAATTATTTATACCATCTGTCATAGATCCCTAAAAAATTGTTCAATAGGATTCAAGGGAGATTTTTTTGAGATTTGTAACATGTGAAATAAAAAATTAATGTCTTATAAGTACGACATAATCTCAAAATCTATTGTGTAAAAGATCAGGGTGAAATACAATCCCCATTATCTGATCTGAATTGCATGGCGAGGTACCCATAACCAATTGATGTGTATCCTTTAATGGAGCAACGGTCAGATTGTCAGATCTGCAGCCCTTGGATATAAGAGAATCTCGATATCCCTGATTTCCATTTTTTATAGGATGACATTGAGTTGGAATATTTTGTTGATTTATTGCACCAAGGCAAGGATAAAAAATTTGGCCGAAATGACCAAAATTTCGGTCATATTTTTGTATGGGCTTGAAATTATTGGCCGAAATTTCGATTCAAATTTTTGGTTTCGATCCACTCCGAAATCGAAATAAAACCCGAAATTTTGATCCTTGCACTAAGGGACCCTTTGTTATTTCAGTAGTGGTGATCAAGGTATCAAAAATTGGCTGATACCGATACGTATTGGTTTTGAGCCAAACAGATACGTATCGATTTTCAGCCAAACCGACATATATCGGTCGGATACATATTGGTATCTCGTGTCGGATATCCGATACTGTAACGGCCGATACGTCTTAGTTTCGACCGAGAAGTTTAATTAAATTTAAAAAAAAAAAAAAAGCCGATACATATCAGTCGAGTCATATTGGCCTCGGGCAAACTGATACCGATTTTAATACCTTGGTGGTGATCCGAAAGCATCAGGGGTTCAATCCAAGACTACTAATGAAGATATCTCACTTAGGGTACGTTTGTTTGGGCGTAATAAGTTGCTCGCAGAACACATATTACATGTGTTTTTTTGCTAACTGGATTACCTGTAAAATAAGTTTTACATGTAATTTAGTGGTGTAAAATGTATGTTCTTTTCAATGTAAACTTTACTTATAAAAATCACTTTTTCAAATTACACCGAAGAAAACAAGAGGTGCAAAATATTTGAAAATAATGGCACACTAGTCATTAGCCATTGGACTTTCTACGCATCCGACCTTAATGAAATTTTGCGCAATCCATCTTGCACTTGGAATTGATGGATGTGCCGATTTATGGTCGAGTTGGTACATAATGAAGGGCTTGCACGAGCTATCTCATTTGCATCAATAGGAAAATGAGGCTAATGCTGTGTAGCACATGGTAAATTTGTAGCACTCGTGGCATCTACAACAACTCAAAATCTGAGCCTCTCTATCATGGGATCATAATTTATGTAATTAAAACTAGTATAAACAGGAGGTTCTTTAAAGGGCTATGGAGATTGTAGATCTCAAGTTCTCAGGCCCATTACTAATGAATTGAGGCATGATAAATTTAGTCGAATTTCCTCACATGCCATGAAATTAATGGTAATGATGAGTTAAAAGGAATGACTTGGTATTTTTGAGACCTATGCCACATGAAACCCCATCTAAGCCATTTGTTTGAATGACATGATGTAAAGATCGTTGACCAAAGATTGACACAAAATACGAGTTCTGTGTTGAATCAGATGATAGAGATAGCATTTTGTGCCAATTTTTTGCATCAAAGATCTTTACATCATGGTCATCAAATCATATGGCTTAGATGGTGTTCCATGTGGCATGGCTACCAAGTCTTTCTTTTTAACGCATATGCTACGGTACAAATCTTTGAGATGACATAATAAGCGAGACTTTGGACCCTATTGATTAAAATTACGATTTGAGATCAATAGAGCAATCTCTCAATTAAAATTACCCTGAACTTCAATCCAAACAATCAATTAATTAAATCCACAATCTATCAAATCCTTCATCTTCTACACCAATCAAACAAAATAAAAAAATTATTATATCATTTTACAAGAAATTCCTCTGACTCGAGAACATTTACAAAAGAAAAAATTTATATCATTTTACAAAAACTTTCATTGATCGGTGAACAAATTTTCAAAATGCTTTCTCCACGAACAAGCTCTCAAATCTCCTTTTGCATCGAAGTTGCAACCTGAGATTGCAATACCCAAATAAGCTATAAAAAAATGTCCATGTAGAGGATAAGGGACAAACACGTTCAAATAATAACAAATCCTTTCTATCAGGTCAACCCAATTAGCATACGTTAATACATCTCATGATGGGGTTTAGATAGGGAGTGAGCTTATGAGATCATCAGTTTCATACAGGCAGATTCCTCTTTATTAGGAAAGGCAAAACTTTAGTATAAGATTTGAAGCATAATCGCCTCATTAGCTACCCAATCTAGCAAGTAGGAAGTGAAGTAAGTAAACATAAAGTCAACGATAAGGAGACAATATCATAAACACAATCAAGTGCCAGAATAATACCTTGGGATTGATTATGAATATTTTGCCTTTTGGGATCCCCATCTTCCTCTAAGTGAGTTCATTAGTGTCTCTATTCCTGAAACTCACATAAAATGGATTGCAATCAGAAGGAAAAAGTTGTCTAATATCCTAAAAACAAAAAAAGCATAACAGAAACAGTCAAGACAAAGGAATGCCAGCTTGAAACAAAATTTATTGAATCATATGAGGAAATTTGAGGGGTTTCACATTCCTTAATGCCCTTCACAGGTAAAATCCCACACTGGCAAAAAACTCAAAAAGTTTAGTGGGTTATTACTTGACAAAGTGTTTTAGCTTACCACATACATCAGTGTTTTAAATGGACAAAGGCATAAGGACATGTAACATTTACAATAAATTTATTTTGGTCAATCTCTGGTTCATTAGACACTTGTTTGATCATATTTGAAAATTTACCTCTAAACACACAATCTTGAACTCATGAGGAGCTCTTTGTATGACTTTAACCAACAAGAACAAAAATTTAGAGAATGGCATTACTTTAACACATCATAATTAGTAATGAGATAAAAATTATCTTGTTTGGTATATTATAAAGTCCAAGTAGGGGCCATGAAAAAGGTAACCAATTAGATCTCAACAATTCAATTACAATGCATGAGCACCAATGTGCCGAATATAGGTCTGCCACATTTGTCATTGCCATTATATGGTCAAGGGAGTGTTAGAAGTTCCTATTTTGGTGGCCATCACTATGGTCAAACCCGTTGACCGGTGAATGGTATAAGATCAACCTTAAGATGTACAATTGCTATTCTGGTGAGTTTGAAGAGAATAGGCAACTGCTTATTGTGTCTTTCAGTTAAGGTATGATTGTGATTTCTAATCACACTATAATTAGCAATTTCAGTCCTTAATGGGATAGGACTCTTTGGCTATAAATATAAGGGGTGCCTGGTCCCAACGATAGCTCGACATAATTCAATCCTCCCTATTGGCTAGAGCATCCCCATTGTGCTAGGAGACATTGAACGCGAGAACATCGCTGAAGATCGGCAACCATCAATGGCTAACGCTCAAGGTGCGCATATTTATAGTTCATATATTTATTGATTTTTGATTGATCGTGCGCCTAGATCTTTAAGCTAAATTTGGATGGTCGGATCGTCAGATCCATTTAGATTCCATCAATTGGTATCAGAGACATGATTGGCGTTATGATCGGTCAAAGCTTTAAAATGAGTTTTTTTTTTTTTAATGGCTGTTTTATAAAAAAAAAAAAAAAAATTTGGCCGTCGGTGGGGGTTCTCCAACATCGATCGGGCCGACGATGGCGATGAGGCCGACGGTCGCTAATCGGACCACAGGGTCCGTGACCATAGAGGAAGGAGGCTTGCGGCTCAAGTCAAAAAAAAAATAAAAATTTGATTCAGCGGCCGTGGCATCCGGCCGACGGTTTCTCCGACCACCGGACCGACATCAGCCAACTTCCGGGTGGCCGATCTGCCCTCTGCCGTCGGCGCCGGTCACTAGATGGGGCGCGGGGAAGCTCGAAAGGGTTGTCTGTAACAACAACCAAAAAAAAAAAAAAAAAAAAATTTTTTGTTCACTTTGGGCCGGTCCGAGGAAGTTTTTTCTCGGACCGTGATCGGTGACGTCTCAAGACAGGGCCGATCTGCCGGACCGTGCGCCCGCCACCATCGGTGGGCGCGGTACACTTAGGAGGGCGGCTAGCTGCATCCCGCTGAGTTTCAAAAAAAATTTTTGGGAAGATGAGCAGTGTTAAGGGGGAGGTTTAGGGTTTTCTCGGGCCGGATCGGGTTCGGTCCGACCGCCTCGCCTATTTGGCCCCTAACCCATGGCCTATCCCGGCCCGCCCACCCACTAGCCTATTTGGCGACCCACTGACACGACCTTTCTCTGTCGGCCCCCTCACCCCTTTGGCCGTCCCGCCCATCTGTCTGCCCGCTGACCCGGCCAGCCCCGTCGACCCGACCGCCTGGCCTGTGGCCTCGCTGACCCATCCGGCCATCGGTGACCTACTCCGCTACTATGGTTCACCATTTTGAACCTCTTAATCTTCTCGGGCCATTTCTGGGCTATTTACAGGTCCGATTTTCGGACATTATATATGCATTTTGACTATCTCGGACATTCCGGATCCGTTTTTGAGGTCTATTTTTGATAATGAGCTCTCTATTATGATATTTTTATGACCTGATGTTATTTTTTCCATTTTTTAATTGTGTAATCAATTTTTGTTCAAGTATCATTCATTAGAATTGGGTAGTGGAGGTTGTGCTCCACCGCCATGGCTGGTACTTACACATTATAATGCTCGTTTATTGTCTATTTTGACACCTCCTCATAACACGTTTTGTGATCATCTAAATTATTATCAAGCCTAATTTGAAAACATGGCTTGGAAAGATTCTTCTGCCCAACGGTGATGATCCTTCCTAGTGCCGTGGTTTTCATAGTGAGGTTTAATTTTGTTCAAGACCGTGTTACAAATCCAGTGAAAGTGTGTAGTGAACGTTGGCGTTACAACATAAGGGATTCTTCTGCCCAACGGTGATGAATCACTTAATGTTATATGATGGTTGTGTTTCACTATTCATTATTTTGTGTGCGTGGGTACTGCTCGCGTGTTGTGACTCGACCCAACGGAGGGTCATAACGACGCAATTAGTACCACAATCATTAATATAGATTGAGGAAGAGACTAGTGTGTTATGGCTCGACCCAACGGAGGGTTATAATGACACAAATCGTTTCTCAATAACCCCACATTGGTTTTAATTTTTATATTCCTTGACATATTTTAACTTTCGCGTCACATACTATAATTATAACCTTGTGGAAATGATAGTTACTTCGATCGTATGTGGACATAATAAAGCCCTTAATTATTGTGCAGCATTGAACCCGTCTATCATAACTAGTATGATTGGTGGAATTGAACTTTTGAGTGGATCAAATTATAAGAAATGGAAGGAACAAGTTGCAATTGTTCTAGGCTGCATGGATCTTGACTATGCTATACGATCTGATAAACCCAAGGTGCTCACCGCTGATGCCTCGGCTGAGGGATCAGCGATAAACCATACGGATTTAGAAAAATGGGATAGATCAAATCGTATGAGCCTCATGATCATAAAGAGTTCCATTGCTGATGCGATTCGGGGAGGTATTCCTGACTCGCACACTGCAAAAGAATACATGCAAGTCATTAAGGAATAATTTCAAGGGACTTCTAAAGCCCTTGCCAGTAGTCTAATTGTTAAAATGAGAACCATGAAATATGATGGTAATAGCGGTGTCCGGGAGCACATTATGAAAATCAGTGGCATGGCAACTCAATTGAAAGAATTGGACATGGATTTTTCTGAGGATTATCTTGTTCACTTCATTATGACTTCTCTTCCTGCGCAATTTGGCCCGTTCAAGATCAATTATAATACGCAGAAAGAGAAGTGGAAGATGAACGAGCTAATCACTCACTGTGTCCAAGAAGAAGAACGACTTCGGGCTGAAAAACCTGAAAGTGCCCATTACGCCGCTCTTGGCCCATCGAAATGAAATTTCAAGCGAAAACCGGGACAATATAAAGGAAAGAACGTGAAAGCTCCTCCACCGAAAACCAAACAAGGAGAAGCTAGCACATCTACTTCTGGCATCAAGTGTCACTTCTGTAAGAAGAAGGGACACATTAAGAAGAATTGTCAATACTGATTGGCTAGTTAAGAAAGGTAATGACCTTGCTTTTGTGTGTTTTGAATCACTTTATGTTGATGCTCCATGCAATACTTGGTGGATAGATTCTGGTGCAACTATTCACATAAGTAATTCAATGCAGGGATTTCGATCCAGCAGGAAGCTAAGTAAAAGTGACGTACCATCAAACTGAATGGAGTAGAAGTAGACGTGGAGGCCATAGGGACTCTCCGTCTCATTTTAGATAGTGGTTTCATTTTGGATTTAGTTGATACTATTTATGTTCCCAGTATCACTAGAAACCTTATCTCAATTTCTAAATTGGATTCATTAGGTTTTGAATTTAAATTTGGACATAATATATTTACTCTATTATTTAATTCCGATATTGTGGGTGGTGGCTCATTAGTGGGCAATCTTTATCGATTGAACTTGGATTCATCTTACGCCCAATCTTTAGTTTCTATGCATGTGAATGATAAAATAAGTAAGAAACGAAAACGAGCACTCGATAACTCCTCCATTTTATGACATAAACGTTTAGGCCATATATCTAAGGATAGAATGGAGAGGTTAATTAAAGATGATATAATCGATGCGCTCGATTTCTCTGATTTCAATACTTGTGTTGATTGCGTTAAAGGAAAACTCACAAAGACTAATAAGAAAGGGGCTCTCAGAAGCACGAGTTTGCTGGAAATAGTCCACACTGATATTTGTGGACCGTTTCCAACTCCCGCTATTGGTGGTCAAAAGTATTTTATTACCTTCACTGATGATTATTCTAGTTTTGGTTATATAGTTCTCATTCACGAAATCGAGGCCTGGATATGTTTAAAATCTATAAAGCCGAAGTTGAGTTACAACTCAATTCGAAGATTAAAATTGTGAGATCTGATAGAGGCGGCGAGTACTATGGTAGATACTCTGAAACATGTCGCAATCCAAGACCCTTCGCCCTGTATCTACAAGAGCATGGCATTGTCGCTCAATACACCATGCCGGGAACACCTGAACCAAACGGTGTATGGATATGGTGAGAAGCATGTTATGCAACTCTATGTTGCCTACGTTCTTGTGGGGAGAAGCCTTGAAAACAGCGGTGCATATCCTAAATCGAGTTCCTAGTAAGGCAGTTCTCAAGACTCCTTATGAGCGATGGGTAGGAAGAAAACCGACTTTAGGGTATTTACACTTTTGGGGCTGTTTTGCTGAAGCAAAGGTGTATAACCCACAATTAGAAAAATTGGACCCTAAAACTATAAGTTGTTATTTCATTGGTTACCCTGATAGATCAAAAGGCTACAAATTTTATTGCCCCACTCATAGTACCCGGATTGTTGAGACTAGACATGCACAATTCTTTGAGGATCGTGAGATCAGTGGGAGTATAGAGCTTAAGAAAATCACTTTTGAGGAGAATCGGGTTATAATTCCTATCCCTTTTATCCAAGAAAAAGTGGCACCAACACCAGTTATTCAAGCCAGTGTTGATGCACCTGTGGCTATACCTATTGACACACCCCACATTGAGGAGGCTCTTTCTCCCATGGCGACTACCAATGATCTACCATTGCGTTGATCAGAGAGAGCAAAGAAGCCTGTCATTTCTGATGACTATATAGTTTACCTCAATGAGAGTGAGTTTGATTTTGGAAAGGAATCAGATCCTGTTTCCTTTAGCCAAGCCATGAAGAGCGACAAATCCACTCAATGGCTTGGAATCAATGAAACATAACTCGGTCTGGGATCTTTGTGAGTTACCTAATGGAGTTAAGCCTGTATGCTGTAAATGGGTATTTAAAACCAAGCAAGACTCCAAAGGTAATATAGAAAGATACAAGACCCGATTAGTCGCTAAAGGTTTCACTCAAAAAGAGGGAATAGACTATAAAGAGACATTTTCTCCTGTCTCTAGAAAGGAATCTTTGCGGATAGTCATGGCATTAGTAGCTCATTTTGACTTAGAATTGCATCAAATGGATGTTAAAACTGCTTTTCTGAATGGCGACTTGCATGAAGATGTCTTTATGACACAACCTGAAGGTTTTCAGGTTGAGGGGAAGAGTCATTTAGTTTGTAGACTCAAAAGGTCTCTATATGGTTTAAAGCAGGCATCTCGACAATGGTACTTAAAATTTTACGAAGTCATTTCAAATTTTGGTTTTAAAGAAAATACTGTGGATCAATGCATATATCTTAAAATCAGTGGGGTTATCATCCTTGTTTTATACGTTGATGATATCTTACTTGCGAGTAGCAATTTGGGCATGTTATATGAGACAAAGAACTTTTTATCAAAGAGTTTTGATATGAAAGATCTTGGTGAAGCTTCCTACGTGATAGGAATTGAGATTCATCGAGATAGAGCCCGTGGCATATTGGGATTGTCTCAAAGAGCTTATATTGATAAAGTTGTTAAAAGGTTTAACATGCACAATTGTTCTGCTACTGTTGCCCCTGTCATTAAGGGTGATAAATTTAGTCTACTTCAAAGTCCCAGGATCGATCTGGAGAGAAAACAGATGGAGACAATTCCCTATGCATCGGCAGTTGGGAGTCTCATGTATGCACAAGTCTGTACTCGTCCAGATATAGTATATATAGTTGGCATGCTTGGCAGGTACCAATGTAATCCTGATTTGGATCATTGGAAAGCAGCTAAGAAGGTTTTTCGCTATTTACAAGGGACTAAAGGACACATGCTCACATACAAAAGGTCGAATAACCTTGAAGTTATTGGTTATTCAGATGCTGATTATGCTGGGTGTCAAGACACTCGTAGGTCCACATCGGGTTATATTTTTATGCTTGCAGGTGGACCTATATCTTGGAAGAGCGTTAAACAAACGCTGACTACTTCGTCCACTATGGAAACAGAATTCGTTGCATGTTTTGAGGGAACATGTGAGGCGATATGGTTGAGGAATTTTATCTCAGGGCTTCGAGTTGTTGATACTATTTCAAAGCCACTGAGAATCTTTTGTGACAATTCCGTTGCGATTGCTATCTCCAATAACAACAAGATTAGTGGGGGTTCCAAATATATTGATATAAAATATCTTGTTGTCAGGGAGAAAGTTCAGAATCAAATTGTATCTGTTGAAAAGATAAGTACGACACTCATGTTGGCTGACCCTCTCACAAAAGGTTTATCTCCCACGCTTTTTTTGGAGCATGTTGCGTCATGGGGTTGACGGATAATTTTGATAGCCTTTGAGAGTGGATATATGCGAGTGAATACATTTGTTTAAATTGATTCAGAAATAAAACTTATTTATTTGCTTTTCAATTTTTATGCAAATAATTCCTTGGAACATATGGTGCAAGTAGATGGCAATAAAGTAGGACCAATATTAGATTGAGTTTACATGTAATCACCATTCAGTTTATAAACTTACAATCTATGTGAAATCATACTAGTTGGAATCCATGTCGGTGATGACTTCCAATACAGTAACTAATGAGCGGTCATATATCGATGATATGATATATTGACTACATTGATTTTGTGTTGAAATTCTCACTGGACCGGATTGATAATAAAGACTTTGATTAAGATTGATTGTGACTTACCATTCCACGAACGTTAGCTAACATTGGGTACTCGGAGTTTATTGACATAGTTTGACCAAGTGGGAGACTGTTAGAAGTTCCTATTTTGGTGGCCATCACTATGGTCAAACCCGTTGACCGGTGAATGGTATAAGATCAACCTTAAGATGTACAATTGCTATTCTGGTGAGTTTGAAGAGAATAGGCAACTGCTTATTGTGTCTTTCAGTTAAGGTATGATTGTGATTTCTAATCACACTATAATTAGCAATTTCAGTCCTTAATGGGATAGGACTCTTTGGCTATAAATATAAGGAGTGCCTGGTCCCAACGATAGCTCGACATAATTCAATCTTTCCTATTGGCTAGAGCATCCCCATTGCGCTAGGAGACATTGAACGCGAAAACATCGTTGAAGATCGGCAACCATCAATGGCTAACGCTCAAGGTGCGCATATTTATAGTTCATATATTTATTGGTTTTTGATTGATCGTGCGCCTAGATCTTTAAGCTAAATTTGGATGGTCGGATCGTCAGATCCATTTAGATTCCATCAGGGAGAACCAGAGGTGTCTTTAGATGCATACAGGTATCAGTTGGACCAATCACCAAAACTACATACAAATTAAATTTTTTACTAATCAGTGGAATTAATATGACTGTTAAGTACTCCATTTATAGAAATTCCTGGACTATATTTAGTTTTGATTTCTTAAAGCAAGAACAGAAGCATCATTACATGCATAAGAGGAGGTATCAAACCAGTCATACCAATCTCAAATATACCGTTAGTCCACCTCTTCAACATCTCCAATGCAACCTTGGGCTGATCCATCGGAACCATGTGACCGGCGTCATGGACCTGCTACAACTGATGATCACAATCAACATACCCAAATTTGGAACGAAAAATTGCCAGCAAACTTGAAAAAAAAAAATTTATTCTATCACGACCCGAAATTCTACCCCATCTCGAGGGCCTAAAATTCTGAGTTATGACCCGCACATATCCCGGATATGCTAAGCGGACATACACCTAATAAGAGTTCTCGTGCAAAACAGGTTCCACGAAATCCGTGAAATCCAACAATTAGGGTGAAATATAAATGCAATCATAAATACTAAATAAGTGTGATAAAATCATAATCCACCAATAAAATGAAAATGAAAGTCGGAGACAAATTCGATAAAATAACTATAAAATCCATAATACTAGTATTAATAGAACTCAATTCTCAGCCCACAATGATCAGTAACCGGTACTCGAATCAAGATCAGCACCGTAGTTCTTTTGATAACCGGCAGCGTTGCCCTCCAAAGGCTCCTGGTACTCAACGCCCGCGGAATCAATGAAATCAGCGTCGACGAGATCTAGATGGCCGGCGTCTACTCTACCAGTGTAATCACCTGCAACTGTTAGATTATTGTGGGATGAGTTTACTCAGTCACGTAAACTCAGTGGGATACACCACCAATCCACCCCATACTACTCAGATGCATTGTGGGTGCATCTTGTGAGTGATAAACATAGTATCTCAAAGTAGATAGCAAAAGAAAGACAAAATCACATGCATATCGTAAAACTCATATCATATCATAAATGCAAGATCATGATCTAGACACTCATATCCTAACGTGCCTTACCATATCTCATAATATATTATATCATGTCTTATTATCATTCTCGCACATACGTCTGTACATCGCATGAACGCAACTAACATATTAGTGAAATCCTAAACGACCTGTGTTAGAGTCGCTGCTCGAGCTACTATAGGAGGGTCAACATAGTATCATACCACCATATTATAACACCCTTGTGTCATACTCATACTCCACCATCCAACCAATGGGGAAACATAATGGCCAAACTCACTCATAACACACTCATACTCATAATCTCTCCCAGAGATCCGTCTTGGCTGAAAGACGTTGTTGCCCTTACGGTGGCTACGCAAGGAACGACACGTACAGAGACTTAAGTTCTTTATCTTTTGCTGGTCTACACAGCGATGTCTTATTTTCGTACTCGTATCATAACTTATCTTATCTCATACTCATATCTTATCATACTCTTATACTTAATCCTATAACAAACTATAGTGAGGCAACCTTCCTAATTCACACTTCTCAAGAAAAAGGTTCCGTAGTAACATG
This sequence comes from Chloranthus sessilifolius, assembly GCA_021018995.1. NCBI lineage: Eukaryota > Viridiplantae > Streptophyta > Magnoliopsida > Chloranthales > Chloranthaceae > Chloranthus > Chloranthus sessilifolius. Next base: position 46,405,286 of record CM037589.1, on the reverse strand, counting down.
AATATACTTCGTGTGATAGTTTATACAACCATAGAGGTGTTGCATTTGTATATGGACGCCAATATTTCGAGTTTCACTTGACCGTAAAAGAAACCTCACCACAACTAAGGCCCAAAGCCCGATTCTCGTATCATATCTCATATCTTATCCTCTCGTATTAAAACTCGGGGTGATAGGATCACTGTATATGTCACTGTATACGAAGTTACACTGAATTCACACTCACTCGACTTGTCATGGGTCTCATTCCACCATGAGTTGTAAGGCATGTGAATACGGTGTATTCCTCGCTTCGATACCATCTCAGCGAATCACCACGCCCAAGTGTAGGCATGATCTCATATACTCTCGTACTCATGATCTAATATATTCTTAACTCGTATAAATTGATTAAGTTGCAAATACAAAAGTATCACATATACAGAATGATTTATACTTAGATTTTGATTATGCTTATATTTATATTTATTTACATACCACACCAATATAATTATAAAATAGGGTTATAAGTGTGATTTCGATAATCGTAAAGGTCAGAGTTCGGTTTCATAAAAGCATCAAAGTTCTAACACTTTGTATTATCGAAGAGGTCGTGTTGAAGCGATAAAATTGAGATATATATATATAATAATTAGATAATTAAATTAAATGGTATTTATAATTATTAAATTATGATTTATCATGACCATCGATCGAAAGACCTTATAATATAATATACACAGAAACTTTGGTCATAAGAATTGAAAAATAATATTAAATTCGAATAGCCTTAAGTCATTCAAAATTAAACCCAGCTTGTTACTCTATTTTGACCTCTAGAACGTCAGATTCGTGAAATGGCTATTTCACACAAAGTTGTAAAGCTCGCTGTCTTCTTTTCAATTTCGTAAGAATCACATTAATTTGAGGTCGGAGTAAAACGATATGGCCAAAATACCCGACAGGTGCATCAATGGTCGCGAGGTCGGGTTCGTGGACGCGAATTCGGGTTCGTAGCCGCAAGTTCGGACTCGAAACTTTAAGATGGTACAATTTATTATTCTTTTAATTAAAATAAAAATATAATTTAATTTTGAGCTTAAGTAATTTTAATTAAATAATAATATAAATTTGCAACAATAATATATATTATTATAGTCTTAGTAGAAGGATAAATTTCTAACTATATTGATTTGGAAATAAATAATATCAATATGATATTATGCCAATTAAGTCAATCTATCAAATTTATAAATATTAGAATTTAATTAATTTTACAGACATAAAAGAGAAAGTAAACATATTAAATATACAGACCTAATATAAGGTAAAATATTAATGGCTCAAACAAAAGGGATTCTTGAAAAGAAAAGAGAAATAACATATAAACCCAATTTACAAAATATATAACTTTCAAGGGAAAACATATATTAAATATATAGATCTATTAATTTATGAGATATTTGGGTTTAAATAAGATTTTTAAACCCGTCGATGCGCGATCGAACACATCTTACGTGACGGGATCTGAGAAGAACAAGATGGATTGATGGGTACCCATCTCTTGAAGCGTGAACGAAAGATCAACGGCGATTTGGGTTAAAAAGGTCGATGCCTAAAGCGTCGGTTCATCCAAGTCTTGAGAGACTATGATTTCTGATTATAGAGAGTAGAGAGCTTTTAAAGTTTTATTTATAATGGTATAAAATTTTAGGTCAACTCTAATTAACCCTTTTAGTAGATTTAATAGAATATGAGATTTTTACGCGGAATAAGAATTCATACGTAACTTGGATAGCTTGAGAAAATGTTTCGTTCCAGCACCAAAGCAATTGGTGTTTTTCTCCCGAAATTACAATTATACCCTTTGACTTGCTTGATCACTTAAAATGGGCATAACTTTTTGTATTCTTGTCAGAAGTCGTCAAATTATATATCGTTAGAATCGTATCGACGAGCACTTCGCAATGAGTCTAATTTTGATATGAGAAAAATTAAAAATTTTCTATTTTAAAGGGTGGGTTTCGATTCTAACGTGGAGCATTAGCACAGTACATAGTGTGATACATCATCTAACACCGTTAAAATAAAGTCTAAAAATCCGAGTTGTTACATATTCTCTTCCTAAAAATACAGAAAAAACTCATCAATTCACTAGATTCTTCAAAACAAAGATTGGAGCCCAGTAAAAAGTTTTCCACAGTTATCAATTTAACAAACAGTAGAAAATATTACAAATGAACAGTTAAGAAAGCAAAAACAGCATAAAAACCAAGGTAATTTATCTATTAGTCCCAGATGAATCAATGAGACATTCACCTCATTCATCAAAACCTTATTTTAAACATCCAAGAATCTCTAATTTGTGAGTCTGGTGCATAACTCATATATTTTGGATTATTATCTGCAATGGTTTCATATAGCCACAAATTTCGTTGGTCATAAAACAGAAGATTTCCATCACACAAATCGAACACGGATTCATCTCTAGTTTCTGTTACGACCAGAATTTGTGGCCATAACGCCCAATATATCTATCTTAGACTTCGAAAATTTCACAAAAAGCCTTTAGCTAATTTTGAAAGTACCCATCCATATATAATGGACCAATAAAGAAAACCTAAACTCTAATTCTCCAACCAACAAATCAAAATCACCAAAACAAGTTCCAATGACATCATTCTCACAATTCATTCAAACACGAAAATTCCAAAATCATCAATAACAATAATATATATATATATATATATATATATATATATATATATATATATATATATATATTAAAACATGGTCACTTCCACAAGCTTGCAGGCATTGTAACCCAAAACTAAGTTTTACATTTCAACCCCAACTCAGATAGATGGTAAATTTTAATTATCAACAATAAAAAAAAGAGTAACAAATGCCAATTCGTTCAAATTCAAAAACATAAACCTAAATAATAATAATAATGATAACAATTATATGGAAACAAAAACACACAGGCCCACTTCTACAAAGTGGAACTGAAACTCAAACCCTAATTTCATTTTGGACCTCCTATCTACCTCTAAAGCCTAAATCAAAGAAAATAAAAAGAATCCCTAAACAACCATCTCATTCAAAAAATAAAAATAAATCTCACATTCACAAACCTGCAATTGAACTCAAAACCCTAACTTTTCCAACCCCAACGTCCACATCACCTAAACCCTAACACAAATAATCATTGAACGACCATACTAATCACAAGAAACAAAAACCCACTTCACAAATAACATCAAAGGCCCATGAATCTATCCACTTTGGGCTTGCCAAACCCTAGGCCACTCCCTGATCTACGCGCAGAAGCAATGGCATGCATTAAAAATAGATTAAAAAAATAGCTGAATAAAAATTAAGAAGATTGAGAAAGTACCCATTTAGAGAAAATTTATGACGGTTAAGTGATTTGAATTGCAGAGCCACCATTGAGAGCTGCCCATCAACCTAAACAATAACAAAACCCCCTTTTTCAATCTATGCAAAGCAGCAAAGGGCAAGGTCGACACTCGCCTAGATTTTGGCCAGATTTTCTGCAAGTAGGGTTTGTACCCTAGGCGAAGGTGCTCTGCTCGATGACGACCTCTCGAAATAGGGTTTATACCCTCTATCGTTGACGATCAGCGACTGCAACATCCATATCGCCAAAGAATCCAAAAAGCCATTCAGAGGGTTTCAAGGCTACATCGGAAGGTGGATGGAGCAGTAATAAATATAGCCATTCCCTTGCTTCTTCAGAAATTGCAGGTAATAAAATAGTATTACGGAGCCCTCGCCTCGTAATCCCAAAAAATTACAGGCAATGTGTATAGTGGATTACAACGGTGGAATACGCTGAAACGAACAAGATGGTGGCGTTAAATTTCCGACCGTTACCCCTAATTTTGTCACATTAAGCGTGATTTCTCCATATTAGTCTAAAACGAACGTACCCTTAGTAAAATTCATTATTTCGTTTTACGTTTTTTTGACTGTGGTCATTAATAAATTGAAAGATTGTGTTCCTCCTCCTTACAAGTTGTACAATCATTCTTAATTTTTTTCAAGTGCGAATTTCAATCTTCTTTCTTGTGGTTGATTTGGGAGTTCCTATAGTAAGGCGGGTGAATAACATGACTAACATGTTTGACGTGTCATTGAGATTCGTTCAGAGTCAGTTCGATTACTTTATTATATATCTCACAATACCGTGTAGATGTATATCATTACTCACAATATATCGACGAATATGCATTACTCCAACGATGGCAACCATGGCATGGATACAAGGGAGGACCAGAATGTCAAAACAACGATAAGAATAAGACTTCTTATCTAAATGTACATTATACTTAAATGTTGATGTTGATACCTCAAAAACGTTGGGTGATGATGGTAGAACTTGACAAAATCTAACTGCTTCATCAGTTTTTTTCAACATATCGGATGCATATGGGGTTAAACCCTTCGACATGTTTTCACCTTTTGTAGCTCTGTCATGAAAAAGTTGAGCAACTTTCTTCCTCGTTGCTTCAATAAGGGCTATTATTGGTAGACATCTAGCATGAACTAGAATTTTGTTCAAATACTCAGACATATTTGTAGTCAGAAGATCGTATTTACGATCAGGGAAGAGCGTTCTGGACCACCTCCATGATTCACTATGCCCAAGATATTTTGCACCAGCAGGGCTCGCACCATCAAGTTTCATTATTAGCTCAGCACGTTCTTTAACAGTATATGTCCGAGCAATAGGCTAGAATTAACTCCATAAAGCTGAATTCGTGGTGGGGCTCAATTAATGCAAGTCAGTCCAGTCAGTCAATCACGTAGCGTCATTTCAGCAACCTGCACTTTGTCGTATTAAATCTTTCCTCCATTTATAATATTGTTGATTGCTTTGGTTAAACAATTAATTTAATAATATCATGTGCTCCATGTAGAGAGTTTGTTTGACTCAAGAATCTGGTTCAAGAAGCTTTGAAACTCTTCACTACACAGTATTTTAATGTGAAAATCTTATTTAAATCTATTTTATGGCCTTAATTTTTTTTTGTCTCTGACCATTTTATTTTCTGTGTGAAATTAAATGATACCCACGAGTAGGATTGTCATTGGGTCGGTTTTCATGCTAAATTGAAACTGAACCGATAACTTTTAGATTTCTTGTTTCTCAAATCGAATTTGAACCGATAAGCCTCCAGTCCGAAACCAAACCAATAATTATTGGTTCGGTTGATTTTCGATTTTTAAATCTCAAAATTTTTATTTGTAGCATTTATACTAGCTAAACCCTATTATATTATTCAGATCAAACCCTAAAATTTTTAAAACTCTTATGTATATTGAAAACTAAACCCTATTTATCTTTATCCTTACTACCATATAAAAGCACGAATGGCCAAATCTTTCAGTCAATTTTGGTGTTTTCATATCTTTTAGGAACAAAGTACCCTTATATCACCACATATACCCCTAACTTTCACCTTATCTACCATTTCCCATGTTTTCTCTTATTTTTCCTCTTTATAAAGAAGTTGTCTTTTGTCCAAAGCCTGTAGACATTTTAATCCTACCAATCTTCTGAAAATAAAACTCCTAACTAGGGATGTTAATGGGCCGGGCCGGGTTCGGGCCAGGTTTTCCACCCGACCCATTTTTAAAAGAAATTTTTTAGGCTAATTGGGCTGGGCCTAGTCCGATTTTGAAATATTGTGGCCCAAACCCGGCCCGATTAGCTATCCGGGCCGGGTTTCTAATAATTTTTTTTTAAAGACCCAATTTTTTCGAATCGGGCGGGGTCGACCCTTACACTTTACAGCCTGAATCCGGCCCAATTTCTTATTCGGGCCCTAGCCCGACCCGTTTATTAACTACAAACAATGGGCCCGAGCCCGGCCCATCCGGGCTGGGTCCTGGCTGAAACGCAGCCCGTTGACAGCCCTACTCCTAACATACCCAAAATATTCCAATCCAACTCTTCTGCTCAAAGTAAAGCTGCTATGGTAACTCAAAGGCCACCTAGCTAGCTAAGCTTCAGTTGCCAAAATATTTTTTTAATACAAATCAAAAAGTAGCTTATAAGCGCCTAAGAAAAAGCAACGCCTAAGAAATAGCTTCGGATCAAATGGTGGAGATCGTACTTCACCCAAATCTTCTACAAATGACCTTTATGATTTAAATTTTATGATCTAATGGAGCCATTACTTGCACCTTGAAAGTTGGCCCTTGCACCGAATTAAAAGAAAGACTAAATTTTAGAGACATGTGACAGGTGAAAACGCAATCTAGGCCGTCTGATTTAAACTTTGTGATCTATAGATCTCTAGTGCATAAGATTGGAGCAAAACACAATATTTATTATATGATCTATTGTGGTCAAATATTGAATAAGATAATAGCCATTGACACAATTAATTACACGATGAAGATTATATTTCGAAGCTAATCTTTTGCAGTTGATATCTTTAAATCACGACCTTCAAATCAAACGACTTAGATTTTGTTTTCTCATAGCATAGGTCACCAAGCTTGGAAGTATTTCTTTAAATTCAGTGCAAGGGCCAACTTTCCGAGCGCAAGTAATGGCTCCCCTAAGAAAATACTACCATAATACTATACGGGTACCACTGTTTGCGCTCATGCCATTTATGAAAGCCACACGTTGCAGACCCCTTGAAAACCATTGATTGCTTTGGATCAGATTATGGAGATCGCTTTTTACACATCCGAAACAATCAATGGGTTTCAAGGGGTCTATAATGTGAGCGCTTTCAGGGAAAGCGGGGGTGCAAATCATTAAATGCAATCAATGCCACTGTTTGACGTCTTGAGTCATATGACGGAGGCAAATTTTTGTACCAATCTTTTGCATCATAGATCTTTAGATCATAGCCTTCAAATAAATGGCATAGATGGTATTTTGATATGGCACAAATCTCGAAATATTAAGTCTTTATTTTAAATTATGTGCGAGGGCCAACTTCCCATGTGCAAGTAATGGCTCCCCAAAGGAAAAGGGTACCTCTATTCACGCCTACGAAACTATTGATGGGCGCCTACACTATAAACCGTTGGTTGTGCTGAATTAGACGATGGTCATCATTTTTCATTCCAATCTTCCACAAGGATCTTGAGACCATACACTGAAAACATTTGACTATGTTGAAGCATACGATGGTGATCATTTTTCACACCAACCTTCCACAAAATGGATCTTGAACCATGGATGTGCCATCAATGGTCAAGTTTTTATTTCATGTGGCAAAAATCTAAAAAAGTTTTCTCTTAAATCACATGGCACACATCACGCTCCAATGGATTTAGGGTCACGCTTGGATCTGTGTCACTTGGAAGATTGGAATGAAGTACTATACTTATAAAAGCAACAGTTGACTGCATTGAATTATATGCTTTGTGCTAATTTTTTCCATCAGAGATCTCTACATGATGATCTTCAATTTTAAGGCATAGATGGTGTTTTCACATGACACAATTGCCTAAAATATGTCGTCTTTCATTTTAAGTTGTGTGCTTGGGATAACTTTGTGTGTGCCATTAATGACTCCCTAAATAAAATCGTGTGAAATTTTCATGTAAATCATGTTATATTTATTTATTAGTTTAAAATATAATAAATATATTAAATATTTTTAAAGAAAATAAAACTTCATTTGATTTATTTCTTAGTTTTGTAGGTTAATATTTTTAGGCAATGGATGTTCTCATTTTTTATATGCAAATAAATAGTCCCACATTGATAAATGTAAAAAGTGTCTAGGCTATATATATAGAATCTTTCACCTTCTATTATTATTTGACAATGAGAATAGAGCGTGCGTGTGCGTGACGATTGGCGTTTAAGCGCATTAGCGCTTTAGGTACTTCGCACGTGCGCATTGTCACAAAGAGAGGTTTGACTTTTTGACCAGGTAAATCTAACGGTTACTGAAAGACATCGGAATTTGAATACTCAATTACTCAATCAAAAAAGAAAACGAAAAATTAAAATAGGTAGGGACATTTCACATTTCTTGCCCTAACCAATAAGGGAGCTATAACTTGCACACAAATATGTATTTTTTGACATGTTTAATAAAAAATACTTTGGTAGTTTTGAGATATATACCCATAGTGACAAATTTTGTTTTCGGCAACATTTCGGTAGGGGGTCATATCGGATATATTTCGAGAAAATTTTGAAAAGTTTGGGGAAAATTTCGGGGAGTACAAAAAATATTAAATATAAATTATATTTAAACTTCATAAAAATTTTATTTATTATTTTTAAAATGAAAAAAATTAGAAGAAATCTATTAATTTCGGTGAAATTTTGTTAATTTCGCCGAAATTAATGAAATTTCAGCAATTTCGAAGAAATTATCGAAATTTCGCTGAAAGTTTCGCCCAACCCCTATTTCGGTAAATTTCGAAAAAATTTCAGAGATTTTCAGAGAAATTTGTTACTATGTATCTACCACATGAAATGCCATCTAAGCGATCTGATTTAAAGACTCTTATGTAAAGATCTTTGATGCCGATACAAAACATGATCTCCATCCTCTGACACGTAAGAAACAACTATTGAATCAGATGATGGCCATGGACTGTATTCAATCACATGATAGAAACCACATTTTGTTTCAATCTTTGACCTCAAATATCTTTCTTCAATCTCATATGGCTTAGATGGAGTTTCACGTGCCACAATTTTCCATAACATTGATTGCCTCGAATCAAATAGTGAAGATCGTTTTTAGTACCAATTTGTCACACAAGAGATCTGAAAATAATGGCCCACCTACAGTCAAATATTAATTCCACGTGGAACACATCTCTAAAAGTGACTACTTGAAAAGTATAATAGCCATATTTTCTAGGCTGATTTTATCGTAAATGAGATATGACCAGTTGGATGAACTGAATTTATACAAGTAGCACCAAGTTTACAGCTTTGGATCAAACGATGGAGATCATTTTTCACCCCAATCTTTCACATAATGAATCTTCCACCATCCACATAATGTATAAATTTTAATATATTTAAATATTGTAAAGATCTTATTAATGTTTTTTCATAATATATGTAAACACGTGCAACACACGTACACTTTTACTAGTATTATATAAAAGTACAAATGATTTTTGCCAATCTAGTGTTTTCATACTTTAGGAATAAAATACTCTATCTACCCTCATATTCTTCTTTATGCATCTGTATATCTTATAACTTTTTATAACTAGACTTTTAATTAAATTAGGACTCTTCAAGTAGAACAACTCCTTATACATGACTCTCTTAAGTGAATAAATCTCTCTCAATAGGTGAATATTTTATATGATTTCGACCATCCCACTAATCTGCTACTTTTTGGATAGGCATAAATAGATATCCTTTAATGTATTTTTCGGTTTATCATTGAAAATTTTCTATTGGCCGTCTATTTTTATAAAGAAACCAATTGGATGGTTATAGTCTGCCAATCGATTTTTTTTTGGCCACTTGTCTAAGTTGATTGAACGGTTCTCGCTATTTTAAATAAACACTTATTGACAGTTAGAGATGGAAGGACCACCATCTTCGTTAGAACCTATTATTGTGTAGAAGAAACTCTTTTTTTTTAGGTGCTTGATTTTTTTTTTAAATTTAACATAAATATATTTTAGGGAGTCATGCATTACTTGCACTTGCACTGAAGTTAAAGAAAGACTTGATATTTTAGAGAAATGTGACATGTGAAAATGCAATTTGGGCAGTCTGATTTGAAATTTATGACTTATAGATTTTTAGTGGATAAGATTGGAGCAAAACACGATATTTATTATATAATCTATTGTAGTCAATTGTTGAATCAGAAAATTGTCTTTGACTATATTTAATCAGGGATGAAGATTATATTTCGTGCTATTCTTTTGCACTTAATATTTTAAAATAATGGCCTTCAAATCAAACGATTTAGATAGTTTTTTCATATAGCACAGATCGCCAAAGTTGCAAGTCTTTGTTTTAAATTTGGTGTAAGGGCCAATTTTCCGAGTGCAAGTAACGGCTCCCTATATTTTAATACTCTCCTTGACGTTGGTCAACAAATAGGGCTATTTTGGTCATTTGAAAAAGTTATACATTATTTTTGTTAATCTTATTAGGAGAAGCTTACTTATACCGCCAGTGGCGGATCCAGTTAAAGGTCGTGATAGATGAGTGCAAGATATAATTTTCCAATATCATCTTACAGGGTCGTACATATGTCAAAACATTAAAAACGGGACTATGGATGATGAAGACAATAAAATCCTTAAGAAAGTTAAAGTCGAAAAGGCAATAATACCCTAGCCGAAAACTATTGATTGCTTTGTTGGGGTTTGGTCGAGCATATATCCTTAACCCATTGATTCGCGTCGGGCCGAGTGCATCATAATATTGAGTCAAGTATATAATTTCATTTTCTCCATGGGCGGCCAAAATATATGGAGTGGGTGCATTGGTGGGTATCATAGTCACCAAGTCAAGTTTCGATAATGTTTCAGCAAGGTTATACAAAAGTCGGTAAGTTAAGGAAAACACTGAAAAAACTATACAAAAATAAGTAAGGCTTTAAAACAATTCAAAAATCACAATTTATTGAAAAAGTATGAAGTATGAACTATTCCCAAATTTCTTGATTTTTTAAAAAACACATGATTTAAAAGAAGTTTTATTCATTAAAAGATATATAAAATCTCCCTCCATTGTGAGGGAGGAGGTCGTGGGTTCGATACTCGTCCTCCACGCTGTTTCCCACCCTTGTCTTTACAAGGTGTGGGTTAGGTTCTGTTAGTTAACCATTACCACTATAGTCAGTGCTCACTTATGCTGCTTCCCAACTGCTATATGTGTATGCATGCCTGCTCCTCGGTTCTCGAGGCAGTCTCGGCCTAAATGGCCGTATCAAGAAAAAAAAAGATGCCTTATTCATTTGTACAGTAGACGTTATTCATTTGTATAGTAGACCTTATTCATTTGTATAGTAGAGCCTCTTAATATGAATAATACATTATGAATTAATTCTTTATTTATGCCATGATATCAAATTATTGTACAAAACTGAACATTTAATTGGCTAATTTAAAAAATGATTGATTTTGAAAATAATTAGCTCTATGTTCTAAAATTGAATTATATGGTGAATGATACGAAATTTACAATTGAAGAGTTTTTTTCGCGCAATTGATGGTTCCACCGATCTTTGATCTAATTGATCTTGAAATCATGAAAGTACAATCAAATGGTCAGATTTTGATTTCACGTGACATACGGCTTGAAAAAATATCCAAGAACTATATTTCATGTGTACCCATGATCCTCATGTGAAATCAAAATCTAACTGCCTCATTGCAGACTTTTGATCGCAAGACTGGGTGGAAGATTGGTGAAAAATGATCTCCATCATGTGGTTCGAAGTAGTCAAAGATTCATTTTGTAATAGCTAGCAATTGATTCGTCACTCTAGGGGGTAAAAAGCAAAGGAAACACAACAACAAAGGCCACAATGTAAATAAGTTAAACACGAGAGTGAAGTGAAAACAAAACACATCTTAGAGGGCTAAATGCATAAAACCCAAAAAATTTAGCTTCACACATAGCTAATTATTTTAAAATGAATCCCCTTTTCTAAATTTTATTTATAAGTGGCTTCCATTTATCCTTACAGGGCGTAGCCAGGAATTTTTGTTGGTGGGGGATACAAATGATAATTATAATATTAGAATGTTAGTGGTTATTTTACCGTCGATTTGGGGGCTTCTACATCATAGATTTGGGGGCTATAGACAAACGAAGGTTATATAAGATACATACTTTATAGAAACTCTAGAGTTAAATGTGGGCTTGAGCCCCCACACCTTTCTATGTGGCTATGCCACTATATCCTTGCACACGAGATTTTTACCGTGGCACATGATTAAAAAGAAAGACTTTGTTATTTTAATTTGAGATCGGTATCTCGTGAAATACTATCTAAGTAGGCTGATTTAAAGACCATAATGTAAAGATTTTTAGGGGAAAAAATGGCACTAAACCTTATGGTCTTTGGTTTAATACCCAACTTATCATTAAGAAATTATAACATAAAGATATTAAAAATATTTGATTAAGTAGCGTAACCAAATTAAATTTTAGATCAATTATTCAATAATTTAAAGTTGTTAGGAAGTCACTGAGCGCTTTTACTAGTAATTTTTTTTTTAAAATAGGGGAGATAGTGAAGAATAAAGAGAGGAACAGAGAGAGAGAGAGAGAGAGAGGGAGAGAGAGAGAGAGTTGTTGTTTGCTATGAAGTGTGGCCGTGTGGGTTAGTGATGGACGATGCCGGTGAGCAAAATGACGACAGACAGCAAAACGGCCGATAGTGGGAACTGGGAAATGGAAACGAATGGGATATGGGACAATAAGATGGCTTTTTGCTTGTTTTAAGTTAAGGTTTATCGCTATTTTCTAGTTTCTACGATATTGAAAATTTTAATTGCAACCTATTTTTGTCTACACCTAAGTAATACCTTATTATCGGTTTCTTATTGGTTCGGTTTCAAGTTTTTTACGTTAAATCGAAACCAAACCGATAACCCGATAAGCCACTTTTCTAAAACTTAAATTGAACCGATATGCCCTATAACCGAAACTAAACCAAAATTTTGGTGGGTCGGTCTTTTGCACAACACTACCCACAAGATCCCCAATATGAATATATTATCATAAATATTCATAACAATAAGAATTTGGGTAGTAAACGGTCGGAACTTGATTCCCGTAGCACACATCCCCAAAAGCAAGGAAGCATGGATACTCCATTTTTGGTAACATACATGCATCGTATCTGTATCGGATATTGATAGTTGAAGGATATAGCTGCATGCGTATCCTGAGCATTTCCCGAAAAAAATTAAAAGAAGAAAAGATCAGACTGCAAGTTTGAGATTTAGGGTCTTTCGAAAAAAAAAAGAAGAAGAAATCAAAGGAGCCAACCAGAGTGCAACCTACGTATTTGAAATTAGTCTCTATAAGTTCTTTTTTGTTTCTTTTTCATTTTCTTCTTCTTTGTTTCTTATATTTATTAACTGAAAATATACCTAAAAATATATAAAATAATAATTTTTAAATCTGCGTATCCCCCTGTATCGTATCCTGATTTTTTTATAATTGTTATATTGTCGTACCCGTATCGTACTCGTGTCCCGTGCCCGTATCCATGCATCTTAGCTCAAAAGTGATCATGATCATTGTCATACCAATCAAATAGTCACTTTTAGGGATGTGTGCCACATGGACCCAACATGTTACGGTCTAATAGGTACGCCATGATCTTATGATCTGGTGTGAAAGATTGGGACGAGAAATGATAACCAACGTTTGACTCAAGACAATCAATAATTTTTTATGATGGATACTCGTGTGTTCTTCGTTAGTTTAACGGGTGTATATATTGCTACCCAAATAATTTTTGCATGTACTTTCCACATCATAATCCCCATGGTGCACTCACCCAATTGCGACGTGACCCAACGAGTCAAGGGTATAAGCTTAACCTGCCCCGAATGTCGACCCGGAATGTTATTATAAAATTATAAGTATAAAATATTGGGTCGCGTCATTTCGACCTGACCCGGCCACCCGATGGTCGGTCGGATGTCTCCTGCCCGATACAAACCGACAGGTCAAGTTTGCACCCGATCCGATAAAAAATTCGGGTCGACCAGACCAGTTGTTAGTCCTTGTCATAATCCCCATTATTGAGGGGTTTTAAACATGCTGAACCCAGTAATAAGGGTCAACGGTTAGACCAGGATAGAGCCCTAAATAAAAAACGTCCTTTTTCTTCTATGAAGTAAAGAAACCAAGATTTCTGGTCAGTGTCCCATTACTATTAAATAGAGAGGAGATCATGATCCAAGAAAACAAGTTGCACCTTTTGCACATTCTCTATCGTCTGATCAAGAGCCTGCAAGAGCTCATAAATGTGCACTTTGTACAGAAAACGGTCCACATTAAATGAATCGGATGGTTGAAGTTCTGTAATCAGCATAATGTTTGGGCTGGATGACATGCCACGTGGACATCTACGGTTATCATAGATGCTTTCCACGTGTACAATATTGATGACCTGTGGCGTCCCCTTCACCTAATGCCAACTCATACAACTTAATTACAACATTTCTTTATTGCTCAATAATACAGTGTTAGATGTATGTGTAAGATGATGACCCATGGAGTCGTTCGTCTTTCATTTCACATGCTTTTTATTGACTGTGGTTCCCCAGGAGGATTTTGTAACAGCAGCCCAACTTTTTTTTTTTTTTTTTAATCTAACAGTAGAGGACAAGAAGTCAGATTCACGTGCTTACTTTAGAAAACTGTTATTTCCACACTAATATTTGCTTATCACCCATCGATTAATGAAATTACTAGCATCAATTATTTTTTGGTACCTTGATTTGGACCCGCTGAATCTTGAAAAGCACCTGCGCAAAGGACCAATGACTGCTTTGAATCAAATGATTAGAGATCGATTCTCATCTCAGTCTTCTGAACAATGATCTTGAGATTATGGGCATATCATCAGACGATCAATTTTCAATTCTAAAAAAGTGATTGAAAAATCATGTGGCACACATCAAGTCAAATGTTCTTTTCAAACCACTTTTTGAGATGTGTGCCGTGTCAAATAGAAAATGACTGCATGATGATACGCCGATGATCTTAAGATCTATTGTGTGAAAGATTGGGATGGAAAATGAAAAACAATTTCCAATTATAATGATTCAAATCAGGCAATAAACTTTTCGCGTAGGTGTTTTTTCGTGTTTTTCAACATTTGGGGTGCGGCGCCAATAAACGTACCCTTATGCCTTGTTTGATAAAACTCATGGGAAGTTTTTTTTTTTTTTACTTCCCATGAGTTGGTGTAACAACCCGAATTTTTGAACTTTCTTTTATTGGTGTTAGATTGTGCTTTATACCTTGCATGGTGTTAGTGCTCTACACCGGATCCTACACTAGTTGAGAAAATACACATTTTGATTTTTAAAGAGGTATTATCTTTAAAATTGTCTTTATTTGACACATATAGATAAGAGGTCTAAGGATCAAACCTTGCTACGTGAGTTTTAAACCTTTATTTTAAACTTTGAATTAAAAGTCTATACACCCTTATTTGGTGCGACCGCTTAGCACTGAATTAATGCCCATATATTATAAATAAGAAAGTTACGGAGAACCCTAAATCATTATTATAAGAATTCTTCTTAAAAACCCTAACCGTCACTCCATCTTCTTCTCTAGCCACCCTTCTTTAAAAACACCCAAATCTCTTTTAAATTTCTTGTGTATTCTTCCACAAAGAACACCGTGGTGTTTTTAAATAAATCAAATCGTGGTGGAAGAAGGCGGGCGTAATCATGGACGGATCATCGTGTGGGCCAATCTCTATCGCCTAATCGTCGTCGATCCATGGGTCACGCTTCAAGAGGTGGGTACCCATCCATCCATCTCATTGTCGCGTAGGATCGTTCGATCGGCGTGTCGAGACTAAATAAAATAAACTTTATTTCACTCTTTATAATATTATTTTAAAATGAGTAAAGTGGTTAGCATAAATATGATTGCTTATAATCTAATCTTATTGATTTTGCCCTAGATGTGATTGCTTATAATCTAGTCCTATTTATTTTGCCCTAAATGTGATTGCTTATAATCTAATCTTATTGATTTTGCCCTAGATGTGATTGCTTATATTTTAGTCCTATTTATTTTGCCCTAAATGTGATTGCTTATAGTCTAATTTTATTGATTTTGCCCTAAATGTGATTGCTTGTAATTTAGTCATAATTATTTTCCTAATTGTTAATGTTATTATTTTTTTTTATACTTTGTTATTTTAACAATTAAAAATAACACAAATGATTAATACTCTATTCCATCATCCCTCTAGTAAAAGACATTTTATGGACATTATAAAATCGTGAATCTGAGTTCAAACTAAAAATCTATGCAACCATGATTTAAACCTATAATTTCTTTAAAATTTTTTATAATATTTTATATTTTCTAGAAACTAAGCATTTCTATATATATATATAGACCCATGACCTATTTTAAACATATTTCCAAGTCGATTTACAAAGGTCATGTAGTATCTAAGACTTTGTTTTAAGGGAAGAGATATTACATAGAGTATTTTAACATAAGACTCGGTACGATAAAAATCAGGAGGGGACTACATTTATATTAGCAGGTAACAATAAATCTTGCGGTTACTTATCAAAACAAAAAAATATATACATATATAATTATTTCCCAAGGCTATAATTTTCAAACGATATAAATCATGTAGGCGTGATCAAATTTTAATAAGTAATATTATTATTAATATCGAGGTCTCAATTGAGTATTGACTCTAAAACTAGAGAGCCATGGGATCACCTTATAATGCCCAACGATGGAGTTTGAATTTTCTCCCATGGGAGGTAATATATATATATATATATGGTCGATAGAGAGGATGAGTTAGCACTAAATAAGCAACTTAAGCGTTGACAACTTCATACTTAGGTTGCTACGTGGATTACGATGTTGGAGGTGCGTGACCCATCTTATGTTGACCGTGACCCATCGATGTTGATGCGACCGATCGGTGTTGGTCCATGACCCATCGATGTCGGACCTTGACCCATCGATGTTGGATCTTGACCCATCGATGTGGATCGTGACCCATCGATGTTGGACCGTGACCCATCGGCGTGGATCGTGACCCATCGATGTTGGACTTTGACCCATTCGATGTTGGACTTTGGCCCATCGATTTAGATCATCGATTTCATTTCATAGGATGGTATTAAATTAATTAAAATATCTTTTATAATATATTATGATATATTTAAAGAGAAAGTGATTTTAGATAGTAATATAAAATTAATAAATATTATATACTTATATTTTATTATCATATAAAATAAATGTACTTGGTTACTACCTTATTTTAATATTATAAAATTATCTTATAAGATATATGAGTAGTAGTATCCATGTCGAGCCCAATTAGTTTCCTTTTTATCGATGGATTGACCTATTAAAATCGACCAATCAATCATGAGCCAAACGACAACTTACACCTTATTAAATCTGATCTATTGATTTTCATTTTTTCAATCGATCGATTCTCATCTGAATAAACGACTGATTCACACCAAAATTTCACTTTTACCGACCAAAAATTTAGTGCACTTGCACTGCGATCGCTGGTCGTGATGTACTTAACTTTAAAAATAATAATATTTAATTTGAGCATTTAATAATGATAAATAATAATATATAAAAGTCTCGCTTTTATCGCTTCAACGCGACCACTTCGATAACACAAAATGTTAGAACTTGATGCCTCTATGAAATCGAACTCGACCTTCTACGATTATCGGCATTACACTTATAACCCTATTATATAATTATATTGGTATATTATGTAAATAAATATAAATATAAACATAATCCAAATCTAAGTGTAAACCGTTCTGTATATGTGATGCTTTTGTATTTGTAACTTAATCAATTTATATGAGTTAGGGATATGTTAGATCATGAGTACGAGAGTGTATGAGATCATGCCTATGCTTGGGCGTGGTGATTGAGATGGTATCGAGCGAAATACCGTATTCACATGCCTTACAACTCATGGTGGAATGGGACCCATGACGAGTCGGGTGAGTGTAAATTCAGTGTAATCTCGTATACGGTGGCATATACGGCGACCCGATCACCCCGAGTCCAAAGATGATAGTATGAGTTATGAGTTAAGTTATGAGGTTCGACTATAGGCTTTGGCTGTGGTGAAGTTTCTTCTACGATCACGTGAAACTCGAAATATTGGCGTCCATGTACGGATGCAACGCCTCTATGATAGTATGAAATTTTGTCACGAGTACATCCGAGTTACTTCTGGAACCTTTTTCTTGGGAAGCGTGAATTAGAAAAGTTGCCCCACTATAGTTTGTCCTAGGATTAAGTATAAGAGTATGATAAGATATGAGTATGAGATAAGATAAGCTATGATCTGATGCGATAATAAGACATCGTAGTGTAGGCGAAAAGATAAAGAACTTAAGTCTCATGCGTGTTGTTCCTTGCGTATGTAAAGAGCAACAACGTCTTTCACCAAGAGCGGATCTGGGAGAGATTATGAGTATGAGTGTGTTATGAGTGAGTTTGGCCATTATGTCTCCCCATTGGTGGATGGTGGAGTATGAGTATGACACGAGGCGTTATGATATGGTGGTATGATACTATGTTGACCCTCCATGGTAGCTCGGCGTGACTACCAGTCGTTTAGGATTTGCGAGTATGTTAGTTACGCTCATGCGATGTCTGGGGCGTATGTGCGAGAATAATAATAAGACATTGGTAGGATATGTTATGAGATATAGTAAAGATACGTTAGGATATGAGTGTCAGATCATAGTCGGCATTTATGATATGAGCTTTACAATATACATGTGATTTTGTCATTCTTTTCTATCTCTGCTTTGACATATTATATTTATCACTCACAAGACGCAATACTGGAGTAGTATGGGGTGGATTGGTGGTGTATCCCACTGAGTTTACGTGACTGAGTAAACTCATCCCACGATAATCTAACAGTTGCAGGTGATTACGCTAGTGGAGTAGACGTCGGTCATCCAGATCTGGCTGACGCTGATTTCATGATCCCGCGAGTGTTGAGTACCAGGAGGGCTACGGTGCTGATTTCGATCCGAGTGCTGGATATTGATCGCTGCAGACTTGGTAGTAGATTGGATCCCTATTATTATCATTAATTTTATGATTTCCTTTATCGGATTTGTCTCCAACTTCGAATTATATTTTATTGGTAGATTTGTTGATTCTATTGCATTTATTCATTATTTATGACTGCTTTTATTTCCACCTTTATGTGTTGGCTTTCACGGATTTCATGGAACCATTATTGCACGAGAACTCTGATTAGGTGTATGTCCGCTTAGCATATCCGAGATATGTGCGGGTCATAACTCGAAATTCTAGGCCCTCGGGATGGGGTAGAATTTCGGGTCGTGACAGTTGGTGAAGAAAAAAAGCTCATGGGAAGTTTTATTTTAAAATTTTACTATGGTTTGATTTTATTTTTTTTCAGTTGTTTGGCTATATTGTGTAAAATTATTTTCTGAAGACACCATTTTTCACTCCATGTGACCATGTAACCTCACCTCATCTCGTCGGGCCAAAATGCATTAGTCGCTTTAAATTAGAACATGAATTATTTTTTTTGTCCCAACTTTTTAAAAGATGGGTCTTGAGATCATAGGCATACACTCAGATAATTTTTTATTCCGCCTAGTACAAACCCCAAACAGTAACTCTAAACTCGTGAGACATACATCAAGCTCAAATACAAATCATGAGTCATTTTTTGGAATGTGTGCAACATGAAATAAAAAAATTGATATACCCATGATCTCAAGATGCATCATCTGGAATATTGGGATAAAAACAATCTCCTTTTTCAAATTCAAAGCAGTCAATGCATGTTGGCTGGAGGAGATGGGGTGAGGTTACGATTTTACAGTGCAAATAAATAGTACGATTATGAGATGAGATTGCATCTAAACCATATGATATAAAGGCCATGATCTATAGATCTACGATGCAAAAGAGTAGTGCAAAACTCAATCTCTATCATATGATTCGATACAATCAACTGTTTAATTGGGTAATGGCTTTGAAGTACATTGAGTCATATGATAAAGATTATGCTTGGTGCCAATCTTTCACTTATGATCTTTAGATCATGGCCTTCAAATTAACTGGCTTAGATGGTTGGGTTACATTTATTGGCGTCGTTGTTTATGGGTACCTCTGTTCGCGTCCATGCGTTCTTTAAAAGCGCCCACGTCCCCTTCAAGACTATTGATTTATTCGGATCAGATGAGGGTGATTGTTTTTCACCCTCATCCATAAAATAGATCTTAAGATCATGCAACACCTATCGGACGGCCAGTTTGTGATTCCATGTGTCCCCAGCCCCCAAAATATGGCTCTAAAGTCACGTTTGAGCATGATGTGTGTTATATTATTGAAGAGTCATATTTTGGGTATCGGTGATACAGGAAATTAAAAAATGATCGTCAGATTGATGCACCATGAACCTAAGATCTATTTTGTGGAAGATATTTGTTAAAAAAGATCTCTATCATTTGATCCGAAGAAATCAATGTTTTTTTCAAGGGTCTGAGATGTAAGCGCTTTCAAAGAATGTGTGGGCGTGAAGAAAGAGGTATTGACATGTGTGCCATATCAACAAAAAAATTGAGCATTTGATGATAAGCTCATAGTCTCAAGATCCATTATATGAAAAATTATGGTGAAAAAAAAACCTTGATCGATTAATCTAAAGCAATCAAACGATTTTAAGCATAAAATATCCGAGTTGAAAAGAACAAATTTCGGGTTGCGAGGGTGGCCACCAAAATTTCTCTGAGCTTTTAACCCATATCATAGACAGAAAAAAGTGCCAGCCAAATTTTGGCTGGAAATTTTATGTGAGTTTTTTCTCAAAAAAACTCTAGTTTGTGGGTCCCACCATATTGCCAAACACTTGCAAATTACAGTTTTGTGGGAAATTTCAAATTTCCAGCTTATTTTTGTCAGAACTCGTGTTAACAAACAGGGCATTAATGAAAAACATATCTTTTACAAAGTTATTGAAATTACAAGTGATACACCAAATAAATAATTACAAGCCTCTTTTATGAGATGGTGTGCTATCAGTTAATGATGGTGAGAAAGTAGCAACATGCTTTTTTTTTTTAAGTTTTTCAAATGGATATTTATAAAAAAGTTAGAGAAAATTTTAAAATAATCCCTGAACTTTCACCACATCATCAATAACGCACTTAAACTATTGATAATATCAAATAGGCACCTAAAGTACGCTTAAGTTCATCAAATAGCTTCCTACCGTCACCTTCCGTTAATGACTGAACGGAAAACGCTGAGTTTACATACAACTCAGTAAAATAGTGTGTGTGGCACTCACATGGCGCCACGTTGGGTGCCACGTGATGCGACGTTGTGTGCCACGTACGCTATTTTCCTGAGCTGTATGCCAATGTGGCAGTTAAGTCCTCGTCACGTGGATGTCACATGGGTGATTTTGCTGAGCTCACTACAAAAAAAATGACTATTAGTTGCAGTTTTTTTAACAAAAAACTGTCGCTATAAAAAATTGTCACTATTAGTCATCCTGCTACCAAAAACTGTCTTAACAGCAAGTGCCGCTGAAACACCTTCTTCTGTAGTATTGTAGGTCAACTCAGCGTTTTTCGTTCAGTCATTAACGAAAGTTGAGGGTAGGAGTTTAGTTGATAAATTTAAGTGTACTTTGGGTGTCTATTTGATATTATCAATAGTTGAGGTGCGCTATTGATGATGGGGTGAAAGTTCAAGAATTATTTTGAAAATTTCCCAAAAAGTTATTAAGGGGAAGGTGTCAATGCGGAGATCCGAGTATCGATCAATGGAGGACTGATATGTATTTGCCGATACCTATACGTATCTACCCAAATTAAAAAAAAAAAAAAAAGAAACGAAAAAGAGAGGCATCAACCGATACCCGATACGTGTCAGCCAATACGAGCCTGTGTTGGTCGATACACAGATTGATACCGAGTTAGATACCCGATACATATCGGTTGGCTAGAAAACCAATACGTATCGGTATCAACGGATATTTGATACCTTAATTAAGGGACAATGTAATAAACTAACTTTCATTATTAAAAAGGTAAAGACATAGCAGATCAACAGCCGATTATTAGGGCTACCGGGGGCCTCATCAGACTATTTTATGTACCATTCACATGGGCTCTTTTGAAAGATCTCTGGGAGTTGTAAACATGGAGAAGAGACAAGGGACTTAAATGGATCCGATACCGCATTTAATGGTATCGGTTGGACGAAAAATTAGATCGGCAAGGGGACGGCAAATCATCGGAGGGCCTACAATGCCCAACAACTTATCTCTCAATGTGAAAACTAAATTCTAAGTCTTGAATTGGCCATGGCCATAGAGATTTTTGTCTAGGGTGCAGATTTGGGCCCTCAAGTGCTTCTCTCACTAGAAAAAATCCAAATGGGAGATGAGAAGAGACACATGAAAAATACTATTATTGGTGAGGTTCCATTGGCATCAGAAAGATGCCAAAGAAGGCACAAAGGGCTGTATACATGTAAGAGGTGATGTCAAAGCACATATTATTTACAGTTTTAAACCAATATAGTAGCCAAGTAGGTAGTAAAATAAACCAAAAAGGGTAGCCCTATTGGCACCTACTGAATCACTGAGGGCACCTACACGAAAAATCATTGCTGTAGTTGATGGAGATCGCTTTTCATTCCAATCTTTCACACAATGATTCTTGAGAGCATGGGTGTACCATCAGATGGCCGATTTTTTATTCCACATGACTCAGATACCAAACATCACTCTATAACCTAATTTTCAGGTTACATTTTGGTTGTGTGCCATGTATGATAAAGAACTGATCGTCTGATGGTATATCTATGCTCTCAAGATTTATTGTGTGAAAGACCGGGAATGAAAAACCATCTCCATTATCTAATCCAAAGAAGCAATGATTTTTTACTTAGTTGCCCTCAATAATTTGATAGGTGCGAATAGAGCTACCAACAAAAGGAAAGCAAAATACTCACTTTGAGGTAGGGCCAGGCTCTTCATCGTCATTGAAGAGTCATAAATTGATAAAAGCTCAGCTCCCTATTTTATGCCTCACATTTCCTCCTCCTGTACCAAGAATCCTCTATGATGGGAGAAGCACTCATCATAGAAAATGAGAGTAAAACCTCTTCCACTTACTCCAACACCACTAATTCCTCCTCTTCCTCCTCCTCTTTCTCCACAACTTTTTTGGCTATCAACGCGGTACCGACATCCGGCAAAGATTCAAAAGTTGTGGGAGAGACCAACCACAAAGGATCTAAGAAATCAAATGCGAATAAGACTAGAAAGCGGTGCAACGACGGGAAGCATCCGACATACCGAGGTGTGCGGATGCGTAATTGGGGAAAGTGGGTGTCCGAAATCCGAGAACCGAGAAAGAAGTCGAGGATTTGGCTCGGGACTTTCCCGACACCCGAAATGGCAGCTCGAGCACACGACGTAGCCGCAATCACGATCAAAGGTCAAGCCGCTTACCTCAATTTCCCCACTTTGGCAGCGGAACTCCCCCGCCCGCTCACATCCTCCCCCAAAGACATCCAAGCTGCAGCTGCCAAAGCAGCCGCCATCACTTTCGGCGAGCCAAGCCAACCCGAGCCGTCAATTTCAAACTCATCAACTCTGACAACTGTGTCAGAGGAGTCTCAAGAAGATGAAGACGACGACAATGACGCCCAATTCAAGCTGAACCAATCCAAGTTATCAAATTCACACTCGGTACTCGGGTCAGAGGACACCTCTCCAATTTGTTCATCTTATGAGACGATTTTCGGGCAGAGTCGAGCCAAGCCGTCAATTTCAGTCTTGGCTCCATCTACAGATGACACACTAGTCAAGCCATTGGTTTCAATCTCCCCTACTATGACTACCATGTCATCAGATGGTCAGGAATCTTTGATCTCCCGGTCTACAGACGGTGGCAGCGATGATGATGCATTATTCGACCTACCGGATCTCTTCCTCGATTTGACCGGCCTGACAGATGGCACGTGCCACTCCACCTATTGGCTGCCAGCTGGATCAGACATGGGATTCTTGCAAGAAGATACTTCCTTGTGGGATTACTAGTAGTGACTTTCAAGAACTTAATTACCACATTTTGGATGGTGAAAGAAAATTTCACTTATTAATGTCAAAAACCTCAAAACGGGAAACACCTCTCTCCCTCTGTTGGATCGAAGGCAACGGTCAAAATATTCAATCACTCTCGGTGTCTTTTTTTTTTTTTCAAAATAGTTTAAAGTGGGGTGGATTCTCTATATTATATTATAGTAGGTGCTATTCAATCATGCACTTTATATATCTCTTTTTCTTTGTGCGTGTATATATATAAGGACTTAGAAGTGTAATACAAATATTTTTCTTTAATGGTGGGTAGTGTTACACGGGGACCAAATTGGTTTGGGTCGATACCGATACATATATGCTGATATGAGTTTTTTTTTTTTTTTTTTTTTGTGAAGAAAATCTGAAATATATATTAAAAATGATGTATTGACCAATACCACCTCAAAATCAGTATCGGAGTGATATTGATATCAGTTCTCCGTGAAACCGATATGTATTTTATTGGCCGAAACGACACGAGATGAACGATTGTTTAGGATATAGGCTTGTAATCGACGACACACAAAGCGTTTCGGCCGTGCAGCCTGATACGTGTCACTTTTAGGAGACTTACACTGATGATTGTTGATGGGCTCAATCATTAACTAAAGTGGTCTTGCTAATTGTTGAAACCCTTTATTGAGCATCTCTGATGGTGATGATGGCACAACCACCACCTTCATCCTGTTTTGGTATTATTTTATTCATATTAAATGCAAATCTAATCTTCTAATAAAGAAGGATCTAGGTCCAATATTTTGCCTACATCACCTTTCTTTAAAATTATTAAAAATATAAAATAAAAAAATGAAAGAAAGAAAAAAACACAAATTGACACATAGATTACATTGCTTTATAATGAGTTTCAATATTTTCATAATAAAGCAAAGGTTCAAGTTAAAATTATAAATACAAGATAACTAAGGTATTGTAATTATCAAATAATATGAACACTAACACCTTTCAATAAGGGAGTAATACTCTCACCATCCATCATAATTGACACGTTTGAATATCCATAAGATGGTCATCATACGTGTTAATTGGCTACCTTAGGGGGTCTTCATTCTTTGCCAGAAGAGCCATTTAGCACATCAAGAAGAGCCATTTAACACATCAAGTCACTTTTTCTCCAACACCTAAGGAAAAATGCTTACGAGCCTTACCCTCGTAAGCTTGTCTTACAATGCGTCAAAAGCTGACTCTCATAGACTATCATAAGCCTTGCATCAGTATTAGTCAGCTTTTGACAAGATTGACAAGATTGATGGTAAAAAGCTTCTTCAGAAGCTTCATAATCTTATGAAGCTGGTGAAGCCCATAAATAAAGTATACTTCTCCTCAAGTGCTCAATCATATTAATATATAGTCTCTACATGGAGACAGCTTCTTCCATGAGATAATCATTTTTTATATACAGTGAAATTGCATGGCAAACAAGTAAAGGTCTCTTTCATTATTGGACCAATTAGAGCCACTTAGCAATTGAGTGGGTCACCTCAACATCTGTACCCCTTTCAAGTTCTACATCTCAATCATTTTCAGCCTTGTGGCACAAATACATTGGTTAATAATCAAGTGATGTTTTACGGACGGGGATCATCCATTATTACTTTACAAACTCTCTTAACATTATTATTATTATTATTATTATTATTATTATTTATTTTATTTTTTTATAACCTCAGTGTCTAAGCCTCTAAGGACACCTCACTAATTTTGTCAGCACATGATAAATTCCGTAGGGTGGCCTCAAGGAGGCATTCAAACTGAGTTCTCCCGCTTCCAAAGGCAGGTACCTCGCCTCGCCGTCACGCCAAACCCCTTGACGCGATTTTATTATAAAATATCTCTCGTAATAATTTTGTCTGACAAAATTAATTTTAAGGCACATTTTTTATTCTATGGGTATTAATGTGTTTAAAACGCTTGCAATATCTTTGCTAAGTTTGTAGTTTTAAGGCACACTCTGTTGTATTATAGTTATTTAAGGTTTAGGGTTTGGGGTTTATATGTATCGTCATAGGCATTTTGTGTTACAGTTGTTAAAACCTCGCATCGTAGTTGTCAACTTTGATGACCCACTACAATATTATGCAAATAAATCATATATTGTGAGGTGAGGTTTAACTTTGATGACCCACTACAATATTATGCAAATAAATCTCGCCGTCACACGAAACCCCATTACATTTTTTATTATAAAATATCTCTCGTAATGTTTTTGCCATGTGAAAGTAATTTTAAGGCACATTTTTTATTTTATGATTATTAATGTGTTTAAAACGCTGGTAATATCTTTGCTA
The DNA here is from genome assembly GCA_021018995.1 of Chloranthus sessilifolius. NCBI lineage: Eukaryota > Viridiplantae > Streptophyta > Magnoliopsida > Chloranthales > Chloranthaceae > Chloranthus > Chloranthus sessilifolius. The sequence continues at coordinate 46,379,113 of CM037589.1, read as the reverse complement.
AGTTTGTAGTTTTAAGGCACACTGTTGTATTATAGTTATTTAAGGTTTAGGGTTTAGGGAATATATTTACCATCATTGGCATTTTGTGTTACCGTTGTTAAAACCTTGCATCGTAGTTGTCAACTTTGATGACCCACTACAATATTATGCAAATAAATCATAGATTGTGAGGTGAGGTTTAGCTGCAGCATTTAAATGGTTGGGACCTCTATGGGACCGACACGTTAATCCGGTAATCTAAAATAATTATTCGGTATAAAAGATTCGGAAACTAAGACGTTGGATCCCCGTCGTTACGAATGCGATAGAGAGGATTCAAGGGTGGAAGTGAACTCATTAATGAGGGGTCCAGGGTGGGAATGATATTTTCGAAAACCAAATCGAAGACACATGTCCGATGTCTTATGTGGCAGGCACCGTAACAAGCCACATCACTTGTGTAGATAAGCGCCACATGTACAGTAGGTAACAACAATCTATGTGATCATGGTTATTAGTTATAAATGATGAGATTGAGTTGAAAATGAGAGATGAAATGGTCTTACTTTGTTCTGAAGGTACAGAAAGAGAGTCATCAGAAGTAAGAGGGTCATATCTTTTACTTTGGAAAGAACATCATATGCTTTTAGGCACATGATTAGATACTTGTATGCTTTTGATGAATGGTGTCTTCTTTTATGTGGGTTGCACTTACTTGGCACCCAAATAAAGAGAAACAGTTAGCTTGGATATATTGACCTTTTTCGTTGATTAGATTTTCAATCTGCCAACTAAGGGAGGGCCAAAGCACTACAGTCAGTCACGTTGCGCCAAATAAGCTGTTGTATTGTCTATCAAAACCTGTCTATTATTTATAATTTTCTTTTTAATGGTTGTCGATTTGCGAGCTAAGTTAAAAATGAAATCATCTCATTCGCGAATTGGCCTGGGGAAGTACATGGCAGGGCTTTTGATAGATTGTCCCGCCAGCCACGGAAATGGCCTAATTTTTAACGAGGCCTAAAATAATGGCCTGAGCCAGCCCGTTGTTTATTATTATTATTATTATTATTATTATTACGTCATTTAAACACCAAAATGGTGTTTAAATGATCTTACACCATCAATGATTTAAGGTGTGGGTGATTTATACCGTCAAAGTGATAAATCATAGATTCATGTGTTTTAGGGAGATTTAAACAATCCGATCTGTAGACTTTAATATCAATCGATGTTTTTAGTTTTAATGGCTGATATGAAAGTTCATCAATCGAATGGCTCACATCCACTTATAGGCATGTTTCTTTGGGCTGAGACATGTTCTAACGATAAGACTGCCACTTAGACGTGTTCTAACGATAAGACTGCCACTTGGACAATGTAGATTATCAAAGATGTATACACCATGGGATAATGACAATCATAATTTAATGGTGTGAGACTAAAAGAATAACTCTAATGGTATAAGATTATTTAAACACCATTATGGTGTTTAAGTGCTGGTAGGGAGCCATTATATCTCTATTTTTTATCATATAGGGAGTTCCAAGCTTGCGCTTCGAGTCTTCAACTAATCTCGCACGACGAAAATTAAAATTATTAGCAGCACTAAAAAATTGCTGCCATTAATAAAAAATTGCTGTTATTAGTTCTGTCACTACAAAAAACTGCCGCTATTAGTTCTGTTGCTACCAAAAACTACCTTAACAGCAAGTGACGCTTATCACAAGTTTCCACAATTTACGCACCTTATGTGGCACCTTATGACCTTGGGGAGCATACCACGTCGTCAATTGTTTCGAGCTCAACCAATTTATTAATCAGCCTAAAATTTCAGGTTAAGGCCAACCCAAAATAGTATAAATAGACTGGGTTTAAAAGGATCAGGCCCAGCCTAATATGTGGGCGTGCCGATAGAGATTATTAATGGGATCCAATTTTTAGGCCCGAGCCCATCCTGCTGGCACACGACCTTTAACCCGGACCCCTTCTGTGGGGGGTTGGTCTGCCTGCCTTTGAGCTCTGTGGACAGTGGCAGAGCTAGGATTTTTCTGATGGGGGTCATGATAGTCGTCAAGTATTATTAGTTTTGTCATGCTTATTTTTATAGGCAAATTAATACATGAGAACCAAAATAGGGATTATTAAAAAAATTAAAAATTTCTTAGGCAATAGGCCTTTGAAGAATTGAGGGTCCAATTTGATGGTACACGTTTTTTTACAATCACCTCACTTAAGCAAAGGAAAAATTTGTTGATTATTTTGAATCTGATGATGGAGATCGTTTTTTGCTCTAATCTTCCCTACAATAGATCTTGAGATCACCAATTTACCATCAAACGGTTAGATGTTTATTTCTCGTGTGATGTACTATCAAATGGTTAGATGTTTATCCCTCGTGCGATGTACCATCAAACATGGTTCATATTCACTTTTTAGGATGTGTGCCACATATACTCAATATCTTACCGTTCGATAACAGACCCATGATCTCAAGATCTATTATATGAAAGCTTAGGACAAAGATCAATCTCTATCATTAGATTCAAAGGAGTTAACTGATTTTTTCTTTGTCTTAAGAGGTGACTATAACATAGAGTGGTGTGGTAGTAACACCAGCCCTTACTCTTTGGAATGAGTTATTGTGGATTCCAATAAAGAGGGGTACGAAAATTTTAATAATGGGTAATGTTATTTGCAATCTCTGATTTTTTCTTTATATTGATTGTAAATAAAGTAAAGTTAATGATGAGTATTAGATTTTCTTTATTAAAAATCTCGTGACTAAACAAAGATAAGAGAGAAGTTAGGAGAATAAATCAATAGAGAAAAAAATAGTATTTTCCTTTATTTTTGGTAAAAAAATTCAAAAAATTTTGATCACTTAATATATATAGATGGGCGTAGGGATCCCTCATGAAGACCGATTGCCCTTGAAAACTCTCTTTAAAAAGAGTTTATTTTTAAAACTCTCCTTAAAATGAGTTTAAGATTTTTTTTAAAGGATGGGGGATCCCGGGATCCCCCATTAGATAATATAGCTCCTCCACTGTCTGTGGACTGGTCTAGCACCTTCACAGTGTGTTTCACGGACCACTAAACCAAGAGCGTGCGAACTTATCATTGCTATTTTTACCCCAAAACGGGAATGGGCTGAATTTGGTGATCCCACTGCATTTGGGTTAGCTCTTTTAGAGAAAAGAGCAGCTTTTTTGCTCTTTAGCTCCGGTAGAGAACTATTTTTATATTTGGTAACACAGCTCCTCGCCCCATTTACTCTGATGGAGAGCTGCTTTAAGTGATAAACCTACTCTTGGTCTGTTCTCTGCCGGAGCGGATTTTATCTGCTCTGACAGAGAGTAAGTAGAGAGCTGCTTCTGTTCTTATAAGAGCTAACCCAAACATAGCCTCTTAGGCCGGAGTTTGTTTGGTAAACAACCACTCCGCCCAATTTGCATCGACGTAGTAACTTTTATCTGATCTGGACGGAGCTGTTATGGGGCTTGTTCAAGTGCACACTTTGGCACCCGGTCGATGCTTTGTTACTAGCCACTAGGTAACAATATCTCCTTATGCGGAGCATAGTTTTTAATCATAAATTCTACTTTGATGGAGGAATTAGTACTTCTAAATTCATCCATTGAATCTTTCAATTCACTCAAAAGCCATTGATTGTTTTGAATTAAATGATTAAAATCATTTTTCTTCTCAATCTTTCACAAGATGGACTCTTGAGATCATGGGTGTACCATCACACACATATCAGAAAAGTGATCTAAACATCACGTGAAACTCATCACACTCTGATTTTAAAGTCAGTTTTTTGAGAAGTGTGCAACATGAAATAAAATAATTGACCGTCTGATGGTGTATATGCCCGTGATCTCAAGATCCATCGTGTGAAATATTGGGACTTAAAATGATCTCTATCATCTAATTCAAAGCAGTCCAATGAGTGAATTTTACGGTCCTCTTGACAAAATTGATAGGGGTAAATTTTTTTTCACAAACTCCATATAATTGACTGATGCGATCGCTCTCATCATGTACCTATTGTCTAACATTACGTACGGACTAAAAAAATCAATTGTAACGTGTGGACACCATGGCGCCACAAGGCAATAGTACACCACAGCAAACTGTAGCTGCCCCACAGCCCAACCCACTCTTGTAGAAAATTCGTTGTGAGGTTCTAAAGAGTCGTAAGGCCATATTCCCCACAGGTGGTACCTTGATAGGGGCTCTTGCAGGCCAAAGAAGCTGATTTTTGAAGCAAAGCTATGCTTTACTTTACAACCCACAGTATCTACTTATCCAAAAATAATAAAGTGCCAAAGCCCCTTTAGATTTTCAGATATTGAGAATGAGCGAATGACCCATGGATTGGATTAAGTAACTACAGTTTAAATGTGCCCTATAAAAGGGAGGGCTATGTCAGTGTCCCTCCTTGTCCTCTGCTTTTGTTTTTGTCAAAATCTGTGGCATGTACCCTAAGTTACAAAAAGTACCGGGGCCTAAATCGATTCTTCCATTATTTTCGGAATTGCCATTTGAAAAAAGAGAGTAAAACTCCCTAGTGACCCGGGGTGCAAGTTTTGATCCGAAAATCGGGAACCTCAATCGGTTCGGTTTCGGTTTTGGATGACCAAAATCTAAAACCAAATAGGCAAGATTCAAAAACCGGAAAAAAAAAATACAAAAAAAACGAGACCGAACCAAATAAACCAAATTTTTGGGGTTTTCGATTCAGTTTCCCCCCAAAAAAAGAATCAAAACTGAATTAATTCGTTTCAATTCGGTTTCAATTCAAGATGAACCGAACAGAAAACTGAAATTTTTGGTTACGGTTACGTATATATAATTAAGAGAAGCACGGTGGGGTTGTGGATTGCACCTTACTGCGTGATGGTAAGATTGTGGTCTAAAGATCCGTTTTGTTGAAGATTGAGCTGAAATACGATCTCTATGGTTTGATTTTAAGCACTCAATGGGTTTCACCAGGTTTTAGACATCGATGCTTTCAGTAAACCTATGGTTCTACCGTTCACACAATTGATTGCCTTGGATCATATGATAGAGGTTATTTTTCGTCCAAATATTTCACACATTAGATCTTGAGATCATGGCCCACATATCAAATGAACAGATGTTGATTATGCATGGCACACATTCCCAAAGTGAGTGATTATGGAGCACTGATCACGAATGAGTGACAGGTTGGATCAACATCTTACCGTCTGATAAGTATCCAATGATCTCAAGATCTAATGTGTGAGATATTGAGATGAACAATGACATCTATACTCTGATTCAAGGCAGTCAACGGTTGAATCATCAATGCCACCGCAAGAATCTTTGGTTTTTTTTTTTTTTTTCTTTTGATGAAAGAATCTTTGGTTGCAAATACCCGCTACCCTTTTAAATTTTACACTTCTATAAAGCTGAAAAAAAAAATTACCAATTCTAATTTTCTTTTGACACTATAATTTTATATATAAAAATATTATGCCCATTCGACAAAATTTCATTACATTACCTTGTTTTTCTCTTAAGTACGATTATTTTAATAGGATTTTTACGGAATCGGCGCCTCTTGTTTTTCAAAAGTGTTGCATAATCAGAGATTCACTCCTTATTAAGAGGGATTCTCCTTAGTTTAGCGTAGGAAATCTCACTTCGCGCAATTTTTTAGGTATTACTTTCAATCGAAAATTTGGCCATTGCACCGAAGTTAAAGAAAGACATTCTATTTTAGAAACATGTGACATGAGAAAATTTAATCTGGGCTTTGATTTAAAGTTCATGATCTATAGATCTTCGTGGATAAGATTAGAGCAAAACATAATATTTATCAATCGTTGAATCAAATTATAGCCTTTGACTATATTTAATCACATGGTAAAAATTATATTTCATGCTGATCTTTTGCACTTAATATCTCAAACCGTTTAGATGGTGTTTTCATATAGAGGTCGTCAAACTTGTAAGTCTTAATTTTAGCATCAGTGCAAGGGCCAAATTTCCGAGTGCAAGTAATGGCTCCATTATAGGTGTTGTAATTTACTTATTTAATTTTCTTAATTAGTGGATCTCACTAAGCCTAGGTTACTTGCTTAAAATAGGGGTCAATAAGAAAAAACCATTACCCTTAACAAGGGAAAAATATAAGTCAACTTTGTGTGTCTATTGCTTGTGCAATATATAAAAAAGTAATTTTAGTAAGCATAGGAGCATAGCGACAAATTTAGCTGAAATTCAGCAAAATGGGGTTCAAACGAAATTTTCAAGAAAATTTTAGTACTTTTTGATAATTTTGATCTTTTTCGATAAATTTTGATAATTTCTTTTTATACATTTAAAAATTTTATTAAATATATTTTTAATCCCTAAAACTTTCCTGAAATTTTTCACAAGTTATCGAAATTAATCCAAAATGTACCAAAAGGACCTCCCACTGAAAAATTCTAAAAAACAAAATTTGTCACTATGCATGGGAGTCATATATTAATACTTTTATGGTCTTGTAATTTTGAAGCTTAATAAAAAGAATGTATATATTTAGAAATAAAAGGGAGACATTGCTTGCTGATTAACAAAGTTTGGCCCGGCCACATAATCTTAAAGAAAGACTTGGTATTTTAGGAACCTGGGTCATGCAAAAAGACAACATAATTCATCTGATTTGAAGATTTTTCTATAAGAGATTCATTCGAAATACCGAAACACGATCTTTATCATGTATATATATATATATATATATCTATATAGGGTAAGGGATATGCGTTCGGGCGTAGAAATAACTCTACATCAATTAATATAGGAGTGACACATAGTGTCCTTTTTGTGAAGTGATGGGTGGGAATCACTTTACTAATTAGGGTTATACTTTTAAAATATTTTAAAGGTTAAATACCCTTTCAACCGTCATTCTTGATATTTTTAAAGTCTTCTCTTTCTTCTCTCCACTTTTTCAAGAAACTGTCATAATTAACTTTTCAGATATATTTAACCCAAAAAATGTAAGCATCCGGTAGCAAAATGCTAGCATTTCGGTAGCAGAGTCAACACCTCAGCAGCGAAGCACCAGCACCCTGATAGCGAGACACCACGGCGCCGACGTGTTAGCATCGGGGTGCTGACGCTTCTACATCGAGGTGTTGATGCTTCGCTAAAAAAAAAAAAAAAAAAAGGGGTGTCAGCCTCAAGTTTTAGGGGTGTCGGAGCCTCTATATCGAGATGCTAGCGCTTCGATAAAAAAAATAAAAAATCTTTTAGCGAAAGCGCCTCAGTGCCCTTAATTATTTTTTTTAATCAAAGTGTCGGAACTTCGATATAGAGGCACTGATGCCCCTGAAACAAGGCGCCGATGCTCCGTGTTTTTTTTTTTTTAGCGAAGTGCCGGTACCTTGATATAGATGCGTCGGCACCTCGGCATCGAGGTGCACTTGATGTCGTCAAAGCGCTACTCAACAAGTTCAAATTTTTTTAGCAAAATATACCTGAAAAAATAAGTCTGACACTTTCTTAGAAAAAAGAGAGAAAAGATAAAAAAGAAAAAGACTTTAAAAAGTCTTCTAAAAAAGTTAAGAATGACTGTTGGAATATAACTTTTAAAATATTTTAAAAGTTTAATCATAGTTAATAAAGTGGGTCCCATACCACCCATCACTTTACAAAAGAGGCGTTACGTGACACGCCCATATCAATTGACGTAGAAATATTTCTATGCCCGAATACAGTTTCCCATTTTCCATATATATATATTCTTAAAAATTAGAAGGGCATCTTATTTTAGATTCCTTCCTATCACAAAAAGACAAAATGAGTAAATGTCTTATCTTAGCAAAATATTATATATCTTTATAATATTATATATCTATATAATAATCTTTGAAAATGCAAAAATAAAGCTATAACATAAAATCTCTCCTTTTGGTAATTTGGTTTTTGGTTTTGAGTACCTTTAAATCCACCCCCTAATCCTTGAGTTCACCCACACTGAAACACATGGACTGCGTTGAATCAAACGATGGAGATTATTTATCCTCCCAATCTTTCACATAATGGATCTTCATATCATGGGCGTACTATCAAATGATCAGTGTTTTATTTCACATAGCACACATCTTAGAAAAGTGACCTTAACATCACGGACACGCTTAAAATTGATTTTAAGGTCACTTTTTTGAGTGTACCAACGATTTTTTCGGTGCTCAATGATTTTTTTTTAACACCCAAAATTATCGGCCGATAATTTGAAGTTATAGACCGATCATTTGCTAATCAATTTGAAGTTACCGGCCGATCATTTGGTAATCATCAAATTATCGGCTGATGACTTCAAATTGTTGACCGATAATGTTTGGGTTTTAAAAAAAAAAACATTTGGGCACCGAAATTTCAACTTTGACCACAAGATTTTGGGCGAAATTTCGTCGGAGATTTTTGACCGAAATCCCGAAATTTCGGTGGGGTTCGAAACCAATTTGTTTCAGCCGAAATTTTCATCCATGTTATAAGGTATGACATCCTGGGCGATACCGATACCGAGTTTTATACCTTGATCCCAAACGATAAACGCTTCATTTAAGTTGAGGTTAAGGATCAAAATTTTGGCTTAAACGCATCAGTTACGGATCCCATCAAAAAGAAATCCCGAAATTTTCGGTCAAAAATCACGGCCTTTAAATTCTCCACTGATAATTTGAAGTTATCGGCCGATAATTTGCTAATCATCAAATTATCGACCGAGAATTTTGGGTTTAAAAAAAAATTAAAAATATAGGCACCAAAATATCGGCCGACATTTCTTCTGGTATTTTCGATTGAAATCCCGAAATTTCGATGAAAATACCATATTCGGTTTCGGTCCCAACCGATATTTCGGTGCCCAATAATTCTTTTTTTTAAACCCAAAATTATCACCCTTCAAATTATCGGCCGATAATTTGGGTTTTAAAAAATAAAATATTATATATATATATATATATATATATATATATATATATATATATATATATATATATATATGGGCACTGAAAGTTCACCTTGGCCTACAATATTTTAGCCGAAATTTCGTTCGGGATTTTCGGCCCAAATCCCGAAATTTCGGTGGCGTTCGAAACTGATTCGTTCCCGCTGAAATATTGGGATTTCGGCCGAAATTTTGATCCATGCTATGAGGTATGACATCCATCGCGATACTGATACATAACAGCGATACGCATCGATTTTTCAACAAACCGATGCGTATAAGTTCTGATACTTCCCGATCCTTCAACTCCATATCGGTATTGGCTAATATAGGCCCGTATCAGTCGATACGTATTAGGTTCGGCTGATACGTATCGGGTTCGGTCGATATGTATCGGCTAATTCTTATTGGTCTTCCATAGACCGATACCCGATACCGAGTTTGACATTTTGATCCCAAACGATAAATACTTCATTTTACTTGGGGTCATGGATCAAAATTTCGACTGAAACGCTTCGATTTCGATCCCCACCGAAACGAAATCCCAAAATTTTCAGTCAAAAATCGTGACCTTCAAATTCTCGACCGATAATTTAAAGTTATCGGCTGAAATTTCGACCTGGCCCACAAGATTTTGGTCGAAATTTTGATCTATACTCTAAGGTATGGCATCTTGTGCGATACCAATACATAACGACGATACGTATTAGCTTTTCAGTAAACTGATACGTATCGATACTAATATTTTGCGGTCCCCCAACAAGGTATTGGAATCTATATCGGTTGATACGGGCCCGTATTGGTCGATGTGTATTGGGTATCGACTGATACATATCGGTCTGCGCCGAGACCTTGTGTTTATATATATTTTTAAAAAATGGCCGAATTTCACGCTTTCATCCAAAACGATAGACTTCATTTTAGTTGGAGTCTTGGATCAAAATTTCGGCTGAAACTCATCGGGTTAAAACCCCACCGAAACGAAATTCCAAAGTTTTGGTTAAAAATTGCGGCCTTTAAATTCTCGGCCAATAATTTGCTAATCACCAATAATTATCGGCCAATATTTTGAAGGCAAGGCCGATAATTTTGGGTTTTAAAACAAAATAAAAAAAATATATGGGCACCGAAACTTTAACTTGATCCATCACTTTCGTCTAGGATTTTCGGCCGAAATCCTAAAATTTTGGTGAAAATATCGGATTTGGTTCCAACCAAAATTTTCACGAAAATGTTAGTGCCCAATGATATTTTTTGTAACAATTTATTTTACAAATAAGCAGCTCTCACATGTTGGATTCACTAGTATATATATATATATATATATATATATATATATATATATATATATATATATCACTGCAGTCAATCGTTGAATAAAATGATAACTATTGACTTTGTTGAATCAATTAATAGAGATTTTGATTTGCGCCAAATTGTTTTTGAGAAGTCTTTGGATCATGACCCTTAAATCATACAGTTTATATGGGTGTCTCTAAAGTAGGAAGTCTTTACTGGCAAATTGTAATGGCTTGAAGGGGCCAACTTTGTGGGTATAACTAATAGCTTCTACATAAAGGCTCTCATTACACGCGTACGCAAAGTTGTCCCTTGCTCATAGCTTAAAAGAAAGAGTTGGAATTCTCGGGACATGTGTCACGACGAAACATGATTTGAATTATCTGATTTAAATGTTATACTCTGAATTGGCACAAAACACGATCCCTATTCAATATAGTCATCATTGATGATGGCCTTTGATTGCATTGACTTATATGATAAAGCTCATGCTTCATGTAAGTCTTTTACACCAAAGCTCTATAAATTATAGCCTTCAATAAGACGATTTAAATGGTGTGTTCATATGACAACATGTCCCTAAATCATCATCTTTTCCTTTTAGATTGTGTCGGATCAGATTGACACAAAACACGATCCCTATTTAATATAGTCAACCATTGATGATGGCCTTTGATTGCATTGACTTATATTATAGAGCTCATGTTTTATGTAAGTCTTTTACACCAAAGCTCTTTAGATCATAGCCTTTAATAAGACAATTTAGATGGTGTGTTCATATGACATGTCCCTAAATCATCATCTTTTCCTTTTAGATTGTGTCGGATCAAATGATGGAGATTTTATTTCACCTAGATCGTCCACACAATAGATCTTGAGATCACGTCTCACTTATCAGATGGTTAGCTTTTGATTCCACATATTATATACTCCCAAAATATGACCCTAAAATTATGTTTGAGCATAACGTGTGCCATTGCACACAAGAGACATTTTTTAGAGATATGTGACATGTGGAATAAATAATTGACTATATGATAGGTGCGATATGACCTCAAGCTTGATTGTGTGAAAGATTGGGGTGAAATACGATCTCAATCATTAGATCTAAGGCAGTTAACAAATTTTAAGGGGTTACAGAAGTGAGCACTTTCTGAGAACGCGCGGCCAGGAACAAAGGTACCCTAAATTACCGTGCCTAATGACCTTGCCAGTTTACAATGGTGTACTTGGTATTATGGGCATCATACAAGTGGCACATATTGTCATCAATTCAAAGTGTCCATGGCCTAGGTCATCGCATAAATACGACTATCCCGGATATCATTAATTGGATTGTTCTAAGGTTTTATCAAATCACTTTCTTTTATTAAATTAAACGTTTTTTTTTTATAGTATGTGCACATCGGAACCGTCAATTTGCAGCTTCTTGCAGATGTCAATCAAATTGTACGATATAGATGGCTGGTCCTAAGCTAAAATAAAAAAGTATACTGAGAGGAGAAGGTATACTAATAAAGATAAAATTTAATTTGTGCAATATAAATGAGGTTAGCAGTGTGGATGTGGACAGCACCGAAGACAAAATCAAAGCAATAATGGAAGAGAAAATAGAAAGGGAGCCATTATTTGTACAGTTTTTTAAGTGATTATATCGAATTTAAAAGAAAGATTTATAAGTTTGGCGACCTCTATTATGTGAAAACACAATCTAAATCGTTTGATTTAAAGGTCATGATTTAAAGACATTAATAGCAAAAGATTAAAACAAAATATAATTTTCATCATTTGATTATACAGAGTCAAACGCTATTATGTAATTCAATAGTTGACTATAATAGATTATATGACAAGTATTGTGTTTTGCTCCAATTTTATGTACCAGAGATTTATTGATCATGAACTTCAAATCAGACGGCTCATATTACATTTTTACGTATCACATATCCCAAAAATACTAAAGTCTTTCTTTAAATTGAGTGTAATCATTTGAAAAATGTGTGCAACTAATAGTTCCCAAATAATAAAAAAGGAGTAGTTGGGCATGTAAGAATGTTCGAGACTTTGTTCTCACGCCATTTCATATTTAACCCATTTGTCAGCCCTTTTCTTACATGTTTTGCAAGGTCTTAAGGTTTTGCACTTTCCTTTTTTACTTTTTCTTTTGTTCTTTCTTTCTCTATTTTTCGTATATATGGGAAAAAAGAGGATCCGCCATCCAACGCCCTTTCTTTACGGGTGGTGCCAAGCATGTGAGAAATTTATGAAAATACAAATCGCACGTGATCAGAAGAGTGTTTTTTTTTTTTTTAAATTAATTAAAAACCTAGGTTAGTGACTTAGTGTTATGTGTCGTGACATGTCAACTATAGATCGTCAAATTGGTCAAACTTGGGAATGGAGAAATACTGTTTGATCACTAAATCAATGAATTATTTCCCACTTTTGATCAGTCTGGCTGAAAGAGATTTGTCCTTTCACCTCCTTTGGTGCACGAGTCAGGCACACAATACCAACGCCAGTGTTCTTACATTTTATTTTGATAACTTATGTTAGAATAGTCTCATATTATCTGGAAGCTTAGAGGTCTTGGACTATATATAATTTGGACACTCCTTACCTTACAAGTCGGTTTTATCCGATTGAACTAGTCCGAACTTATACTTGTACTAATCTCTAAGGGATACCCTTCCCACAATGCCATACGGGGCATCGATTTCCTCGTAAAAGAGGGAATCATTACTTGAAGTTTTGACCTTGGGGAACAAACCCAAGTGATCAACCAGTGCAATAACTCCTTGGTGGGTCGAACTCTAATTTTCTTAACTGTAACAAATGAATGCGACCATTGGACGTGGGGGAGCTTTGTCCCTCCATGTTAGGGTTATATCAGATATAACATGTATACTGCATGTGGAAAGGCTTGTGACCACTTTTAGATGTCCCTTCCGAGTGCATTTGTATAAAGTGAAGAGCCTGAACATGGTCATTAATTTATATACATGTTGCATACTTACGGGTGATTCTGAGTTTTTTCTAGAAAATTTCAAATTTCTATCAGCTTGCTCATTTTGAGCTTACTCAATTTCTTAGCTTTTTTTAGTGTTGTTCTCGAGTTTGGTCAAATTATTGGTTTTTTGGAGATTTTTTCTCAAATTTTTGTGTTTTTGGGTTTTCACTTTCTTGGTTCAAAGGAGTATTTTGCCTTTAATTTCCGGAGCTCAAAATCTAAGTATTTCTAAGTGTTTTATAAAGAAATTATTTTGTGCTATCACTTTCGAAAAGGTAAAAGAATTTTAATTTTAAGAAAAACTCTCGAACACAAGAAATACTCAGAAACACCACTTTCTGAGCCAACAACTCAAATTCTTAGCTTTTCTAGACTCTCAAACGCGCTCTTAATTTAATAATTGAGTTATCGTGGTGGCAGACTAACATGAAGACGTGACTCGCCGACTCAATTAAAAATTAATTCATGTCCGGCTATATGCATGAAACTATATTACATTTTTGTCAATGCCACGACTGGGCAATTCCATGAGAAAAGATGATTTCATAAATATGATGAGTTCATCACATTTTGTCAATGCCACGATGGGCAATTCCATGAGAAAAGATGAATTCAAAAATATGATGGGTTCACTGATGAGTACATCGATTATAAACGGTGGATAATTTTTAATAGACAATTTTGCAAGCAATTTATGTGACTCGATATGACTAGTTGTAGTGTTTGGGCCCCACTATGTGTGAAGCCAATAACTTCCCGTCACATAAGTTACCTGTAAAATTGTCCTTAACAAAATTTGGTCCAGGCTGCAAATCTTGTTGAACACAAAATTAAGATCAATCGATTGAACCTAACCATTGCCCTATGCACCTTAACCACAGTGAATAAACGCTTCCTACTTGTAGAATTTTGATCACCTATGAGGCACGCGGTGCACGAGCCATGCATCATGTACCAACTTTGACTGACTTTTGAAAATGTGCTCCACGTGTGTAGACTGTAACAACGTGCACCATACACGACCTCATTCTGCCCTAACGTGGGTTCAATTGGTCGTAGGCCTAGACATGTGCAGCATGTGTCCACAGACTGCAGGAACATGGAGATCCGCATTCATCTCAATGCAGGAACTTGGAGAGCCGTATGCATCTCAACGTCTCAACCATACATGGCACGTGCAGAGGTCAGCAACAAATACGACCAACTTGGTTTTTATTGAACATCCAACTCGGTTTTCGGTGGAGAGCAAATTGGGTACCTCGCCCACGCATTCTCTGAAAGCGCCTACCTGTCAAGACCCCTGCAAGACCGTTGATTGCTTCAGTTCAGATGATGGAGATCTTTTTTTATAATGATCTTCAACATAATAGATCTTGAGTTCATGGCACACCTATCTGGCGGTCAGTTTTTGATCCATGTATGAAAGATCCCAAAAAAATGGCTCTTCAATCAAATGCCACACATCACGCTGAACAGTGATATTAGGTGCTACATGATGTTGAGTTCATGGCGGTCAGTTTTTGGGGATGTGGGACACATGGAATAAAAAATTGGACGTCTCTACCATGGATCAAAATATCGTCTGATACCGATACATATCGGTATCGGACGTGAACGATATGGTACATTAAATGTACCGTATCGTTCAAATATATGGTATGTATTGTTCGATACAGACCGGTACCGATACGTATCGTCCGATACGTACCGATTTTTTTATCGGACGATACGTACCGATTTTCCGACATTTTGATCCATGGGTGCTACATGATCTCAGTATCTATTGTGTGCAAGGATCAAAATATCGGTCAAAATTTCGGCCGAAAACTGATAATTGGGCCGAAATTTCGGCCGATAATTTCAATCCCATACAAAATATGACTGAATTTCGGTCCAAATTATCGTTTCGGTGAGGACCGAAACCTATAATTTGGACTGAAATTTCAGTCATTTCGGCCGAAAATTTGATCCTTGATTGTGTTAAAGATCGGGCTGAAAAACGATCTACATCATCTGATCTAAAGCAAACAATGATTTTCGAGGGGTCTAAGACATAGGTGCTTTCAGAGAATGTGTTGGCGTGAATAGAAGTATCTGAGCCAATTACACAAATTTTTGAAGGGCAGTGAGCAGGTCCAACCATGAAAGTCAAGATTCTCCAATTACCAAGGGGTGCAGATGTGTTTGAATCCAAAATCCTGTCCATCCCGACGGACGTGACCATTGCCCGTTTCTTAATACATCTGAAAAGAGTCTGTGGGCCATTTTCACACCATTGACTGCCTTGACTCTACTGCTGTTCTAATTTTTCATCCCAATATTTAATACAGTTGATTATAAGATCATGACCTACATATCAAACGGCCAGACATTGATTCTACGTTTCACATATCCCTAAAGTGATCGTGATCATGGAATACCATGAGAAGAGTTCTCGATTCACTTTTGGCGATGTATTCAATGAGGAAGCAACATTAGGCCTTATGATTGGTGGGCCATGATATATATATATATAGAGCCAATTAGGTTCACATTTTACTATTCAAAATATACACGAGGACCGAAGCCTTTTCCTATAGTGACCGTCCTCTTACAAAGGACAGAAGCCTTTTCCTATATATATATATATATATATATATATATATATATATATGGAGATCTAATCGTGATTGGATTGCAAAATCCCTTACCCGAGGGGCAATAGAGGAAAGGACCAAAAAACGTAGTCACTCTTTTCTAAGGTGTTCATACAGAAAAAACGGCGTACAATGACAGAAAGGAAAGTGATTTTGCGCTTTTCCAACGTTTTAATAGAAAAAACATTCGATTTTCGGCCTATTTCCCCGGTCAGCCGGAAAATCAAAATTGATTTTGCGCTTTTCCAACGTTTTAATTTAAAAAACATTCGAGTTTCGGCCTATTTCCCCGGTCAGCAGGAAAATCAAAATCCATCTAATAAGTCCGAATTAGGGTGGTCTAAGCACTGTTCTTTGCAAGGAGTCCATCCACTAGTAGTATCGTTTGGAAATTGGGCAAAGGGTACTTCTATTAGCCCCAACGCAATCTCTGAAAGCACCCACATTGAAACTCGTTCAAAATCATTGATTGTTTCGGATCATATGATGGAGATTGGGTTTAATTCCGATTTTCCACACAGAGGATCTTGAGATCATGTTGCACTTATCAGACGATCATTTTTTATTTCATATGCCACAAATCCCCCAAAAATGCTCAAAAATCATGTTTGAGAGCGTGATACGTGCCATAAGATTCAACGGGCATATTTTGGGGATATGTGATATGTGGAATAAAAAGTTGACCATCTTATAGGTGTGAGTTGCGACTAGGGCTGTCAACGGTCTAGGTTCGGGCTAGATTTTTCTATAGGCCCGTTTTTTTTAAAGATATAATGAGAGCCTGAATCTGGCCCGATAGCTAATCTGGTCGGGCCGAGCTTAGCCCAATTTTTAAATGTTGTAGCTCGAACTTGAACCCGGCCCGGTTAGCTATCTGGGCCAAGCCGAGTCAGGTTTCTAATATTTTTAAGAGTTTTTTTTATAAGGGCCTCATTTTATCGGGCCAGATTCAGACTTACACTTTGCAGCCCGAACCAAAACCTGTTGCTTATCCGGGCTTAGCCTGACCCATTTATTAAATGACTTAAAATATTGGGCCTGAACCCGGTGCATTCGGGCCGAGCTTGGGCCGAGCCCTGGCTGAAACCCGGCCCGTTGACAACCCTAGTTGAGACATGATCTCAAGATCTGTTATGCGGAAGATCGGGGTGAAATGCAATCTCTATCATCTGATCCGAAGCAATCAATAATTTTGAAGGAGTTGCACATGTTGGCCCTAATAGAGGTACCCTTGGGGAAATTAGCAAAATGGGAGCCTCTTTTTTTTTTGGAGCAAAATGGGAGCCTCTTTTCAAGAGCTAGTCGGTATTGATTTTGATGAGCTAGCGTTGTTTTCAAATGCATATGATTAAATACTTAGGGCCTATTTGGATAAAAACATGGGAAACGTGAGAAAGTAAAATAATATTCTTATATTTTTTCATGGATACCTAAGTTGTAGGAAACTACGGGATTCCTTCGTTTCCTTTTATTTTTTGCTGTTTGAATAATCACATTGCTAGTTGGGAAAATGCAAGATTAATCAAATCCAATGTTTGGATACATATGCAGGAAATTGTAGGAAAATAACATATCCTAACAAAAAAAAAGCCAAATGACCAAAAACTTATATATGAATTTTTTTTTTTTAACATATCTTAGTGACTTGCTTTAGTGGTTGACTTAGTTGTTTGTGAAGGTTAGGTTCTAGGTTCAAACCTTGTTATATGTAATAAATTTTTTTTTTCTTTAATTAATTATACTAGAGCATATATACTATATATGTGAGTATAGAAATTCCTCCAAAAATAAGTTCATACAACACCTAAATAGATAGAGGAGAGCTTACAAATAGGCTAAAATTGTGGGATTTTTTAAAAATAAATCAAAGAAGAAATATTTGTTATAAAAAAAATACCATAAAAAAAATTGTTTAAAGATTTTTGATAATTTTGGGCGGTCAAAATAATTTTGGATGGATGAGAATCCACTAATATAAATTAGGACTCCTAAAACTTAATAACAAATTTTTAGAAAGTTTGGGTGGTTAATTAACCACCCAAGTCATAACGTGGCTCTGCCTCTGATTTTTGGGGATGTGTGCCGTATAGAATCAACATCAGACTGTCCGATAGGGGCGTCATGATCTTAAGATCTATGATGAGGAAGATTGAAAAAATAAACAATCTCTATCGTCTAATTTAAATCAGTCAATGATTTTCGTTTGTGAAAAAATTGTGTGGGTGAGATGAGTCAAATGAGAAGTCCGAAGGGTGGGAAAATAGAAAATTGAGGACCCCCTTGACATTTGTTGTTGGATTTTAACGAAAAATAGGAAGATAATTTCCGACCTTTCCAATGTCATCCAAACAACTAGAAATGCGACAATTCATTTCCCGCCTACCAATTTTTGAAGTCATCATTTATTTTTAGTAGTAATTGACTTTTATGGTCAATAGCAACTGTGACACCTAAACATGTCATTAAACGTCATATGGCGCCAGGGGCATAGTCAAGATTTTCTGCTGGTGGGGGCTAAGCAATGATTAAAAGATGTTAATATTCATTTTACCTTTCATTTTGGAGACTTGTACACCACATATTTAGGAGTTTATACACAATAGTAAATTGTATAAGAATTATATCAAATATAAATTTAAGATCTTTATATGGCTCTGCCAGTGCATGGCGCCCAAAGAGTGCCACATCCAGGTAGGCCTATCAATGGGCCGAGTTAAGTTGGGCATCCCTTAAATCTAGCAAAAATGTAGCTTAGCCTTAAGTGCCAAGGCAAGGCCCTAACTTAGGCAGTCAACAGAGTAAGGGTTTGTTCGGCAATTTTTGAGCTTTCCCTGTGAAAGTTCAGAAAATCACTATCTCAATTTCTGCCCAGAAATTTGCTTTATGAGGAAAATGACTTTCCTTGAGAATGTTCTTGAGTTACTCAGAAACTCATTTTCCTTTCATTTCTGATATTTTCTTATGTTCTATACTTTCTCAAGAAAATGTCAAAAAGTACGTTATATTCTTCCTCACACTATAATTGCACGCATTTATGAGCTTCATCTAAGCGGTTATATTGATCGGATGATCATCAAATTTATAAACATCTAATCAGCAATGTGTTAAAGACTTCTGTCAGACAGATTAAAAGAAAACTACTTCAAAAGTGGGTTCTTTTATACAGTTGTTACTACGTTATGTGCATATTAGAAATGAGCTCGGAGTAATATAAACCATCATTGTTTGAAAAGTCTCCCACCGGCTTCAAGGTGGCTGCAATGGAGAATTACCAATTGCATTTTTAAATGTCATTGGTGGGTGCATGAAGTAATTGTCAAATTTACTCCTTATTTAAACTCTCAACCCCTACATTTAAATGTTGTGTTTAAATGATAGTTAATTGTATATTTAGCGTTAATTGCGACGTTGGTTGGAGAAGAAAGGATTCAGTGAGACTCCTTACGTATACTATAATAGCCCAAGCTCAGAAACTGAACTTTCTTGAGCAAAATCCTCCGAAAACAAAACGTTAATTTATCAGGAAAATACAATAAAAACACGCAACCCAATATGAAATTTCAGAATAATTAGAGATCTAACTATATATATAAAGAATATAAACAATTTAAAAATAAGAACATCCACACAAATAATACACAAGATTTTTTACGTGAAAAATCATATCACAGGTAAAAATCACGGGATCTATCTTAGATTTAAACTAAATAATTCACTATGAAAAATAAACCTTATAATGCTTACAGAATTATATGCCCTATCACTCTTCTCACTATCAACAATCGCATCTCACGATCATCCAATCCATAGTGAATCTCTTTCTTTTCAAATCTCGAATTACACGAGATACCGATCTAAACCTTTAGATCACAATAGTAACAGAGTAAATCCTTAAGAAATTCTTTCAATAAGAATAGGGTAAGTTTATCTCAAAGACCAATGGAAACTCAGGCTCTCCTTTTCAGAAAATAGAGAAAAATTTCACATTAGAGATAATTACCCAAACCAAAAATACCATCAGTTCACGGACGTCCGTGATTCACTCATGGTCGTCCGTGACCACAGATGTCCATGAGGTCCATCACGAGCGTCCGTAGATCTGATAGTGTAAAACATAATTCTTAATTTTTTACTTGACAATTAAGGAGCTAATTTTTAAAATTAAGTCCTGATTATGACAATAAATTTTACACAATAAAAACTCTCGAACATAGAAAAACCTCAAAAAGTGCCCTAAAATGAGATTTTCTGCATAAAAGACTCGGTTTCTTGGCTCTCCAACAAGACCTAAATGAGTTATTATTAGGTAATCGACACTAAGTCCTAGGTGACCTTGTACTTCGAGTCACTTTTTAAAATATATGTCATGTGAAATTAATATGCTCCGTCTGATAGGTGCCCATCGCCATCATCATCATCAACATTACAATACCGTTATAACAATGAAAGAGATATCAACTGATACCCATCTACAATGGCCTGCAAAGTTGATCTAATTATGAGCACCACAAGTACAAAATAGATGAACAAAGTACCATGAATGGCGCTTAACTGAACCATCCAATCATAATTCTAAAGAGTATGTTAGATGCTTTCTCCTTCATATTGAAGCCCCATGCACCAGAAATCAAACTCCCAAGTCATCAATGTGTTCCATAAAATTGGAATATTAGGGCTTTGAAACATTTCGGTTGTATATGAAAAATTGAAAGAAATACCATTATTATGTGTCTTGCAAATTTATTTATTTAAAAAAAAAAAAAAGTGCCTTGCAAATTTGAAGAGGTGTTACTTTCCATTCTCAAACCTGGCTCATAAACGAAAAAGAAGACACCCTTTTAGAACTTGAGTAGGTGGCATTCGAATCTTAGATCACATGCCACATGACAAATAATCTCAAAACAACACCCCTCTCGAGATCATGTGTCACATGGGGATGCGATTTATAAAAAAAAAGTTTAAAAATTAATTTTTTTTTACGGTTAAAATTCTAGTCAAAGTTTAATGTACTCCCCCACATATTTTAGTGCATTGAATTTTTTTTCCTTTGACCATATTTTGGACGGTAGATATACATCAGATCATATCCAATTTTTTTGGGTGGCATGAATTGGTTGGAGTGCACGGTAGATCCATGCATTCCAATCCGGTGCGGTACATGAGGAAACTAATAAGCGGATCGGGTGAGACAGAGACTTGTCCGTTCATTCATATATTCTTACTCATATGCCCTTTTTACTTATATATATATATATATATATATATATATATATATATATATATATTGAAAGCGGTCCCAAGGGATTTGGACTGGACAGTTCCCAGTCCCTTTCAAATTTGAAAACATTTGCAACTGAGAGGTCACCTTATTCTTAAGTTAAAGCCCTCACTATCCACTTTTTTGGACCACATGCATTCTTAATCTTCCATGTGGCTAAAAATTATATAAAGATCACGCAGTCAAAATATGTTCATAAGAAGGTTCAAATTATTCCATCTGAACCGTTGTTCAAATATAAATATGATTTATATTCAAGCGCATGGATTCAACGGTATGGATCCGCATATTTTGGCTGGGCAGAGTTGACAAGATGTTTCGGACACTTGGACAACTTTGGACATGTCAAAACTCAAAACTATCCAGCACTAAGGACCATATGACTTAAAAGTGAGGAAGTGATGGTCTTATCTTATGCATAGGTGTTACTTTTGGTTATCAAACTTGACGATAAGCTAAAAAAGGAACCCTCATAGAAGGAGATCATGGAAGCAGCATATATAAAGTTGGGTACCTCTTAAATTATTGCACCTCCAGCTTCAATTTAGAATGATGAGAGAGCTTCTTGGTTGTTCGAACCCCGTGGCACGTTTTATATGAAAGATCAGTACAGAAACTTTGTACCAACTCCAAGATATATTTTTCAGTACTTTAAGAGCAGACATTATTATGGTACACAGTAGCATATTATCTCTATGTGTTTGGCCATATCTAAAGACAAGGTTCCAAACCATGTAGTGGTTATATATATATATATTAACCAATGAGGTTTCCCAATCTTCCATTATTGAGATAGAAAGAGAGAGTCTTAAACCATTTAAGTAGGTTGTTCTTCTTGTTTCATACACCACGGGGTCCATGATATTCTCTCAAATAAATCATGGGTCCCCAAGATAAGAACCCTTTTATTATCTTTAATTTTATGGGCATGGAGAGGATCATCGGGTGGGTTGGGCCAAATTTTTATCTGCCGAATGGGATAGTGACATATGCCTGATCTAACTCGACTTGAACCGATGGTGCATCTGACCCGACCTGACTTGAAAACCTGACCCGGTAGAAAACACTTATTTTTAATGGTATATATATATATATATATATATATATATATATAACCCGTACTATGTTGTTTTTTTGTTTTACCTTTTCTTGGGTGGAATTAAGGTACTACAAAACGTTTTCACGTAGAAAGGTGGTGCATAATCCAAGTCTTAGGGGTGTGTGTGGCCCCTAAATTATCAGAAAAAAAAAAAAGAGTGTGTGGCCCCTAAGAAGACCGCCCACGCGGCCTGGAATGGGACACACCCTAGTAATCATGTTGACGAGGAAGAAGGATCCTAAGCCATTTTATCATAGTTATGTATCTTTGTACATTCAATATCCATCACTTTCAATCCGACATTTGGGATCTTCCGATTGATACGGAATTCAGACCTTGTCTGATTCATATCGATGGTCATGATCGTTTGCTAAGTGGACTAGGGGTCATTTGATTGGCTAAGAACGGACCACCGGGTGGGTTTTCATGCAATGGAGTCTACATAAAAGAGTTGAATGGGTCCTAGCAATAGTTCCAGCCCGAACGGCTGGTCAAACTGGGAATCTGGACATGGGCCTAGCCCAGTTTTTGGACAAAGTGCCTTTGGCCAATCCTACTTTATGCATGTGCTGCCCATGAATCCAAGCTAAAAGTTGGCACCGTAAAAGGTGCACAATCGGCAATCCATGCACCACATGTAACATGTGGTACACATGGCTAGACTTTCGATTACATTACGGCGAGTTACTGAATGGGGTTCAGAACTTTTGCTTTTTACTTGACAGGTCCGAATGATCACTAATGACCTAGCAGGTCCAGACCTAAACAGTGTTTAATTTACCTAATAAAGTTTAAATATTTTTTTTACATGTGCATAGATTTTGATTAAGTGAAATATGAGTTAGACGAAAATATCCTTAAAAGTAATATGAAGCCGATCAATCATGTGCGTAAATTTTGATTAAATGAAAAATGAGTTAGACAAAAAGATCCTTAGAAGTAATATGAAGCCGATCAATCCACAATAAGATTGATCAATTGATCTAAAATGGTTCCGATCGGTCTTAATCAGTCTCATATAGGACTAACCTTTGGGTCTTATAGTGGACCAATTAATCTCATATAAGGCCGAGCGATTGGTTTCATGAGACTAAGGGCATTTTCATCTTTTTACTTAATTTAAACTTAAACAAGTCAATTTTTTCTAAAAAATATCATAAGTGCACAAGTGCACGTCTCTTAACACCTCAAAACTAAAAAGGTTTGAGCATCTCCGATCCTATTGATTTCTACCATCCATTGAGCAGTTTATTAGAGCCTTCAAATGAACAACTAAATATTATGTAGGCACTAGGCAGTTGTCCAAACTGGGGTAAAAAAAAAAGAAAAAATTGATCGGATGGCCATAAACCTATTAGAAGCATGGACTTTTGGCTGGGTTCCATCAACATCTTCGCCTGCTATTCGGATATCTCAATTGCTGAAATAGGTTCGCTACATGTGCGGAGTTTGATGACCGTGCGTCATAGATGGTGACAGTGACGCATATTCTGTGGCAAAATATTGCTACACGTAAGGTCACACGAGCCTGTATCTTGAAGCCATTCGGATTCGGGTGACTCTATTTGCAATCCACTAAAACTCTAGAGCACTCAATTGAATCAGGCATAGAGATCATTTTTTGTCCCAATCTTCCACACAATAATAATGGGTGTACCCATCAAGGATCAAAATTTCAACCGAAATGACCAAAATTTCGGTCCTCACCGAAATGATAATTTGGATTGAAATTTCGGTCATATTCCGTATGGAATTGAAATTATTGGCCGAAATTTCGACCAAATTATTGATTTCCGGCTGAATTTTGGCCGATATTTTGATCCTTGGTACCCATGGTTAAAAAATCGGTCGATACCGATGCGTATCAGCCCCAATACGTATTGGTATAAGTATCGGCCGATACATATCGGGTATTAGCCGATACCTCTATTTTTTTTTCTTTTTTTTTTTAAATGGGGCCGATACGTATCGGCCGAGTCGTGTCAGTCCTCCATGGACTAATACTCGAGTCCGATACCAATTTTGACACCTTGGGTATACCATGAGAGGTAGGGTTGTCAATGGGTCGGGTCAACACAAAACTTGGCCTACTTACTCAGGTTTTTTATTGGGTTGGACACATAAACTTGGCTTGTTGGGTCAGATCGGGCATGAGGCATCTGACCCAATCCGAACTAATTGGGCCAACTAATAGGCTAGATCAGGTTGGACAAATATTGGGTCGGGTACGGTTACCCGAGTCTGCCTGATATATGATATTCTATATATAAAATCAAGCAAAATAGGGAGTTTTTTAATTGGATCAGTTCAGGCATTGGGTCAGGGTTGGGAATACGCCAATTTCCCATTGGCACTACAAAACTAAGGCGTTTAAGCGGCACTTGATGTTAAGGCAGTTTTTTATAGCGGCAGAATTACTAGCGGCAGTTTTTTGTAGCGACAAGACTAATAGCCCTATTTTTTGTAGTGTGGTCAACTCATTTTAGCCCAACTTGACCCGTTGACAACCCTAATCAGACAACTCTGATGTTGATTCCATGTGGAACACATCCAAACAGTAACCAACGAGCCAAGTGCATCTCTATGGCCTTTTTGGAGTGTGCTATTGATGGTGCTCATCATCTCAAGATCTATCGTGTGGCAAATTGGGACGAAAAATAATCTCTTTCATCTGATTTAAAGCAGTAAATGGTGCTTTAAAGTTTTAATGGGTGAAAATAGAACGACCCTTCAGATTGGCATAAATCTAAGGCTGTCTACCGGTTGGGTCTGGATAAAATTTTGGCTATCCAATGAGAAGAAATATGCTTTGGATGTTTTGAAACGGTTCAAGATGGAATCGTGCAAGCCTATCAGCACTCCAATGCAAGAGCGGTTGAGTTTGAATAAGGATGTAAGTGGTGAATGTGTGAATCCCACTTATTTCTAAAGGATAGTAGGAAACGTTCGCTATTTGACTTCTACTAGGCCGGATATTGTGTTTGGAGTTGGACTTGTAAGTCGGTTTATGGAAACTCCGAAGCAATCACATTTGCAAGCCGCAAAGAGGATCCTACGGTATATGAAAGTATACAAAATTTGGGTATTTTCTATTTTTCGTCAAATAGTAGTGAGCTTGTTGACTCTACGGATAGTTATTGAGCCGGTGATATTGATCAACGAAAAAACACTTTAGGGTACTGTTTTCGTTTTGGCTCGAGAATATTTTTGTAGTCTTCAAAGAAGCAAGCGGTTGTTGGTCTTTCTACGGCAGAGGCCGAGTACATAGCCGCCACTCAAAACGCATGTCAAACAGTGTGGCTAAGATTGATGCTTAGTGAGTTGAGTCACAAGCAAGAGGTTCCAACAAAGATCTTTTGTGATAACAAGTTGGTTATAAAGTTGACAAAAAATCCAATTTTTCATGATAAAAGCAAGCACATTGACATAAAGTTCCATTATATTCATGAATTGGTTAAAGATTGTGAGATCGAGGTTAATTATTGCAAGTTTGAAGATCAGGGTGGCAGACATTTTCACAAAGCCATCAAAATTTGAAGTGTTTAAAAGATTGAAGAAGATGATGGAGATTGGATGAAAATTCTTGTTTAAGGCAGGCATATGAAATTCTAGTTAAACTAAAATTTTATACATAGATTAGGTGTTAGTGATTAACATAGAATTCGAAGTTGTTAAAATAAAATATTTAATAGTTGAAGTGGGTCTAGGAGACTTAGTCTTTAGGCGGCTTAGGAGTTTATTTTATATTAGAATTTTCCAATTTTAACTTTCAAGTATTATTAGGAGTCTTTAGTTTTCTTCTATATGTGTTTGTGAAGATGTCTAATATTCAGACTTTGATTTTTTAATAAAAAGTTTGAGTTTAGTTTTGTTATAAATAACAATTGTATAACAACAGTTATGCGGTCGATTTAGTGGTGTAACACTAATATAGAGGTTTTATCTTTTGCATCACAAGACACACTTGCTAAAATACTGTTGTGTTCATATTGGACCAATTCATAATCTTTTGCATCACAAGACACACTTGCTAAAATACTATTGTGTTCATATTAGACCAATTCATAATATAGATCGTGAATGGGTAGATTATTTTATAACAACTCATTTTTGGAATTTCGTCCCGTTGAAAAAATATGAATCCTCTTACCTCATGCTAAAATTCCGAGCTTAACCTATGTACTATAATTTCTGAATTGATGTTAAAGCCAATAAAAAAAAAAATTATGAGTTGGAAATGAGACTTATCAATACAACAATACAACAAAGAAAGTATATACCACAATCTCCTCGCACTAATCTCAAGAAATTTATGGATATCTTTAAGCATAAAACTTGTAAAAATAAAAAAATAGTACATACTTAAATATTATACATATTTTAAACTTTGACCATTACGCGGATGAAGATTGACCCATATATCAACCTTTGTGAACATTCTTACACCACTACAAAAAAGAAAAAGACTATTAGCGGCAGCAATAAATTGTCACTATTAACAAAAAAATTGCTATTAATATTCTTAGTAGTTTTTTTTTTTGTCGTAAAAAACTGTCGCTAACAGTTATATTTTTTGTAGTACACCTAATACTAATACTTTCTTTTTTGAGTTAACTTTAAGTACTTAACTCACGCAACAACGAAAATACACATACTAGTCTCCCTCCACTGAACTGCTTAGATGTCAGGACTTGGGAGATATACAAACATTTATCAATGGAAAATTGTCAAATGGTCAAAAATTTACTTTCATTGATTTGGTGTTCATGAATATTCATATATATCCCATACTTTTACAAATTTGGTGGAGGGAGATTAACATGTGCAAAGCTTTTAGTGCATGAGCCATATACTTAATACAATCTTTATTTTTTTCTCAATTTGAACATAACTTCTAGAGTTGCTATGTCACCATAATCTAAAAACTCGCTACACTTTTCTCTTAATAGGTGATGAGTAGTGAAATATGATGATATTTCACCCCTAAATACCTATATTTAGCCGTCCGATGAAGGCTATCTGATGAGATTTGCTAGATTTGAAGTGTTTCAGGTAAATACAGTCCAAGTTTCTAAAACAGCCCAAGAATCCCGAAAATAATGTCAAAACACTGCTATTTTGGGTCATTGAGAACTTAGTGCGACTTGCAGCTCAATTTGGACCTTCAAGACGTCAGATTCAGGAAATTGCTAAAACATAAAAGTTGTAGAGCTCGTCGTCAGCTTTCCAACGCCTCAAGAATCACCTCAATCCGAGTTCGGTACAGAAAATTATGAGCAAATACTGAGGCGTATCGTCTGAAAAGTGCAGGAATTCACGAAAATTACTCTTAGATGTCAATCGAGAGAGGTATTAGGGTTAGCTATTATAAAAGGAAGCCACGAGTTTCTTAGGGGATTATTATTTTTGCAATTAGAATATTATTCATTCTTTCTTTTTTAGTTTTTAGGGCTCTTCACTTTGGGGAATATTTTCTTCATCTTTTCAAGTCTTCTTCTCCTTCTTACAGGGTTTATTCAGGTAGATTGTATCAGGATTTGCATTATTTTTCTCGAGAAATTCATAGATTGTATTTAGGAAAAACAATTGCAAATATCTTTTGGAAGAAATAAAGAGGAATGACTTTGAAAGAAAAAGGAGATCAAACACCAAAGATGAGCGCTAAATCGAGATCGGGAAGATGCGATCCCAGGATAAGTACCTATGTTTATGATTAATACTGCGTCTATTATTGTTATCATGGAATCGTTTTGCTCAAAGTTTGTGTGATTGAAAATATTTTGAATGCTTTGTTATGACCGTTGATCGCGTATCAACCCGTAATCGCTAGATCTGTACTGTCGATCTAGTCAGAGCGATTATGTCCGATTGTCGTGATCTAAATATCATGAGATACGCTATGCTTTTTACATGACTCATACCGCAATGTTAAATGAGTCATTGTTTTTAGATAGTATGCTTGATTGATGATCATATTTTATTTCAAGTCATTTTTCTAGATGAATGATGGTGTGAATGATGATTTAATGACTGTGGGTTTTAATGATAGAAAAAGGGGTACGAATCTGGGGTAGCATATTCCTTGATCTCATTTTAATATTGTTCGTAGATTTATCAGTAATTAATTGTTTAGATTAATTTATTTTTCTGCATTTAGGAAAAGTGTGTTAAGTTTTTGGTAAATTTGAATCTGCCCTTTGGTACTTCCTTAGGGACGTTTTAAAATCTCTAAAAAATTAATTAAAAGGTTCGACACCGTTTTCGCTTGCCATACTGCAATAGATCTTGTGCACTTGCAAGGGTTACATTCTAAATCGATCAAGTTTTT
The DNA here is from genome assembly GCA_021018995.1 of Chloranthus sessilifolius. Taxonomy (NCBI): domain Eukaryota; kingdom Viridiplantae; phylum Streptophyta; class Magnoliopsida; order Chloranthales; family Chloranthaceae; genus Chloranthus; species Chloranthus sessilifolius. The sequence goes on along the minus strand of CM037589.1, from coordinate 46,350,510 downwards.
GGCGCCGCTGCCGGGGAAATCGGTGAAATTTTGATTAATTCAGATAGGGATTTTTCTGTTTTGAGTGTTTAAAAAAAAAAAAAAAAAATTTATTTCCCTTATTATTCTTTCTTTGGTAAGATTTTGTGGAGTCTTTTAGGAAGTTTAGATTTTAGGATACCTTCCTTGGGAAATTTAGGAAGTAGAGATTTTGTGACTTCTTATTTTAGATTTGGTAGGACTCTTTTTCCTTATTTTCCTCTTTTAGATATTTTTAGGATTTTCTAAATTTAGTCATTAACTTTTGTGGGACTTTTGTTTTAGGATTTTTAGGAATCTTTCATTCTTCTCCTTATTTTTCTCTTTTAGGAAAGATTTTATAGGATTTTCAATTTTAATTTTTAATTTTCGAATTTAATTTAAAAAAAAAAAAAAATTAAAAAATTAAAAAATTAAAAAAAAAAATTTAATTCGAATTATAAAAAAAAAAAAAAAAATTTAATTAATTTAAATTCGAATTTAAATTTTAATTTGAATTTAAAAAAAAAAAAAAAAAAAAAAAAATATTTAATTAATTTAAATTCGAATTTTAATTTTAATTTGAATTTAAAAAAAAAAATTTAATTAATTAATTAATTAATTTTAATTTGAATATAAAAAAAAAAAAATTAATTAATTTAAATTCGAATTTTAATTAAAAAAAAAAAAAAAAAAAAAAAGAAGAAATCTTTCCTGCGATTGAGCTCTTTGTTTATCATCTTTGTTTAAATCGTTTGAAGCGAATTTTGTGGGTTTGTTGTGGATTCTTCAACCCTGCTTTTGTGAGTGTTGGTGTATGAGCTTTACTCTCTCATCACCCACATCCGCTACCGCTTAATCTTGAGATCGAAAGAGCTCAGAGAGAGAATCGAAGAGTCCAGGAGGAATCAATATCAACAAACCGAGACCATGGCAGACCAAAGGCAAGAGAGAGATGAGAATAACAACAATGGGAATGTCAATAATGGAAATAATAGGAACAATAATTTTGATGAGGGCCCTAGAACACTGGAGTATTATAACGATCCTGGTTTTTACGAGGATCAGGAATGTATTATGCTTGCTCCCATTCCAGGGAACCACTATGGATTCAAATCAGCAATGATTCAAATGCTACCAATTTTCCATGGGTTAGCAAATGAAAATCCGCACGTTCACTTAAATGAATTCACTGTATGCAAAAAATTCAGAGTCCACAATGTCACCGATGAGATAGCTAAGTCTGACTCTTCCGCTCTCTTTAAGAGATAAGGCAAAAACATGGTTCTATTCCTTAGAACCACAATCTATCCAGAGTTGGGCAGAGCTGCATCGCCAGTTCCTTAAAAAATATTTTCCCATGACTAAGGCCATTGAATTGCGTCAGAAGATCCAGCTTTTTTCCCAACAACTCACGTAAACATTCCATGAATGTTGGGAACGCTTTAAGGAATTGATCGAAGTTGCCCAAATCATCAAGTTCCAAGGTGGCAACAAGTCCAAAGTTTTACAATGGATCGATTCTCAAGAGAGACGCATGGTTGATGCATCTTGTGGTGGATCTTGTGCCACGAAAGAAGTCGATTTAATTGTGGGCATTGTTTGAAAAGTTATATCAAACTTCGATACAAAGTGAGACACTGGGGCGAACCAACTTGAACCTGGCACCTAAATCTCATGTGTTGACAAAAGACGGATTGTACGATGTCAACAATAATGCCCCAGGTCTCTCAACAAAGATTGACATGTCATTCAAACAGATGAACATGTTGTTAGTCGCTACCAAGCAAGCTAAAGCTCCCACACCCCACAAAGGTGTTCAATTTGTGACCACCCAGTCATATGGCTAATGAGTGCCCTACTACCTTGTCATTCTTCCCCGATGAACCTAATCCTCAAGAGGTAAATGTGACTCAATCTTATCGTGGTAGAACCATGTACCCCAATACCTACAATCCGGAATGGAAAAATCACCCCAACTTAGGATGGGGTGAATCGAACCAAACTGGCCAGGTAAACCAGCAACATAGAGCCAACACAATGGGTGGACAACAACCTTTTCAACCAAATTTTCAACAAAATTCACAACAGAATTTCCAAAGAATTCTAATTTCCAATGAATTCCAATTCAACAGAATCGTTCAGATTATCATCCAAATTCGACTAAAAAATCAATTTCAATCGTAATCTTAATCAATCTCATGCCAAGATTGAAAGATTCTCGATCCGGAAGAAAAGCTTATGCGAAGCATGCAATCTTTTCGCAGATGATAATGGACCAAGTCACCAATTGGCCAATCAACCGAGTCAACGAGAAGGTAGGCTCTCACCAACCCATCAATAATCCTCGAGGCCAAGCACCATCCCAAGCAGACCATCGAATAGTCAGCTTGAAAGTCATTACGGTCTTTGAGAAGTGGACGAGAGGTTGATAATCAAGTGAAAATGCAGAAGTCGATGAAGAAAGAGAAGCGAGAGGAAAAGAATCGAGAAAAGAAAGGAGAAAGGAAAAGGAAAGAGAAAGGAAAAGGAAAGAGAAAGGAAAAGGAAAAGAGAAAGAAAGAGACAAAGAGCCGTAGATAAGAAAAGTGCAAGAGCAAGGAAGAGAGAAAGGAAAAGAAAAGTAATAGAGGAAGAGTTTCCTTCAACCGTCCAACAAGGACGTGAAAAGAATCGAAATGGAATCTACACCTTATGTCCCAAAGGCACCATTCCTCAATGCCTAACTCCTCCACCTAGAATGGGAAAGGGACCGACAAAATGGAAGAAATTTTGAAACATTCAAGCAAGTAAAGATAAATCTTCCATTACTTGAAACAATCAAACAAGTTCACAGTCGCTAAGTTTTTCAAAGATTTGTGCACTGAAGAGAAAGGCACGACTCACGTTTCAAAGAAAGTGTTCCTAACAAATCAAGTCAGTTCGATATTGCGATTGGAAACCCCACAGAAACTGAAAGACCCTGGAGTCCCAACTGTTCCATGTGTCATTGGTGGGCAATCAATTGGAAAGGCGTTATTGGATTTGGGAGCAAGTGTTAATCTGATCCCATACTCAATGTACGAGAAACTCGGATTGGGTGAATTGAAACCCACGACGGTCACACTCCAACTGGCAGATAGATCAGAAAGAAGACCGAGGGGTGTTATCGAGGATGTTTTGGTTGGAATAGACAAGTTTGTCTTTCCAGTGGACTTCGTTGTCTTAGACATGGAACCACCTGCGAAATCAATCAATCAAGTCCCAATTATTCTTGGACGTCCGTTTCTCGCCACTGCCAACGCTTGCATTAATTGTCGCACGGGAGTCATGGACGTTTCTTTTGGAAACATGAAAGTCAGGCTTAACATATTCCATGCGATGAACCATTTCCCTAATGAGGATGAGGTCGAATGTTTTTACATCGATCAGATGGACGAAGTGGTGGATGAAGCATTACCATCAATGCTCACCAAAGAGGAATTTGAAACTGCTTTGTTAGCCATCTATGAGGACAAAGGGCTTGAAAGGAAGCAGTCAGAAGAGAAAAAGTCAAATTCATCATGTCAAGATGATAACTTATGTGAAGTTGTGACTAAGGTAGAACCACTACCTACTGAGGTAAAGGATGTGCTGACTCCATCAATTGAGCAGCCACCAACTGTGGAATTGAAACAATTGCCTGAGTCCCTCAAATATGCTTTTCTGGGAGCTCGAGAAACACTTCCAAAGATCATTTCACCCACATTATCGGAAGAACAAGAGAATGGTTTGTTGAAGGTGCTGAAAGAGCACAAGGAGGCCATCGGATGGACCATAGCTGATCTCAAGGGGATTGCCCCATCAGTATGTATGCATAAAATCCATCTGGAGGATGAGAGTAAACCATCGAGGGAACCACAGTGGCGAATTAATCCGAACATGCAAGAAGTCATTTTAAAGGAAATCATTAAACTCCTCGATGCTGGAATCATCTATCCGATCTCTGATAGTGAATGGGTTAGTCCAGTACAAATCGTTCCGAAAAAGTCTGGAATTACAGTGAAAGAAACTACGGAGGGAGAATTGGTGCCCTCATTGAAACTACTGGATGGCGTGTGTGCATTGATTATCGAAAATTGAACACAGCCACCAGAAAAGATCATTTTCCCCTTCCGTTCATTGATCAAATTCTTGAGAAGTTAGCTGGGCAAGAGTTTTATTGCTTTCTTGATGGTTATTCGGGATACAATCAAGTGCCCGTTTTTCCAGCTGATCAAGAGAAGACAACATTCACGTGTCCATATGGTACGTTTGCATATCGAAGGATGCCATTCGCTTATGTAATGCTCCTACCACGCTTTCAACGATGTATGTTGGCCATATTCTGACATGATCGACAAATTCATCGAAGTCTTCATGGACGACTTCGGTTTTTGGAAAACATTTGATTCTTGTTTGAATCATCTTTCATGTTACAAACGTTGTGTAGATTCCAAACTTGTTCTCAGCTGGGAAAAGAGCCATTTTATGGTTCAACAAGGAATTGTGTTGGGGCATATTGTTTCAACGAAAGGAATTGAAGTTGATAAGGCGAAGGTCGACTTAATTGCAAATTTACCACCTCCTAAAAGTGTTCACAAATTCGATCATTTTTGGGGCATCCGATTTTATAGAAGATTCATTAAGGATTTTAGCAAGGTGGCTAAACCATTGTGCACTTTGCTTGGCAAAGATGTTCCTTTTGATTTTGATGAGGATTGCATAAAGGCATTCCTAAAATTGCGTGAACTCTTATCAAATGCACCAATAATCCAACCAGGATTATTCTTTACCATTCGAACTCATGTGTGATGCATCGATTATGCGATCGGAATGTCTTAGGGCAAAGGGTGAATAAATTACCTCACGAATTTATTATGCTAGCAAGACATTAATTGATGCCCAATGAATTACACCACCAGAAGGAATTATTAGGCATGGTGTATGCTCGGACAAATTCCGTTCCTATTTGCTTGGATCGAAAATAGTGGTCTTTGAGACCACTCGCTTTGAAATATCTTTTAGCAAAGAAGGATGCGAAACCAAGGTGATCCGTTGGATCCCGCTTCCGTGAAATTCAACTTTGAGATTAAAGATAAAAGGGGTTGAGAACGTTGTGGTGATCATCATCAGAATTCTCACTGAAGAATCATCTATACCGAGACCATCCGTGACACATTTCCGGGATGAACATTTGATGGCAATTGATGTAGTGATGCAAAGTTCCGTGGTTTGCTAACATCGTGAATTATCGTCATGGCGCGTAATTCCCCGAGTGGGGTAAGAATGATAAGAATCTCTTTTCTCCCAAATAAAATACTATTTCGGGATGAACCATATTTGTTTAAATTCGCTCGGATCGGATCATTGGGAGATGCGTGCAAGACGAGCAACTAAGCGCCCTAAATTTTTGCCATCTTTGGGGCTGTGGAGGCCATTTGAGACGAAGACCGCATGAAAATCCTTCAAAGCGGATTCTATCGGCCTCAATCTTCGTGACGACGCTCAATCTGCAAGGAATGCCAACGGTGTCAATGACTTGGCAATATTTCCTGACGAAATATGATGCCCTTAATCCAATTCCGATTGTTGAAATTTTCGATGTTTGGGGATTGACTTTATGGGTCCTTTTCCACCATCCTTTGGGTATTCATATACGGTGGTCGTTGACTATGTCTCCAAATGGATTGAAGTCAGGTAACCCGATCAAATGATCACAAGGTTGTGGTCAAATTTACGAGAGAACATATGTTTAACCGATTCGGGATCCCAAGAGCAATCATCGGTGATGGCGGTTCGCATTTTGCAATAGCCATTTTGCCACTTTAATGAAGAAGTACGACGTCACTCACAAAGTCGCTACATGCATCCATCCACAGACTAGTGGTCGTGGAAGTGTCTAACCGGGAAATCAGCGAATTCTAGAAAAGACAGACGAGGATAGAAGAGATTGGTCAAACCGCTATCTCGATGCTTTGTGGGCCTATCAGATCGCATTCAAGACACCGATCGAATGTCTCCCTTAATTGTCTACGGAAGGCATGTCATCTTCCGTCCGAATTGGAGCATAAGGCATTGGGCGATCAAAACGATTTAATTTCGATATGCAAAGCAGGGTCGAATCGAAGGTTACAGCTTGAGTGAATTAGAAGAGTTACGCCATTACGCGTATGAAAATTCAAAGATGTACAAGGAAAGGTACAAAAGTTGCACGATCAATTAATTTCTAAGGAGTTTCATGTTGGCCAAAAGTTTGGTTATTCAATTCGACTTAAGCTTCATCCGGAAATTGAAATCTAGATGGGAAGGCCCGTTTGTTGTTTCCATTAGTGAGCACTTGCAATTGAAATTCAAAGCCTTGGACAATCGAGTTTTCAAAGTGAATGGGCAAAGACTCAAACCAATGTTTGAGCCGATGACCCGATTTAAGATTGAGGCGATGCACCTTAGTGATCCGATTCTTGATCAATGAAGAGGTCGAGCGACACTTAAACTCAGCTTCTCGGGAGCAACCCGGTGTGTTTTATTTAGGAGTTGGACACAGTTTAGTTTAGGATTTAGGATTTATTTCTCTTTTCGTATGTTTAGTTCTAGAATATTAGTTTTAGTTTAGTTTAGGTTATTTTAATTTCCAAATTAGTGTAGCCACATTACCTTCAATCTATTTTTGGTCATGTTCTAATTTGATGCCCATATTCTCTCGACCGATCTTTGTGTTGAGGTACTTTTCAACGAGTTTGGGGTACCTACTTATTTCAAACAATGAGGACATTGTCATTTTTAGGTTTGGGGTATGTATGATTATCTATCTTTCATCACTTATTTTGATTTTCTTTGAAAAAAAAAAAAAAAAAATTTTTTGGAACCATCATACATGATTTACTTTGCAATAGTTTTCAAACTTTAGTTGATGATGCATGTGAATTTAATTTTGAGAATATTGATGTCATATTTTGAATACTTGTATCTAGGATGATGAAGCTTAATGTGATAATTTGTGGTTGACTCTGAAATTCATGCTTAGAATTTTGCACTTATACCAAGCTAAGACTTAGAAATCGATGAACTATTTTGAACGTTGAATCTTAGGTTCTTAGTGGAGACTAAACCCGAGTAAGCTTTAGAGCTAATTTCCGTCATTGATGAGTGAATATATAAACTTCGGAGTTTTCTTTGAATCTGAATTATTTTGCATAATCTCATACATTTTATTTTGGCTTGTGACTTTGCATGATATCAAATTCATATTATTGTGTTAGAACGTACTGTATATCTACTCAAGACAAATAGGCAAGGTTACCATCTTTTAAGGAAATGATTGAAGGCCATCTTTGGCTCGTTTGTGCTTAAAATGCCCCACCTCATATAAATTTATCCTTCTAGTACCTTTGAGCCTATAGAAAAATTTACCTTATACATTCTTTGATAAGCCGTTAACTTTAACCCTTCACAATTTACGAAAATTTAGCTTTACCCTTCTTATTTAGAAATTAGGAACGAGGATGAAAATGAGCGAAAAGAGAGTAAGTGGAGAGATAATGAGTTATGGTGTTTACTGAGAGTGTATGGCAAATATAAAAAGAAAAAAAGGGGAGAGAAAAAGAAAAAAAAAAAAAAGGAATGAAAAATGAGGTGCTTCAAGAAAAGGAAATTCAAAAGAGAAGAAAGAATGAGAAAAGAAAAATATTGAAAAAAATATAGCGAGAGATTAGAAAAGAAAAAAAAAAAAGAAGAGAAATAAAAAAAAAAAAAAAAAAATCAGAAGTTAGTTCCTTTTCCAATTTCTCAGAAATTTTGAATCACAATTCCCTTTCTTTCTTACCCTTACCTGAGCCCCATTACAACCCTACAAAAGACCTTCATGATCCGATCTTGCATTGGTAACTGTCTTGTGGAGAGTCAATATATAATACTTATGACACTTGATATGACATGCTTAGGATATCTGATATACATTCTTATGAGATTTATTTTGTTCATTGATTGGCATCGTGTTTCATTTATCATGTGAGACCTTTTTATTTGCTTTGTATTGATCTCTCACATGTGGAAAACTTACCAATCATCGGAGTGATTTTATTTTGAGAGTATACCTAAAGTGAGGATTGAGTCAAGACAATGATCCGATGATTTCCGTTTGGACTAGTTAGATGGATGAATCTTGGTTTTGGTATGCACACACTACACGCGTTTAAGCATGAATGGATGAGTTATCTAACGATTTGGAGCATTAGACTAATTTGAATGGATATTGGTATGATTAGTATAACATTGTTATTTAAAATTGAGAATTTGCATGTTGAATTGATTATTGATTTTGAGCTTTGAAGTTAAATATATGTTATAAAAATCAGATTTTGAAAACTCAATTTTACCGATGGTTTGAAATTTTGGAAGTTTGTGGTAACTTCACTGCAAACCCTCAGAGACACAACTCCTCCACTAGGGATCACCTAGGGTTTAAAGGCTTGTTGCACATGCTAAGTGCAATCGTGTTCCTACGAAGTGGCATTTAAATTTTAGGATGTTAGTTTGATTTGCTTTATATTTCTATCATTCTCTTTGCTTAGGGGACTAGCAAAGTGTAGGTTTGGGGTGTGATGAGTAGTGAAATATGATGATATTTCACCCCTAAATACCTATATTTAGCCGTCCGCTGAGGGCTATCTGATGAGATTTGCTAGATTTGAAGTGTTTCGTAAATCTGGGTCCAAGTTTCTAAACAGCCCAAGAATCCCGAAAATAATGTCAAAACACTGCTATTTTGGGTCATTGAGAACTTAGTGCGACTTGCAGCGCAATTTGGACCTTCAAGACGTCAGATTCAGGAAATTGCTAAAACATAAAAGTTGTAGAGCTCGTCGTCATCTTTCCAACGCCTCAAGAATCACCTCAATCCGAGTTCGGTACAGAAAATTATGAGCAAAATACTGAGGCAGTCTGATGCAAAGCTAGGCGGGAATTCACGAAAATTACTCTTAGATGTCAATCGAGAGAGGTATTAGGGTTAGGCTATTATAAAAAGGAAGCCACGAGTTTCTTAGGGGATTATTATTTTTGCAATTAGAATATTATTCATTCTTTCTTTTTAGTTTTAGGGCTCTTCACTTTGGGGGAATATTTTCTTCATCTTTTCAAGTCTTCTTCTCCTTCTTCAGGGTTTATTCAGATAGATTGTACCTAGGATTTGCATTATTTTTCTCCGAGAAATTCATGGGTGTATTTAGGAAAAACAATTGCAAATATCTTTTGGAAGAAATAGAAGAGGAATGACTTTGAAAGGAAAAGGAGATCAAACACCAACGATGAGCGGCTAAATCAGTAGATCGGGGAAGATGCGATCCCCAGATAAGTACCTATGTTTATGATTAATACCACAGTCTATTATTGTTATCATGGAATCGTTTTGCTCAAAGTTTGTGTGATTGAAAATATTTTGAATGCTTTGTTATGACCGTTGATTGCGCGTATCAACGGCCGTAATCGCTAGATCTGTACCTGCAGGCTGATCTAGGCTGTAGGGCGATTATGTGCTGATTGTCGTGATCTAAATATCATGAGATACGCTATACTTTTTACATGACTCATACCGCAATGTTAGGCTGAGTCATTGTTTTTAGATAGGGTATGCCGGATTGATGATCATATTTTATTTCAAGTCATTTTTCTAGATGAATGATGGTGTGAATGATGATTTAATGAAACTGTGGGTTTTAATGATAGAAAAGGGGTACGAATCTGGGGTAGCATATTCCTTGATCTCATTTTAATATTGTTCGTAGATTTATCAGTAATTAATTGTTTAGATTAATTTATTTTTCTGCATTTAGGAAAAGTGTGTTAAGTTTTTGGTAAAATTGAATCTGCCCTTTGGTACTTCCTTAGGGACGTTTTTAAAATCTCTAAAAAAATTAATTAAAAATTCACGTTTCCCTGTGGGTTCGACACCCCTGTTCTTGCCATACTGCAATAGATCTTGTGCACTTGCAAGGGTTACATTCTAAATCGATCAATAGGTACGGTGGCTTGAACCTGCAAGAGGTTACGACGTTGTTAACCTTCAATTGTTCTATAGACCCAAACCCAAAAAACTTTGTACACTTAATAAACCTCACATTAACAAATCCATATTAATTCTTATTTTAAGGATTTATAATGAAGTATAATGAGTATTTAATCGTATTTAAATTGAGGAATATATCATTCGTTGTTTTGTCTATTACCTATTAATAGTATCTAATAATGGTTCATTCATTCTATTTTATTCTCTATAGAAATTAAAAAAGATAGTAGCAAACTAAAGAAACAAAAATGAATGATAAAGTTTCAAAAGATTTTTATAGGGTTATTCACATTTTACATATGGTTTCCCCTAAATGACTCTTAAATTCTTATTTAACGACACTAACTTCTTTATTCAAAATAAAATTTATTTAAACTATAAGGATTTTTTTGTCCTAATTGAAAATTTTTCTAATAAAATTTAACCCTTATTTTCCCTTTTAGAATAATACTTGTAAAGTCCCTACTAAAAAAATATGACTATTAGTGGCGGCCAAAAATTGTCACTATTAACAAAAAACTATTAAGATTATTAGCGGCAATTTTTTTTTAATAGTGGCAATTTTGACTGCCGCTAATAGTCTTATTTTTTGTAATGAGTGCACGCGCTATACATGTTATATCTTTAGCTGGATACATTCAACAAAGTTACAAAACTTTGCATGAGTGACATTACCCATAAGACTCACTTAATCTAATACCATAATACTTGTTAATATATAGAATTATAGATAAATAGCAATACCAACAACTAAATAAAGAAAGAGCTTTACATATTAAAGTTTATATAACAATTATTTTATGAACTATTGATGGTTATTTAGTTAAGACTGAATTAGAGTTAATATATTAAGATTGGTTCTTACAAAAAAATTACTAATTAATTAAAAGATACTATAAAGTACTTTGGTTCTATCCATTATCTGCAAATGTTAAATTGGTTATTTTCAAAAAAATTATAAGGATCATATTTTTTGTCAATATACATAATATTCAAACTTTTATCAATGCTTTAAAAGTAAAATGATGTTTATATAAAATACTAAAAATAAATTTATAATTGGCGATTAAACAAGTTTCTCTCATGCAAGATATTTTGAGTTTGTTAATAGAACAACCTCCAAATATATTGTACAAACCAAAAAATTATGGGTATGCTTGATTAGACTGTGTTAATCTTAAAAATGTAGAGCTTCGTGATTGTCATCCAAAATGAAAATTGCAACGGTGAAAATGAAAAAAAGAAAAAAAAAATCATATTAATCATAAAAAAAGCCTAGAAAGCTACTCAGAGATTAGATTTCTCCTCATAATCCTGGATGAAACTTATAATTAAGAGATTTGTAAACATGAAATAGAGTAAAATAAACAAATAAATAATCAAATAAACTTCTGTAGAGGAAATTTCAATCTATTCTATCACATTCATCATTTGCATCAACAATAGAGAAACTTAGTATATGTAGAGAATATTTACATATAATTATTTATTTTAAAAGTATTTGATTGCTTTGGATTACATGATATAAAAATATTATTTGGATGTTATCTTTGGCCTACTAGACCTTTGCATCTACTTCATCCAAAGCACATGCCAAGTGTCCTAATTTCATGACCCATTCCAAAACACCATTTACAATGGGTCCATCACTCTGTATAGTCTTAAGAGCCTTTTTAGACAAGAAGAATCTAACTTTGTACCGATAAAAGCTATAGTGTAAAAAGGTAGCACTACTTATAAATGTAGCATAAAAGGACATTGCACATTTTGTAGTGCTTGCAAATGCTCATGTTTGCCAATAATATTGATTGCACGTTTGCACCATTTGAAACAGGGCAACTTTCAGGGTGGGACTGCTTGTCAGAGTTCGAACTACTGTTAATGACCCAACATCCAAACCCTAAAACTATGTTTTCATATTTACCTAATAAGGTTAAAAAAAATTGACATATGCTTAAATTTGGATTAAGTGAAAAATGACTTAGACGAAAATACCCTTAGGTCCTATATGAGGCCGATCGATAGGTCTCATATGAGACCGATCAGTCCACTATAAAATCAATTGATTGATCTCATATGAGACTAATCGGTCTTGATTAGTCTCATTTGAGACCGATCAGTCCTATATAAGACAGACAGAATGGTCTTATAGTGGATCAATCCGTCTCATATGAGACTAATTGATCGGTCTCTTATGGTATCTAAGAGTATTTTTGTCCAACTTCTTTCTCACTTAATTCGAATTTAAGCACATGTCAATTTTTTTTAAAAGATGTCATAAGGACACGTCTCTTAATACCTCAAATTAAAAAATTTTGAGTTTCGAACCCTACTGGGTCATTATCGATACTTCGGACCCTGTTAGGTAAATACATGATAGTTTGGAAACTTGTCAAATAAAAAATCCTTTGAAAAATGCCATGATCCGCGTTTTAGTGACTGTCCAAGCCAAGGTTCAAAATTTTGGCCGAAATAGCCGAAGTTTCGTTTCAAAATTTCGGTTTCGGTCCCCACCGAAACGGAAACGATAACTATAGTTTTCGATTTTTTTGTATGGTCTTGAAAATTTTGGTCCAAAATTTTGGTTTCGGTCCCCGCCTTGGTTCAAAATTTTTGGCCATAACGCATCGGTTTCGGTGGCCCCCGAAACAAAATATACAAAATTTTTGTTTCAGTATACCGGTAGCATACTATCGGCCGCTAATTTACTTGAAACTGAAATTTTGGCCAATATTTTGCTTCTTCAAAAAAAAAAATTCGGTTTCAAGCAAGATCGAAACCAAAATTTTGATCCTTGGACCACACTGAAACTGAAACGAAATCTGGAATTTTGATCCTTGGTCCAATTGAAGAGTGCAATCTCTAACAAGGGGGGTTCAATGTGCCGATGGCTCACCTAACTTGACCTCTTTTGTGCTAGGGCTCGCGCATCAGATCAGTGGGCTCGTCCTTTGGTGTAAACTCATCTAGATAATGTCTTGTCGTCGACTCGCGTAGAATTGAATGTTCTATAAAACCCACGCTATCTATCGAGATCTACTGATTGCACACATTTGACAAGACTCAGCTCATTGTGTCACGATCCAGAATCTTAGCCAATCTCAAGGGCCTAGAATTCCATGTTATGACACTACACACTTATAAAGGCGATAAGCGGACAAACATATCTTACTAGATTCTACATAAAACTAGTCTCTCAAAAATCGTGAACCAAAATTTCTTCTACATTAAAAATTTCCTTCATTATGTTTACATTGAATTTAGAGTCCACGATACTAAATGACTATAAATAAAAGTACGATCAACTACTAGAATGTCTTTCCAAATATTTAATATATACCTGATGTCATCTAACTGGTCTTCCACGTCATCACCTTCATAAACTGCATAGTCTACTAGTGCATCAAATCCATCGGGCAGTGTAGTCCATATCTTCACCTGCAGCTGTTAGTTTTGGGGAGAGGAGTGAGTTTACTCTGTCACGTAAACTCAGTGGGTTGCACAACCGATCCATCACAATCTACCCAGGTGATTGTGGATGAAACCTTGTGAGTGGAAGTGAATCCATTATAATCATACATATAACCAATATAATGAAAGATCTCATAAACATTTAATATCAAATAAGCTAAAAGAATGTAACAGGCTTCAATGCATATGATGCTTTTAATGCTTATCACTTTTCTTACTTGTCTTGTCAACTTAATTAACGTGACATATCGGAAGTCTTATTATTACTCCATATGCCTATACAACGTATTTTATATTTTACTTATCTTATTTAAACGATCTGTATCAGGATCGCTGCTCGATTCTACCACACGAGATCCACGTGTAGATAATCACCTAACCTTCATATCATAATATAAACCATCATCCAGCCCGATGAGGTTACACGTATAGTAACCACAATATCTTTTTAGTTCGAGACAAAGCTATCATAGTATCCTTAAGACCCATCTTAGCTATAGACGTTGAATCTTACGGTGGCACGCAAGACATGACACGTGTAGAAACTTAATTCATGTTTAGCTGACCTTCACAGCGTATCTTAATATATTATAACATTATTCTATTTTGAACTTCGGTCCCCGCCCCGATCTCATATTTGTGTGGGCTTAAGTCTCCACATTCTTAACATCTCGTAGCTTAACATATTGATATTCAATCTTTTCTTAAATTCAATTTGAATGGGTCACGATGGGATAGACTTTACAAATCACGCTTTCCAAGGGACGGGGTCAGTAGTAACTTGGATATACTTTGTGTGGCATCTCATACTACCATACAAGGTTGCATTCGTACATAGACGCCTACATTCTAAGTTTCACGTGACCGTCAAAGAAATTACACCGTGACAAAGGCTTAAAAGTTGTGTGTCATATCTTATTCTTTTTTAACCTAACACATATATGCTCTAACGTATCATCTAAGTGATGAATGTCACACAATATAAATAAAGCATAAAATAAGAAAATAATCAACCATAAGGAAGCCAATATTTCTCGTAATTCGGACGTCTCACTCATCATTAAGAAAGAGGAGATGGCGACTTACAATGAAGGTACGTAAGTATTATAATACGTATCACAAGGTGATGTTAGACTAGTCTCATCAGATAGATCTTGTCGATCTAATGAAAACCAACTGATTATTTACGTGACTCTGATAAGATTTAGTCTCGATATGACTCAATCACTTATAAACCATCGAATATTCGATTCACGCATCTTAAGAGAAACGTGATCGAGTTTAGAATAATTTAATCCTGCCGACGTCATTAGTGTAATGGATGTTTAGATATCATATGATTGTCACTATTGGTTTGATCATTTAGACCATTAACTGAATGGTTCAAGATTTTGATCAAGATTGTATTATCATATGATCATCGAGTGGTGTATACCATCTTGGCGTGATTTTAAGATCTATCTAGAAAATTCTCTTAATCTTAAAAGGTGCATTTCTATTTGAGGTCAGGTAGGGAGTAAAACACGCACCTTGACGTTGGGTGTCTAAAGGTATAAAGTCCTTCATTATTTTTGGGAAACTTGTACAGCCGCCTAATTCAGCTAGGTCTGTTTTCAGACAAAACTATCTATCGTATGGAAAGAGATTCAAAATTTATGAGGGATCCTTCTTGGTGTCTCTTATCCCACTTTGGCCTAAAACTTGAGATATAAAGGGTCAAATCAGACCCTAGACTAAGGTGTCATAGGCATAAAGTGTAAGAATTTCTATGATTATGTGCATCACTTTAAGTGGTGCAAAGACTGAGGTTTGTTTATTATAATCAAAATCTGACCATCGATTTAATAGATGGCCAAATGATCTTTATTTAGATCCACGGGCTTCGACTCATATGTCTGTGGTTCGCTTAATTTAATAGGTCAAATTAAACCCTTTGGCCAATGTATGAGTAGATTTTAAAAACAAGTGCAAGAAATATTCTAAGTGTAAAATCAACATATTCACATGTTTTTGGAGTACTAAACTTTATGAAAATAAGACAAACATATTAATGTGAGCCATTAGATGTAAAAAGTATCAAATTTTATGGGGAGTCCAAGATTTGACCGAGGTCACAAATTGATCGAATCATCAAGATTGAAATGGTCAAACGACGACCTCCACATCGAGTGAGCAACAAAACAAAATAGGGAGCAACCCATTCTTGACGTGAGATCTATTTTACCGACACACTTGTGTGCCATGTGGAAAGGTATAGTATACTATAGTTCTCGGCCGATGGGTTCAACCATAGGGTCAACCCTTTGATCATAATCGTCTTGTGAATCCACACAAAACCTAATAAGGGAATATTGTAATTTTCATATAATCATCATAAAAAGTGTAAAAGTGTAGATTTGGATGGGTAGAAGGGCACCCACCTCTAACGAAAAGGTTGAAGTCTGTATGGTGTGATCGAGCAATCCATGTGTCCTTCATTGCGGTCCACAATGTCCCGTATGTAGACTCCCTCCCTTTCGCGTAAGTAATTGTCGCAAATGATTGGACTTCTTCAAATCACCCACGGGTTGAATGTGTGTTCGTGGGCTCTATGGACTGAAGAAGTGGTTCTGTGGGGGTTTGCTTATAGGAAGTGGAGGAAGAAATCATGTGTGTAGTCATGATTTTATGAAAAGGGAGTAGCAATTTGAGGTTGGGTCATGCTCCATTATCTCCGTCAACATCATCAGCATCATCTTTTTCTAATTTTATAATCCAAGGCTATTAGAGATTTGATTGATTCCTACAACGGAGCATGTAAAAGAGGACACAGATAGAGCAGAAGGATCGAGAGGACATGATAAGCGGTTCAATGATGTGAGAAGAAAATCAGTAGCTATGATGGTGCATCCGCATAGCAAGGTGGAGATGGGTGCAGAGCCAATTTCTCTAGTAGTTGCCCCATTGCTACATCGATATTGAAAATAGATGGCTGTATGAACGCTGCGATTATGGAGATGACGGAACGAGAGGCTAACCAGTGTTTTTTGTTTAGGGTTCTCTCAAGAAAGTTGAGGCTTAAATATTGTGGTGGATGGTGAGGAATTAAAGAGAGTAGAATGGACGGTGTGGATGTGATTAAAGTGTGTAGGCGTTGCAACGTCGGTACTCTAAAATAGAAGGGTCAATTTTTGGGTGCCAGATAAGGAAAGAGGGATTGGTAATTTGGTAGGCTGCTTTGCTTACAAGGTAAGTCCTGTTAGGACTCTAACTCATCCAAATAAGGTGGGGGCATGAGTGGGAGCAGATCTTGGGTATCCATTTAAATGGAAAGGTAGAGGATAAAAAAAAAGGAAGTTGTCTAAGCAACTCTATTGCACCATGATTTTGGGTGTTAGCTAATGCACCGATTTTAATTTTTATTTTAAAAAGAGGGTGGGTTGGGGTGTTAAGCGTAGCACCCAACCCTTATCCACATTTCCATGTATAAATATATATTTATACTAGACTTTTAATTTATTATTATTATTATTATTATTATTATTATTATTATTATTATTTTGCAAATGTAAAGGGATGAGCATAGCTTTGTTGATGGGGTTAGGATCGGTATGGATCGTATGCGATTTGTTGACCTATAATTATAAACGAAAAGGATTGAATGTGTGCACAGGTTGGTTGGGTTCTTGGCAATTATTCAATAAGTCCTAATTTAGACTCTAGTTGACGGTTGAGATTTTAGTAGCTTGGGATGGGTGCCAATGCTAACCTATCATGACACTCATATCTACCACCAAACACAATTTTATAATATATTTGAAGATTGAATGTGTCACATGACACATTCTAATAAATCCTAGGCAGTTGGGTCTTTCCATTTAGAGTGAGAAAGTGGTTAGGGAGAGAACGATAGTTTGAAATAGCAAGGAGATCTTGTCACATATTAGAATCCTAAATAGAGTCTATTTGCTAAGTAGAGAGAGAAAGAAAGGGATATCCTGCGAGCAACACCAAATTCTAATTAAAATTCTCTTTTCTTTTAAGAAAGTTAAAGTTGTATAGTACCCATATTGGGCTCGATGCAACACCCCATCTATTACCGTTTGATGGGTAATAAAAACTCTGGGTCATGACACATTGTCTACAATGAACGGTTGGATCAGTATGGACAAATTGTTGAGGCACAACTCGAATGCATTAGGCTCAGTTCAGTTAGGATGTGGGCTTAGAATTGACTTGCAGGCTCTACTGAATAGATGTTTGGCATGGACCTAACTTTTAGGCCCAATTGAAAACAGACCACTTACTCATAAAGGTTCTAGAACACGGGTCCACTAAGTTTCAACGGTTGTGCCCAATCAATTTAGCGGGCTGGTCCACGATTGACCCCCTGGAGCTAACGTGTGGGGCCGTTATGAAAATTGCCTATAAAGTGAGCAATCGCGTAGACGGGACATGGCCTTTTTGTCTTTTCCGAATTGGGTCCTCAGAAATTTGACAACCTTGGCCCGTTGTCACCCATCAGCTTGACGGCTGCCGGGTAGGCCGCAACCCTTTGTTCGGCTTAGCACAGGCCAGGTTCTGCTTCAAAAGAGCCTATGGGACATGGCCCTGGGTGGCGTAAGGGGAGCCCCCGTAGAGGGTTGGGCTGTCATGACCCATGGGTGGGTGTTAAGGACAAATGCGGATCCGAGGAAGCGTTTGGCTCTATTGGTCGAACATGGACATGGCCCATAGGCTGTTGGTAAGTGTAAGGAGGGTCTGCAAAGAGTGTGGGTCTGTCAGGCCCGTCGGTCTGCAAAGAGTGTGGGTCTGTCAGGCCCGTCGATATGCAGGGCCGTGAGATTTTGGGTCATTTAATAAGAAAAATAATTTTATATATATATATATATATATATATATATATATATATATATATATTTATATAAAAAGAGAGAGAGAGAGAGAGAGAGAGAGTACCTTTTAAGTCCACCTATTGAATCTTTGAGTTCATCCACGTTGAAATACATTGACTGCATTGAATTGGACGGTGAAGATTGTTTATTGTCCCAATCTTTCACTCGATGAATCTTGAGATCATGAGCGTAGACAATCGATTTTTAATTTCATGTGATATACACCTAAAAAATGACCTTAAAATCAATTTTGCGCCTGCACGTGATGTTAAGGTCCCTTTTCTAAGATGTGTAGCACGTGAAATAAAACACTGACAATCTGATGCACTCATGATCTCAAAATCCATCGTGTGAAATATTGAGAGGATAAACAATTTCCATCATCGGAATCAAGGCATTTCAACATGAGTGAACTCAAAGATTCGGTGGGTGGATTTAAAGGTACTTATATATATATAAGGGTACCTCTAAATGCGCCCACATCCCATACCCCTTGAAAACTATTGAATCCTTCGAATCATGTGACAGAAATCGTTTTACACCATCTTCTTTTACTCAATAGATCTTAAGATCATGGTGCACCTATCAAACAATCGGTTTGTGATTCAACGTGTCATAGATCCCAAAAAATTGTCATAAAATCACATTTTGAGCGTGATGTGTGTCATATGATTCAAGGACATTTTTTGAGGGATTTATAACACAAGGAATAAAAAATTGATCGTCTGATAGGTGGGCCGTGATCTGTAGATCTATTTTGTCAAGGATAGGTATAACAATTAATCTCCATCATCTCATTCGAAGGAATCAATGGTTTTCAAAGGATCAGGTACGTGAGCGCTTCCGGAGAACGCGTGAGTGCATTTAGAGGTACCCTATATATAAAGGATTTGGTCAAACAAATCTGATCCGATCAAAATTGGGCCATAAAATCTAATGGGTCAAAACATATGATTGGCTTGGCCCAGTGGTCCCACCAATGATCTGGACCGACCCGACCAAGACCCGATCTATGACCCATTAAAAAAAATATACAAATATGGGACTAAGAAGAGTCGAACCCACAACCCAGTGAGGAAAAAGTAAAGCAACTCTAATCACTTAACCAACTTAACAATTAGATTGACTCAACATTTTTATACATTAAACATTATATATATTAAGCAACTACATAGTTACAGACTTTCAAAATATGGGCCCCTAAAAATTTGGGGGCCCGAAGCAGCCGCATCTTGGGCCTTGGCCCAGGGCCGGCCCTGTCGGTATGGGTGGAAAGGGGTAACGAAGCTCAACCCATTAGGCCTGGCCCAATTTTAGGAGGGTCCGGGCCTAATTTAAAACCTGCAAGTTAAGCCCAACATTTAAATGGGCCAGGCTCGAGCTTAAGCTCCTAAGCCCGTTGGGCTCTCATAGATAGATTTTCTATTTTAGACTCCAGACTCTCTTGCAAATGAGATTTTCTTAGTAAACATTTGTAATTTAACTAATTTTAAAGTTCAGAATATGGAGTTAAATTTTGTAAATCAATAAAATATTATAAATAAACGGGTCAGGCCAGGCTTAGGCTTTAAAAGTTTTTATAGGCCGGGCTTTTGTTTAGGTTATAAACCTGCCACGGGCTTGGGCTGGGCTTGGTCCATGTTTTAATCCATCGGGGCCGGCTTTAGGATGGAGACCTGGAATTCATGGCAATCTTAATGGGCCATCAGATTAGGAAACCAAGACACAAGCCTGACAGAAGTTAAGTTTTGAATTTATCTTTTTTTATATTTTATAATTACTTCGGAATTTATCCTTTGTAGATGACTGGCCAACTTAAGCGTTGTATACGCCAATCACATGCACATCTAGAGTGTGGATCTGTATTAGCCGATATTGTAAAGTATTGGTCAATACCAATATAGTCAAATCGCATATGTGACCCTATATAATGCCATAGGGCCATTGCATATGCAGATCGCATATGTGATTATGTCATGACATAAAAAATTTATTTCTTATTTTTTTGAAAAGAATTTCAAAAAATCCTCAAAGTTTTTCATATTAATCAGTAATATATTTTGTATTAATTTTGTACTCTATTAGATTTTGTAGTGTCTAGAATACAAAATAAAAGTATATAATATAAATATATAACTCATGAGTTAGAATGGAAAACATAAATTTCATTGATAGTAAACAAAATAGTACAAAAATGAAAAAAGGAACATACAAAAAGAAGGAAAAGAGTAAAAAAGAAAAATATTAAGTAATAATATCTTAAATAAGAGAAGGAAAAGAGAGAGAGAGAGTATTAAAAACTCAAAAAAAAGACCAAAAAATACAAATCATACATTGAATAAATGTGATATGGATTAGAAAGAGGAGCCCCCAATTTATAAACTTTGGGAAACTCTAAAAAGCCAAAAAAAGCTCCAACAGTCATAAATATGACCGTTGGAGATGTATGCTATCGCATATATGTCAAGTCGCATATGCCAGCAAAAAATACATCCATGATCACGTATGTGATCGCATTATCGCATATGACAACAGTGGTCGATACGTATCGAGTATTGGCTGATACCTACCAAATTTAAAATCTCATTATTATTATTTTTTAAACTTTCTTTTTATTAAAAAAAAAGGAACCATTACTTGCACATGGCTTTTAAGCCCATGCACCAAATTTGGAAATCACTACTTGCACCTTAAAAATTAAAAAAAAAAAATTATGCACACTTCTCCTTTATTTATTTATTTTTTATCGATAAAAGTATCTTATATTAAATAAGAAAAAAATCAACGAAAAGCTAGGAAATACAAGACTACCTAAACTGACCAAAAAAGATGAAAGGAAAACTAAAACAAAAGAGAAAAATAGGAAAAATCGAACAACCCCTTCCCAAAACCCCAGCTCTGAACCCAGCTACCACCTTAGCCAAATTCAAACTGTTCCAGAATGTCGCCAGTTCCCGGCTTAAAAAGCCAGACCCAAAGGCACATCAGCTCTAAAATACCTTTTAGAATCGCACCAATCGGACGGTGCCTCGTACGAAATATCCTTTCATTCCTTTCGAGTCAAATGCTCCAAAGGAAGAAGTCCACCTTCCAGAAGGCCAGCAGATGGCCCTCTAACTAAACGCCAAACCAGGACATATACAGAGAGAGAATATCCCTGGATATCACCCACGACATGTCAAAACTGTTGAGAATGACTACCCAAATCTCCGCTGCTACCCAGCACTGAAGGAAGAGGTGAGATGCCGACACTTTCTCCTGCAGACACAGCACATCTATTTGTTATAGATTTGCCCCGTACAATCAACTAGTCAACCGTCTAAGAGTTATCATACTGTAGAAGGAACGAACCGAAAAAGTCCCTTTACCAGGAGTCACCATCTAGTATCGCACCGCAGCCAATTTCGTATAGCCGAATTCAGTCGATCGTGAAGGTCGAGAAACGGATGAAGCTCTTCATCCTCTAAGAGTCTCCGAGTAAGAATATTTTATATCATCCTTCCCCTATGCTCGAACGACACCTCATTAACGAGTCACCTACGGGCCGCAGCTATCCTGAAGATACTAGAGAAGGTGGCATACAAAGGGGTAAAAAGTAACCACGGGTCTAGCCAAAACCTAATTTGAGTGTTGTCGCCCAAGCTAAAGTGAGTCCATCTGACAAATTCCGGTGAAACTGAGCAGACTCCCTTCCACCAAGTTGAAGGATTTCTAATCCCATTCACCCGAACACCCCATTCCCTACTAGCCCAACCATATTTCTGGGACAATACTTAACCCACAAGATGTCCTCGCCATAACCATTTGCCTAACAAGGCTTTATTAACTTCCCGAAGTTTACGGATACCCAGCCCTCCAACCTCTTAGGCAACTTACAAACCTCCCACCTCACTAAATGGCACCTCCTTTCGAGCCCCAATCCTTCCCAAAGAAAATTTTGCTGAATTTGTTCGAGTTTATCGATCACCGCTACTGAACATTTGAATATTGAAAGAAAAAAAATCGGAAGACTTGTCAGCACCAAATTAACAAGACTTGGCCTTCCATGTCTACTCAGAAGCTTACCCTTCTAAGAGGTCAGCCGTGCTTCACACCTCTTGATCATCGGATCTCACTCCACAACCGAAGGGTTACCAACGCCAAGCGGAAGCCCAAGAGAAATGATGGGCAGCTGCTGGGGAGTACAATCAATCAAATCCTCTAGATGAGACAACAACAGCGAGTCCACCCCAATCCCAGCTACCGAAGACTTAAGGAGGTTGACCCTTTGCCCTGAGACCGTTTCAAAAATAAGGATCACATCAGCCATCCTCTGCATCTCTACTAGATTGGCCTTACCGAACAAAACCATATCATCTACATACTGAAGATGCGTAATAGTCTACCCCTGACCTCCCATCAGAATCTCTGAAACCAAGTTCTGCCTTTGAGCTTGCGAAAAAATCCCCCCTAGCACTTCCCCTACCATTGTAAAGAGCAATGGCGCAGATCCCCTGCCTCAAACCTCTCGTGCTTCTAAAGTATCCTGTCGGAGAGCCATTGACCAGAACCAAGGCGATAAGACACACGCCCTAATCCATTCCCTCCAACTCTGCCCAAACCCAAATTGAAGCAATATATAGTCCAAACAGTCTCAGTTAATCCTATCATACGCCTTTTCCAAGTCAACTTTCCATACCACCACCGAAAGCCTATTTCGATGACCCTCGTGAACCACCTCGTGCGCCACCGCGACCATATCCGTCAGATTACGACTTGCACAAAAGCTCCCTGGTTAATAGAGATGATCTCCCCCAACAGAGGCTTCAACTTGTTAGCCAACACTTTAGCCATAATTTTATAGAAACAGTTCAGAAGACTAATTGGCCTAAAGTCCCTAATGTCCACTGCACCTTTCGATTTTGGGATAAGAGAGATAAAAGTCGAGTTGAGACTTCGACCCAAATACCCTTTAGTATGAAATTCTGCAAAAAAGCTGTCGAGATCCTCTCTGAGCACATCCCAAAATGCCGTGAAAATTTTCATTATAAATTCGTTCGGTCCTTGGGACTTATCCCTCTCACTAAAATTAATTACCGCCCAGATCTCTCAATCCTCAAAACATCTTTCCACCTCCATTCTTTAAGTCAGGAAAATACTAGGAAAATCAATACCATCCAACTGCGGGCGAGGCCGAACCTCATCGGCATACAAGTTCATATAAAAGTCCATAACCTGCTATCTGATTTGCTCTTGGTCCGTGTACACAGTCCCTTCAACTGAGATCTCCCTGAGAATCTTCCTCTGCCCCCTCGCATTAGCCACTGAATGAAAAAACTTGGTACTATTGTCCCCCGCCTTCAACTAGTGCACCTTAGCTTCCTTCTTCAAACTAATCTCATCTTCTAAACACTTGTCATTGAACTCCATTCTGACATTCATCCTCTCCTCTATATTTGACTCTGACAGATCCCTAGCCTCTTCGAGCTCATCAATCTCCTTCAACCTATCAAGCAATATCAGCTTGGAGACATGCACCAACGGAAACACATCTCTATTCCAGCTTTTAATTTTGTTTTTTAGATAACCCATCTTGGATAGAATTCTGAAAGCAGCCGATGCAATTGGAGAGATCTCCCTCCACCAACCTGGAACTAGTGCCCAGAATTATTCATTGTCCAGTCACATATTCTCAAATCTAAAAGGTGAGGGACCTTTGCCAACTGAGGCACAGTCCAAAAGGATCGGCCGATGATCGGACACAACCCTAGAACATTCGTGGATGATCGCATTTGGAAAGATATTCAGTCATTCCATAGAATACAAGAACCAATCAATACGGCTTAGAGTGACATCCTGTTGAAAATTAGACCACGTAAATCTCGCCCCAAGCGTAGGAAAATCAAACAACTCCCAATCCTGAGTAAAGGAGTTGAAACCCCCCATCGATCTCCTATCTGAACACCCATTCAAATTTTTCGACAGCCATCTCATGACATTGAAATCACCACCAAAACAGATTGGAACATCCCATCTAGCCATAATCGCGGAGAGTTCGAACCAAAAATCTTCTCTACTCTCTGCATTATTCGGTCTGTATACCCCAGAGAAACACCAACGGAGGCCATTATCTCTGTTCTATAATAACACTGCTGTCGAGAACTGATCGATTTCTTCATCTACTTCAGAAAAAAAGCATCGCATTCCATGCCACCAAAATGCCTCCTGAAGCCCCTTCCGAGTCGACCCCAATCCATTCCCATCGATTTCCCCTAGCACCGACCCCACCGTATATCTGTCACAGCCCCCCCCCCCCACTTAGTCTCCTGTAGAGTTAGAGCCGCTGGATTGTGCATAACAATCACCTTCCTAACCCCTGCTCTCTTCTCCCAAGGCAGCCCTCCCATCCGATAATCCCCACACTAATCTGGCTAATTCCCGAGCGCGAGATCTCTTTTTGCCTTGACACCGCTGTGATCGACGAACATAGATTGTCTTAAAAAGACTTCGAAGCGATTCATCAGACCCATTAAACTACATTCCAATATTTTGGCCAAACTGGATTAGTTGCGTAATAGCATTCGGCTTCACCTTCCTTTTCCCCTCCACCGAGACCTTAGGCGTTGATGATTCCTCTAAATCTGCCATGGGCGACTCCTCATCCACCGAGAAGGTACACTCCACCCATCTCCCCGACTGTAATTGGCGACAGGATCGCAAAGGCCATACCCCACCGTAGATCGATGCAGAAGACTTAGAATCCTCAATAGAGGAGGCAGTCTCTTCCTATCCAGACATTTGAAAATCAAAATTCCCCCTCCCTCCCCAAGATACAACGATCCCTAGATGTAACAGCCTCTCTAGAACCGTGCCCGTCTAACGACCCCGAACCAATCACCCCGCCATCCCCTATTGAAGGGACCCGCCTTCTAATCCTAAGATCAAAGGCCCAATCGTCAAGCATTAAATATCTCTGAACAACTTCCCCTTTGCTGAGCCCAGGCCACACTCGCCTCGAACCCTCGACGACCCAACATAGTAAGATATTATTCCCCTAGACTAGCTGTCCCCCACAACAACCCACAGAAAAAAACAAATGTTGTCCTTCCTGCCTTGAGAAAACCAAGAGCTGGTTTTGGGAATATCAGCCACGTGTCGCCACAAGATGCAAACTACCTTTTACTTTCTCTGTATCCGTACTGCAAAACCACTTCTTAGAAACCAAACCTTGACTCTCTTCAAAACCACTTGCCTCAGCCCCCTTATCTCTATTAGTGCCACATATCAATCTAGCTCCACCTGTCAGCTCCAAGACCATTGGATCATCCCTTTCTCTTTCCCCTTTAATCGTATTAGGAGCTATCCAGCTCAACTCCTTACCTTCAAAAGATTTAAATTTCAAAAATGTGTCCATAGTGGAGCTGAGATCCGTACTATCAATAATCATGACCGTTAGATTTGCCAACGGTGGGAGATCGACCACCTTCTTACCCATTTGCGCCGCCGGTTCACCACCACCTTCATGCCTCCCCGGCGAGAAATCAGTATCCCACGCCAAGGTCAGCCCCCGATGCGCCACTACACTCATGGTCGCACACCACTCTGCGTCGTCCGATACCGACCCCCTTCTGAGATCCACCCGTTCCCACCTGGGTCGACGAACGTCTACATTTCTTCACCGGAGAGAACGAGTGCGTCTTCCTTGCCTCTGTGACACCCCTTCGCTTCGTTCTTCGAATGCCTTGGGAGGAGCATGAAGATCCGGTAGTCCTTGTCGCGTCGACGCTGACAACGCACAATCTTAGGACGGATTTCCAACTATCGGAGGTGACCAGAATCCGAGCATAGCTAGTCTCCCACAGGTCCTCTGTGCTCCGATCGACCAACAGGAGTGAGCCACATCTATCTCCGATACCCCGAAAGACCTCTTCCATCCAGGCATGTAGTGGGAGACTGAATAATTGTTATTCATTGAAAAGTACCACTTTTCACCTCTTAACCTAGCTCTTGCTAGACCTTGAAGCTGACTAATAACTCCCTTTTAGCTTGTTTCGTAGTTAGTAATAAATTGTGCAGCTTAACACAAAGTTTGCTTTTGGTGCCAAGAAAATAGAGAATTCAAGCAAAAGATGACAACTGAACCAAAAAGTAATGGAACACCGTGGCGGTACACACCATGGTGACTATTTTTCATGTCACAATAGGCCAAGACAGTCCAGTGGATGAACCAAGTATAGGTGAGGGTGGAGGAAGCTGCAACAGAAGCATGTGCATATTAGCAGAGGAGCCAATGACCTATCTCGCACAGTTGAGGTGCTGTCTCGCGTTGTTCAATTCACTGGCAAAGATCCCTCGCGCAGCTAAGATATGCAGCATATTTGAGCTCGCAAAGAATTTGCACAGTTCAATGAAAGGGTTATCACAAAGTAACTTTTCGCGCAGCAGTCGCGCACTTCAGCCGCAATCAATATGTGAAGAAACTCGCGGAGCTCTCACGCATTAAGCCTCTAGAAATACAGCTCGCGAAATTCTCGCGAGGATCAAGCCTTAATGCAGTCACGCACACTATCTCGTGAGACCAATTGGCGCGAACAATGACAAAGACCTCGTGAAGTTCTCGCGTGGCTCTGAAAGAGAGAGAGAGGCCCAAAAATCCTCTCGTGCAGCTCTCGTGCTAGAAGCTTAACCCTGAACCAAGCAAGATGCAAAGGCATCTGCGTGAGTACCTCGCGAAAGAAAACTTCTGAAGCTCTACTGCGCGAGTACATTCAAAGCTAAAGCAGCTGTGCGACCATCCAAAGTCCTACTGCGCGAGACAACAATATTCAAAGTCAAACTCTACCCCGCGAACACTCTGCAGCTACACAACAGAAGTGATATTAGGAGCCACCCTCACGAAGCTCGGGCTCTCCACTTTCCAATCTTAACTCAAGGCCCTTTTGGGGATTTTCTCAGGTCTATGGCACACATCTCAAGGCACGAATCCCGATGCACACATCCCAAGACATTCAAGGGTTGTGACAGTGTCACATCTACTTGAAAAAAATTAGGATTTACTCTTTTCTCAACCACAACATTTAGACTAAGTATTTAAGCTGCGCTTGTAACTTAAAAATGATCAATCACCCTCTTCTTCAACCTCTGTCGGCTGAGAGCTCAAGCAGATTAGGGTTAGGGTTAGGATTTGATCACCTCTTTTTCTATTTTTTCTTCTCACTTAGCCCAACACTTGCTGGCTAAATCTTTGGTAGGCAATAAGAAGTAGTTTCATTTAAGTTTTGTAACAGGTCATTTAAACATTGGGATTTTGTGAAGAGCTATTGTGCACAAGGCTGCTTCCTTGAGAAATTTCATTATTGGTAGCATAGATCAATGAAATTTGTGTTTGAATGCTTACTTAATATGTTATTTTCCTATTTGCTCGTAGTTTTGTTCATGCTATAACATGCATTTAAGATTTGAGCTTATTGAAAGGCCCATGGAAGCTTGAGCATGTAACCCTAAGACCATGGTGGCAGCAATAGTTTAAATATTCTATCTTATCATTTGTGGATAAGGGAGCCTCTGTGGATAGCCTGTGACCATTAGAGTGGACAGACTATAGCCCTAGGGAAATCTTGGTCACAGATCTGAGATAGATTCTTTTTCTCTGCACTTGAGCTTGTAGCATGGTGAGAGATTGTGCATAAATAAGCTCCCCTTTGTTTCATTTGACCACTATCAGATGTTAGATTTGGCTTTGATGACATTTTATTGTAATCTATTTTTAAGCAATAAATTATTGATTTAAAGTCCATTTAAATCTATAGATCTTTTGGTTCTATTAGTTTTCTCGATCGGATTTGTGTTTTTGGGAATTGCCTATTCACTTAACCTTTAGATCTTTTGATTGTCATCTGATCTTCCTAAGTTTAATACCCCTATGAATGTCTGCCAGATCTGTATGCAGATCTAGAAATCTTGTAGCCTGACAAACATAGTGTCTGCAATGGTATTCATGGCCTAATTTGATTTATTGGATTAGGTTTGATCAACCCGCTCTTTTGGATTAGGTTAGCTTTTCTGACTCAATCAATGGGATTTGACAGACTCTATTGGATAGACTGTGACCATTTGAGTGGATAGACTATAGCCTTAAGAGCACCCCAAATAGCATGGGTTAAGTTGGATTCTTCTACCTTACTGAGATTATTGATAGTACTTCAGTAAGGATTTGTTGCAGAGAGCCCTAAATTTGAGTTATATAACTAAATAAACTTTTGCCTAAACTGCTTACTTCCCATCCTTTTATTTTATTTTAACACACTATCACCACCTTCTTCATAACTCTTTCTTAGGATAGGACTGCATTTTATTTCTTATTTTTAGTAGGTAATTTAGTATAGTTGTGACACCCAACTCCCTTTCTTTAGGATTGTTAGATCTGTTGCCAGATCTGGAGGCCTACTATTATAGCCCATTTTGACTTCTAGATCAATTTCTATGTGGGACAAACTCTTACTTATTAAAACTTACTACAATAGCCCTGTATCTTGCAGGCTTAGGGTTATTTTAGTTGTGTTGTTTCCATCTTTTATTATACTTTCATTTTTAATTTGTTCTCACCACATAATAAAAAATCAGCACATTAAAATAACACAATAAGTTTTTGGCGCCGCTGTCGGGGAGATTGATCTTTTTAGTAGACCTGAGTTGTATTATATTTTATTTTAACAAATTCTTTGTAGTTGTGCCATAGTAGAATAAGAGTGCTACTTATTCTTTTTGGAATTTTGTAGAATTAGACAACAACAGAAGGGAAAAGTTAGAGCTGCAGCTGGAGTCTAGCTAGCTCTATTTGCACTTCTTTTACCTTAAAACTTAATCCTTTAATGTTGAATTCCCTGTAATTAGTCTAGTTGTAAATTTGTTTAGCTATTATTTTAGTTCGATTTTTTTTATTTTTTTTTTGTGCTGTGAGCATTTTCCTTACTTGCTTAATCTGTGTGTGTATGTTTGGAAGAAGGTCTCTTAACCATGAGTTGGAACCTTCAAATCCTGAGGTTGAGAGAGTCCTTAGACCAAGTCACACCACACAAGACCCTACTATTGAAACTGAGCTAGCTAATATGGCTGAGAGACAAAGAACCCTGAAGGAGTACAATGCACCAGGGGATTAGACACCTCCCTTTTGCATACAATTCCTTTCAGTGGAAGGAAACTATGAAATCAAGTCCTCTACCATCAACGTGTTGCCATCTTTCTATGAGCTTAGTAAGGAAGATCCTTATAAGCACATTGACCAATTTTTAGTAGTTTGCATCACTTTCAATATTGTTGGCTTGAGACCTGAAGCCACCAAATTGAAGCTTTTTCCTTTTTTCCTAAAGGACAAAGCCAGCACCTAGCTCTCTAAGCTCCCAGCCAACAGCATTCAAACATAGAGTGACCTCCAAAGCCAATTCCTGGCTAAATTCTTTCCCATGAATAAGACCAGTCAGATGAGGACAAGTATTTTGTCATTTACTCAGTCCTCAATTGAGGATTTTTATGAAGCATGGGACAAATTTCAGGAGATGTTAAAATAATGCCCCCACCACTAAATTCCAATGTGGCAACTGGTACAAGTATTTTACCAAGGAATTAATCCCAAGAGCAGGGATATGATAGATGCCTCATGTGGTGGTAGTTACCTCCATAAGACAGCTGATGAGGCTTGGGAGTTGTTTGACATCATAGGCTTGGGAGTTGTTTTCCATGGGCTTAGTAAGGAAGATCCTTACAAGCACATTGACCAATTTTTGGCACTTTGCACCACTTTCAATATTACTGGCCTGGGACCTGAAGCCACCAAACTGAAGCTTTTTCCTTTTTCCCTAAAGGACAAAGCCAGCACCTAGCTCTCTAAGCTCCCAGCCAACAACATTCAAACATAGAGTGGCCTCCAAAGCCAATTCCTAGCTAAATTCTTTCCTATGAATAAGATCAGTCAGATGAGGACAAGTATTTTGTCATTTACTGAGTCCTCAATTGAGGATTTTTATGAAGCATGGGACAGATTTAAGGAGATGTTAAAATAATGCCCCCACCACCAAATTCTAATATGGCAACTGGTGCAAGTATTTTAACAAGGAATTAATCCCAAGAGCAAAGATATGGTGGATGCCTCATGTGGTGGTAGTTACCTCCCCAAGATAGCTGATGAGGCTTGGGAGTTATTTGACATCATAAGAGAAAATTTTATGCAGCAGGAGTCACTGTCTCGCAATGACAACCAGACCCCAGCGAAGTTGGTGAAAGAGT
This sequence comes from Chloranthus sessilifolius, assembly GCA_021018995.1. NCBI lineage: Eukaryota > Viridiplantae > Streptophyta > Magnoliopsida > Chloranthales > Chloranthaceae > Chloranthus > Chloranthus sessilifolius. The sequence continues at coordinate 46,319,844 of CM037589.1, read as the reverse complement.
CCACCCCTAGAGGTGGAATATATAAAGTTAAGGTGCAAAGTGAGTTGGAGAGGAAGTTTGACAAATTGATGAATGTGATGCAGCCTAGAATTGTTGCACAAGTGGAGGAGGCATGTCTGATATGCCAATCTCTCACACATTAACTACAAGATTGTCCATTAGTCAACCAATTCCCTGATTTTGTTATGGAGCAAGCCAATGCTGCCTAAGCATTTGGGCAGCAACCTGCTGAATACTCATGGAGGAATCACCCAAATTTGAGGTGGAGACAAGATAATTACCCTCAACCCCAGCAGCAGCTGTTGGTAGCTCCATATAGACCTCAGCACCAGTTTAATCAAGGATACCCACCTCAACAAAATTTTCAGTTGCTTGCCCCACAGCCCAACCAGTTGGCCTTGCCCGCACAACAACACAGATCCTCTTCTATTGAAGAGCAAATGTTGGCATCCATGCAGAATTTAGGGAGCTTAGTCCAAACTGCGAATTCTCATGGGCAAACCATTAAGAAAATAGAAGACTAACTGGATCAAATCTATAATGCTTTGAGTAAAAGAGAGGAGGATAGACTGCCTAGTCAATCCATGCCGATCTAGAGAGTTTGTAGCCTAGCAAACATAGTGTCTGCAATGGTATTTATGACCTGATTTGATACATTGGATTAGGTTTAGTCAACCTGCTCCTTTGGATTAGGTTAGCTTTTCTGACTCAATCAATGGGATTTGACAGACTCTAGTGGATAGACTGTGGCCATTTGAGTGGACGAACTATAGCCTTAAGAGCACCCCAAATGGCATGGGTTAAGTTGGATTCTTCTACCTTGCTGAGGTTATTGATAGCACTTAAGTAAGGATTTACTGCAGAGAGAGCCATAAATCTGAGTTACATAACTGAATGAACTTTTTCCTAAACTGCTTACTTCTCATCCTTTTATCTTTATTTTAATACACCATTACCACCTTCTTCATAACCCTTTCTTAGGATAGGACTGTACTTTATTTCTTTTCTTTTTAGTAGGTAATTTAGTGTAGTTGTGACACCCAACTCCCTTTTTTTAGCCCATTTTGGGTTCTAGATCAATTTCTCTGTGGGACAAACTCTTACTTATCAAAACTTGCTACAATAGCCCTGTATCTTGCAGGCTTAGGGCTATTTTAGTTGTGTTATTTCCATCTTTTATTTTACTTTGATTTTAAATTTCTTTTCACCACACAATAAAAAATCAGCACATTAAAATAACACAACAATAATCTAATCCAGATGCCACCATCCCAAAGCATGTGTGAAAATCTCCTGATGAGTAGTGAAATATGATGATATTTCACTCCTAAATACCTACATTTAGCTGTCCGATGAAGGCTATCTAATGAGAATTATAAGATTTAAAGTGTTTCAGGTATATACAATCCAAGTGCATAAAACAGCCCAAGAATTCTGAAAATAATATCAAAACACTGTAACTTTGAATCATCGAGAACTTGGTACGACTTTGCAGCTCAATTTAGACCTTCAAGATGTCAGAATTATGAAATTGTTAAACACAAAAGTTGTAGAGCTTTCTGTCATCTTTCCAACGCCGTAAGAATCATGTCAATCCGAGTTTGGAGTAGAAAGATATGGCCAAAATAACGAGGCAATGTCTGATGCAAAGTTGGGCTGGAATTCACGAAAATTTGGGAAGGTCGATTAATCGAGGTACAGGATAGTGTTTGGGACGGAAGTGACTCCCTAATGCAGATTTTTAAGAGGGCCGATGCATTGACCCCCCGGAGTTGATTAATCGACCCTGACTTTTCGAGCCAGGGAACCTACGCGACTTGGAGAGTATTTGAAGCCAAGCCAAGAACTCGAGAGAGGAGATTTTTTGGGGATTAGAGATTAGAGTTTTTTTAATTTTTTTACACGTAGAGATAGAGAAGTTTTTATTCTTTTTGAGAGCTTTTGTTCCTTTAACCTTTTTAGCATTCCTTTCTTCAATTTATTATTTTTTTTGTTCAGTTGATTCCTAGTTTAAATTTAAAGATTAGTAGAGAGCATTGTTAATTTCGTTTCTGAAGATCATCGTATTTGTGGATCAAAAAATTTCTATTGAAGGTTGAGGTATTTTTAATTAATTAAATTTATATTATTTTTCATTCCTTAGTTGTTTATGTCATTTAATTACAGCATGTGTGGCTAATTTCTTAGGGATGGAAATCTAATGATTCCCATTCGAGGGATGTATTTATAATAATATGAATCTAGGATTAAAATATGAGATTTTATTTTATGGTTGTTATGTTGTCACGAAGGGATGAAATCTCCGCCACTAACTGGAATCGAGTTTGCCGAGTCATGCCCTAGATCTCAGATCTGTGACGGTAATTTTACCCCAATCATTGTTATATGGTCTTTTTGCTTTCATCGTGTGGATCTACTTACGATGATGATCCGGGATCGAGTGTGCCGAGCCATGCCCTGGATCTCGGATCTGTAATGGTAAGTTTATCTTAATTACTCCCTAATCTGAAATCAAGTGTGCCGAGCCATGCCCTTGATCTCATATCTATGGTGGTATTCTTGTTGGAATTTTACTCACTTTGGGAATGATTTTTATTTGAAATCTGAGATCAAGTGTGCCGAGCCATGCCCTTGATCCCATATCTATAAATGGAAATCATCTCTGAAATTAAGTCCTGATTACAGAGATGCAACGTGGAACCTATCCGGGTTTTGACCATTTATCTTCCATAAAAGATATTCTTTAATGATATATCTCATAGTTTAATCATTAGATTTATATTACGGGAAGAACAAACCAAAGATGGGAGGATTTAGCATCTTCATCTTTACCTTTATTTTTGAATTATCAATTAAGTTTTAGTTTGTAGTCACTAATTATCATCTCATAAAACCACCTTAATCATAATATTGGTAGGGTACTATTAAATCCTGATAGATTTCTTGAATTACTATTTCATCTTTTTAGATCTTCCAAAATAGTCCTCGTGGGAACGATCTCGTACTCTGCACCCACTATATACAATCTGATTCGTGCGCTTGCGAGTAAAAAATCACAATTAAAAATCACATCATCTCCCCCACCTCACCAGACCATCTATCACAGGCAACCGAAGTCCCATTAATCCAAAAAAACTTTTGTCTGCATATTCCCTCCGCCTTGCTCTCGTTATGGAATCGTATGAGGAATTTTGTATCTGATAATTTTGAAAGTGCAGGGCGATCCGTGAATCCCCATCTAGCATATATCCATCTGTAATATTCCCTTTTTTTTATATGCATTATACACCAAAAGGAAGGTAAATTTTGGGCAAGGGAATGAAAATGGGAGCCAGAGAAAGCCAGGCGCTGGACCCCATTGTCTCCCTTATGACCATCATCTTCAAGATAAGGGACTTGGACCCCGTGAAATCGCTCAGACGCCACCTGTGGGCCACCATCCAATGCCATTTTAAAAGAAATTCCCTCGCGCAAACTCCCATGAGCCCCTTCCCTATGCTCTAAACCCTTTTGCATAGGTCCCAACACCTCCCGGAATCTCTTACCTGTAATAGACCACCCCTGTCGCTCATCTGTCTCCCATTAAGGACAACTTGCTTCTTCGACCCTAGGGATACGAGTCTCATTTCCTTTAACCATGATACCTGTCGAATGTCCCTCATCTATCTCCCATTAAGGACAACTTGCTTCTTTGACCCAACCCTAGGGATCCAAGTCAGGTTTCCTTTAACCATGATACTTGTCGCCCTAGTCTCATCACATCAGAACCTATGACAGTTAGACCTTCTTCTGAAATTCATGTTTCGGCATTTAGTACAGACCCAATCCCCAGCCCTAAGAACCACCACACTTTTAAAATCCTCCACCATTTTGCCTGAGAAGTCCAACAGTTCCTCGAATGCAAAGTAATGTAGTAGAAGCACTAGCAACATGTAGCCTTCAAACAAACAATATCACAAACAACTACAATACATGATCCCCCCCAAAAAAAGTCGTAACTCATCCATGGTGGCAACCCCAACCTAGGTATAGGGATTAAAAGGGCTATCGGGTGTTTAAGGCTAATGGGTTATAAGGATAAGAAGGGTTATCATATTAGAAAGGTTGGAAGGGTTATTGGGTTATCGTTGATAGGTGACTGGGAACCCTTGGGTTTTCGCTGGGGTTTGCGAAGGTGATAGGGTTTAGGTTTAGGTGTCTGACGAAGGTGATAGGGTTTAGGTTTCCGACGAAGGCGATAGGGTTTGGGTTCAGGTCTCTGACTCGCCTTTTTATTGCGTATATATTTTATGTTAAATTTAAGTCTTAACCTATTGCAAGCGCACAATGAAAATTATAGTGCTAGCATAGGATCGTTCTCACGATGAAGTTTGTTATCTAATTATTTCTTTAGTTTTACCTCTTATTCAAGTCTTTATCTTTAAAAATTGTTATTTATCTTTAAAATCTAATCTACTGGAGAAATATGAATAAAAGAATGATTGTTTAATCTAAAGTGCATAAAATAAATCCTAATCCTCCTTCAGATTAAGGTCATCAATCTTAATTTTCAGCTATCAGATATTTATAAATTTAAACAGTACTGTTACACTATATTTCTAGTCTCCTAGCATTGGGTGTCAATCAAGTCTAAGATCCTATCAATACAGATTTAATCTAATCAATAATTTCCTAAAATCTGAGAGTCAATCAAACCTTATAAAACTGAAAATGGAAAAGTAAAATCGTTACACTAATATGCAAATTCGAACCTGAGTCCTCAATTCAAATCAAAATTTGGAGATATTTACAAAGCAAGTAAATCTAAACTAAAACTAAAGTAAAACATATCCTTCACCCCTCAGTCGCAGTCGTCAATTGCTCTGAGAAACTACAGATATCTACATTAATCTTCAGCACTCAATCGCAGTTGTTAATTGCTCTTGAGAAACCTCTGATATCTAATCTATTCTAACTATTTTACACTACTTTGATCGGAAGAAAATCTAACCTCAGGCGTCAATTGATGCTAAAATTCTTCGATGCTTATTCCTATGTCGCGCTCTCTTTTTTATAGATTATAAGGAGTCGGTTTACAAAGATCTAATTCTAATAAAATAAACTACTAAAAATATAAGTTTTCTAAAATAACTCTAATTCCTAATTTTATCTTTCCTTTGCTTCAACGGTTGATTTACTTCTAGAACTTTTTTTATACTTCAGCAATAGAGTCCTTTAAAATCTTCTTCATCAATTTCCTCGGATCCGTGATTCACCAAACTTCTAATTCAAGAGATCTTCTATTTCTGGTTCATGGCGGTGTACTATGCACATGATCAGCAGCAGTGACTTATGTAGAATCGCTAATAACGATTCTCTGTTCTTTCTTCTTTAGTGGAAAATCATAAATTACAAATTTTCTTATGACTTTGATAGAATTGGCGGACGATTCTCTGGAAAATTGTAAATGCTTCTCTTCCTTGAGTGGCTTCTTCTGTAGAATCGTAAATTACGATTCTTTAGCTTTCATAGTCTCTCACTCTGGGAAAATCGTAAATAATGATTTTTCATTCTTTTCAATAAGTGGAGCTTTTGTCTTTCAATCTATTATCATTCTTACTGCTTTTGGAGTTACTTTTGACAAATATTAATGTTTTAACTCTTCTTTACAGTTTTTCCTTAATATATGCATATCAATAACTTATTAGTAACAAACTATGGTCTAGCATCACTAAGTTAAGGGTAACAAAATAATAAATTATGTGACTGATCGCACTCCCAAACTTAGGTTTTACTAGTCCCTAGCAAACAAGGAAACATAAAATATTTAAAACTATAAATTTAAATGTCACTTTTATAGGAAACACGATTGCATTTAGCAGATGCAACAAACCTTTAAACCCCTAGGTGATCCCTATTGGAAGAGTTGTAGTCTCCTGAAGGTTTTCAGTTACGTTACCCATAAACTTCAAATATTTTTAGATTTTTCGAAACTAAAAATTAATTTTTATATACTCAGTCAATTATTATATGTTTATTATTTCTAAAAATTTGTAAATCTTTTATCCTTAGCTTTCCATCATCATAATTATCCTTTATCATAACTCAATAATTTCAATTCGGTGTAGTGTGGAGTGTGTGCATATCTGTGAAGAGTTTATTCATCATAGATTTTTCTAAACTATAGTTTTTAAAAAATATTTTCATCCAAACTCTCACTTATTGGCATACTCTAAAAAATAATCAAAATTTTGGGTTTTCATAATAATGTAGATATATGCAAAAATCTGATAATTACTAAGCAGAGAAATCTCATATAAAGGATAATCAATTTTATTCATATAACTTCTTTATTCATTCATAGTATCTATTTTATATATCTCTACTAGACTCATATTTTTGTAAATTGCAAATCACAAAGGTCTTTCCTTCGGCTTATAATGGGGCTTTGGGTTTTCAGAAGGTTTCAAAAAAAGGTAAAGAGGATTAAAAAGTTTTCTAAGAATTTAACTATTCTTTTTCTTCTTCTTCTTCTTCTTCTTCTTCTATTTTCCAGCTTCAATAAGTATCCTTAGTTTGGATATCTTTTTCCTATTTCTTTTTTTTTTATAAATCCCAATTTCACAGAATCCTTGTGACAGCCCGGATTTTCCCAACCTAAATTTCATGATATATATATATATATATATATATATATATATATATATATATATTCCTAAATCCAATGGGAAAACTCGGACCGCCAGATCGTAGACCACAATCTGATACAGAATACTTGGCACGTCCATAAATATACAAAAATCAAAGCAATTATTACATATGGCATAATTAAAACCTCCAGATCTAAAATCCAACAAGAACAAAACTAAATAAACACCAGTGATGACCAACCATCACCTAACAATCGTGTACACTAGTACGAATGTACCAAAACTTAACTCACCAAATCCACAAAGCACAATTCTACGATCCTGATAGAAGTACAAATTCTTGTTAAAAGCTCCCTTCTTTAGTATGTAATCTGGCCTCCCAAACCTACACATGACGTATAATTACGGGGTGAGCTAACAACTAAGCTCACTAGCGGATAAATAACATAAATTCACATTTAACATTCGAAAACATAGCTTCAACTAAGAGTCAAAACCATCATTTAATTTCTGCTTCCAAAACTTAATCATTCCCTTTCTTTTCAAACACATTTTTCAAAACATTCATCAATTTCTTCTATTTCAAAACTCAACCTTAAACATTTAACTTTACCATGATATTCCATCCAAAAGTACACATATCGAAAAGAATCTTAAAACAATTAGACTTATCCAAAAATATCCGAGATTTCACACACATTCCAAATAACGTCGAATTTGCAAACACAAACTCAAACAACACAAGGGTGTCCAAGGGTATTCTAAGTTTCCAAGGGTGTTCAATGTTTCCAAAGTGTCCAAGGGATGCAACGATGTCCAATGGTATCCAAAGATTCTAAAGTGTCCAAGGGATGCAATGATGTCCAAGGGTGTCCAAAGGTGTTTTATGATTCCAAGGTGTCCAAGGGTGTTCAATGTTTCCAAAGTGTCCAAGGATGCAATGATGTCCAAAGGTGTCCAATGATTCCAAGGTGTCCAAGGGATGCAATGATGTTCCAAGGGATGCATATGCAGCGTATGTATGAATGCGTGTACGGATAGGCCGTTGTACCGGCCCAAGGGATGCAGTAAAAGAATCCAAATGATTCATAATACAAATGCAAATGTCAAAAGTCCAAGCGTCATTAAGTAAATCACCGTTCCAAGGGTATCAAAATGATTCACGAGTGTCACCAGCAATCTCAAGATCTTACTTTTAAAACATGAGTCAAGCTCAACAATATCAAAGGTTATCTAGAATCGAACATTATCACATGCATAATCACGATTTCACGAGTTCATATTTCAAATCATAAGACTCTAATTCTAACATATCCAACTTTGATCAACTCTTCATATTCATGCAAACACATCTAATACTATGAATCAAGTCAAATATATAAATTTAGATCGAGTTTCCCCTACCTTAATCTTGAGGTTGCGTAAAACCAAGCAAGGTCCTATCGATGGCCTTCCGCCTCAATCTATATCATAAGCACACAATGGTGTATCAAAGATCAACTCTACTCACTAAAAACTTATATGCATTTAAGTGTTTTCTCAAAACCAAGGTTGAAGCGGGCAAATTCATGCTAATATAGAATTTGATGCAATATTCCCCCTAAATTTTAACCTTTAAAACTTTAGATTCATGAGTTAGTCAAAACACAAAAGTTGTAGAGCTTGTCGTGTTCTTTCCAACTCCATAAGAATTGCATCAATTAGAGTTTGGGATAAAAAGTTACGACCAAAATACTGAAGCAGTATCGGCGAGCCCAATCAAAATCATTCGAACGATTTTCAAAACTGATCAAACAATTTTCAAACCGACCAGAAACCTTTAGATTTCACTCTTGACAAAATCGTTCGATCGATTTCTAATTTCTATCGAATGATTTCGTCAGATTTCAACCAAAATCAGGCTCAAGCATCTCTAACTCATTTTTCTTTAAATCTTAACCCATTTTCTTCAAATCTCTCACTCATAATCTAATTAAGGATTAATCTACATATAAATCACAACTTAAATAAAATTTTTTACCTTTAATCCAATGATTTTCTCCCCGATCGGATCGTCTTCTTCTTAGCAAGCAAATGGGTTTTCAAACCCCTTTTTATCTTTCCAAGCCCCACGATTTCCACAATTTCGACACGATCGTTAGGTGATCATCCACACACACTTCGTACAAACCTCACTATGATTTAGCCGATCAAAACACACCATTCTCTTTACAAGAAAAATAGGTTTTCAAAACCCACATCGATCTCCTATGAGCTCCACGCACACGATCAAGCCAACACAATCGTAGACAATCCTTCACGAAATTATTCAATTCACGTAAACGCCACCATGATTAAGTGAATTAACCCTATGGATTCAAGAAAAACTCTTTCTCTTCTCCCAAACCCTTCTCTTTCCTTTCTCTCTCTAACTCACAAAACCCCACAAATGTTGCAACCAGGTATGGCTTCAAAATGAAGCTTGCTTTGTCTTATAAAAAGGGGGGTCGGTTCCCATGTGAAACACAAACACACCCCTCACTACAAAAATTGTGTTTATTGGAGACGACTTTTGGCCGTCTCCAAAGGTGTCTAAGCCGTCTCCAATAGTATTGGAGACGACTTCCATGTAGTCTCAAATAGTCCCGTCTCCATTGTCTTTGGAGACCAAATGAGAGCCGTCTCTAATAGACAAGGTTATTGGAGACGGCTGTAAGCCGTCTCTAAAAATATGTTGGAGACACCTTAAAGTCGTCTCTAATAAGTCATCTCTTATTATTGGAGACGGCTTTTGGCTGTCTCCAATAAGTGATCTAATGTTATTGGAGACGGCTTGCTTAAAGCCGTCTCCAATAAGTGATCTCCAATAAATTTTTTTTTTAATGCTATTTAATTTTTTTTGCTCCAATAAGTATATTTTCCAGCAGTACACATCTATAACCTGTATTTTTTCTATTTATTTTTTATGAAAATCCATAACCTGCATTTACATACTCACATTTTCATTTACATTAGCTCAAAGCTCATTCAAAAAAATAAATTTTAATTCACAACACCGCAATTTCATTCACAACAAATTTATGTGTACAAGTAATGACTCCCATTTTTTCTTGCTACAGTGTTACAAAAGAAATATGCATAGCATATTCTGACATATTGGTCATCTGCTGGCAGAAATAGAGGACCGATCTAAGCTTCCTACATCCCTTGGAAATCGCAACAATAACCATGTCCGAAACGGGTCCATCGCTGTCTTCCTGGGTATCCAAGGGGAAAGCTCGAAGCTCCCGAAGATCCTTACATGTCGTAGTGACAGCCTGGAGCCCTTCATCTCTTACAGAGTAAAGAACCTGCATTCGATCAAATATTCAGGACTCAAATTTGGCTAGAATGCTATAAACTAGCAAAAAACTTGGGTCATTTCAAAATCTCGGCCAAATTGCCTTGAAAATTTGTTGACCAACCAGTTTTTAAAGGGAGCTACAATTTGCACACGATATGTGTACCATGGGCACATGGTTTACAAAGAAAGAGTTGGTATTTTTAGGATCTATGCCACATGGAACACCATCTAAGCCATCTGATATGAAGGCCATTATGTAAAGATCTTCTCTGCTAAAGATTAGCACGAAAAGTGATCTCCATCATCTTATTTAACACAGTCAACCATTGAATCTGCTAATGGGGTTTGACTGTATTAAATCAGATTATGGAGACCGTGTTTCATGCCAATCTTTTGAGAGAAAGATCTTTTACATAACTGCCTTCCAATCAGACAACTTAGATGGGCATTAGAGCAACATTAGTTACAACTACAAGGTATCAAACTTGAACTTATAACTAAAAAATGGTATCGACCTTCAACATCTTGTTTTGTGCTGTGAGCAACTGATTTCGTTGTTGAAGCTGTTCTATCATCACCTGAGCAGCTAGAGCATCTGCTTGCCTTTGATTGATTTATTCGATAAAGCTACAAAATATGAACACTTGCATATGAACCTATTTCCAAAGACTTGTTCAATTTCAAGATGGAGAATGAAAAAATTAAGAATGTAATATTGTAGTACGGTAGTACCATATGGAAATGTATGACCAATACAATAGGTCAACAATGCAGAACAGTTTACAATCCACACTTTTGAAGTTTATCCAATAGATCTATATATTTGGCTAAAATGAGATTGAATTATAAAACCAAATAACCCAATTCAAGCAAGATCCTATCTTTTCACTTATCTACTTAGTAATGATTTTTTATTTATTTTTTCATTATTCTAATTAGTCTTGCACTTTTGAGTCCAATCTAGTCCTAAAAAGTTGACCTGAGTCAAATAATTAGAATTATGGGAGAAAAACAAAAAGAAACAAAATCATTTCGATGAGCTAGGCGAAATCACCTATTTCTCTCCTCAATGAAATCATCAATCTGGTTATTTAGCTTGAGAATTTCCTGCTCCTATGGAGACACAAATAAAGATGAGTACAGATTTAACGTTTGCGGTAAATTCTTCCGTTAGTTGCTGAGCCTTCGCCACTAACTTTTGAAGTTGTTGCTGGTCAATCAAGTTCTAGAATTTGCCAAAGAGAGAACAAGGCATGAGAAAGACATCTTCTAGAGACAAACACAGAGATTGAAAAAAGCATTCTATAAACCTCCATAGAGATAGGAAAGCAATGATGATGATGATGATCCTATAAAACTTAATTCATCAGATTTGTCCTAACTTACAGCATAGTTAGCGATGTCCAATTTGACACCAAGCAAATCCCTAATCACGTCATGTGTCATGCTTTCAGTAGCTGCCAATCTTGCATTCAGCATACATATCTAAAAGCAATGTAGCAAAAGTGAATTCTTTGCATGTTCTATTCGGAAAGTGGGATGTATATAAACATGAATAAATAAATGTTCACCTCTTTATGCCGACTAGCAGCTAAGGCTTCGAGTTCTTCAACATGAAGCCTGGCCTCTAACAGTTCCTGATCCTTCTCCAATTTCATCTGCTGAACCAAACTTGCAATGCATTTGAATGGTGGGCCAGAACCCCTTGTCCTTGTTGAACATTTCTCCAATTTATTCACTGTTGATCCCACAACCATGGAAGCTGATTGATCCATTTTCACATCACGAACCATGGCTTCTAAAGTTTTGTACTGTTCCATAATACACGGAGAGGATGATGCAAAACAAATTGTATAACACTAAACTTTTCTTACAATCTTCTCTTTCGTACCTTTTGTTGGTATTGTGATGTCTGCGCCTCAGCATGCAGAATCAACTCTGAGATATACTCTCTAGATTTCTTGATCTTAAAATCAGGTCATTGTATCATCATAACAAGGAAAAAGTAGATACAATCAGTAAGGATGAAGAGAAAATTTTACTCTGAGATGTATTCAGTTTTTGTTTCTAGACAATTTAAGAGCCATTTCTCTATCTCAATCGAATTTCCGTGCATAGCCTCTCTATCGTAAAGAGGCAATTTTGGATGATCCTTCTTTTCAACCAGCAGAGCAATCAATTGAGCACATTGATTCTTAAGATTTTGGATGCCATCGTACAAAGTTTTTCCATCTGTTATTCCATACCCAACCTCCTCTTTTGTTGCTTCACCCTCTTTTTGAGCAAAAGCTCACTACGTGGTTCTGAATTTTGTGAGATTGGATTCCAAGATCATAAAAGATGCTGGAATGAGATGAATCTGATGATGTTGATTCTTTAGCCTGCAATAATTGCCCTACAATAGCACCCATTTTTGGGCTGCCATGTGTGACAGGAAAGGCTGCAGTATATGAACCTTCACGAAGTGAGTCTAACTCTTGGCCGAACTTTTCTACGGAAATAAGCTGTTTGGTAATGGCTTCCTTTATTAATTGCATGTCATGGATTATGCCAAAATTTTCTTCTTCCAATTTCGCTACTTTTTTTATATAATGTTGCAGGTCCAAAGAATGATCTGACCCCTCACAGTTCCTAAAATCTGTATTACTAACAGATTCAGCAACAGTATGTTGGGAAATTCGAAACATATCTACCAGAATCCTTCCTGAACCTGATAACCCATCTCGGTGAACCCCTTCCGTCGTGTGATCCATTACTTGAAACTCCATGCCCAAGTCCATGAGAATCTTGTCCATGTTGCTAGGTACCGGATTAGAACTACCGTGGCCATGTTGAAGAAAAGTAGAACCTCCATTCAAGCTCGAGATTTTCTCTGAAAGAACTCCTAAATGGCACTGGTATAGCACAGATAAAAAGAAACCTTTCTCCATTATCTCGGAACATATACCTTCTAGCCATGATCTTGAGGTGCCAATGCGATCAAGTAAGTCCCGCCCGAAGGAAAAAATATCAGAATATATGACTTTAATCTCTTCCTCAACGGTCCTCTGCATTAATAGGAAAAAATTTCCAAGCGAAGAAATTGAGTCCATAATTTCTACAGAACTTGCATTGATTTGGTCATATAAGAATTGATATTGCTCTTCTTTTAGATGAATAGAAGCCTTAAGTTGTTGAACTTCCTCAACCAATGCGGCCCTCTCTATTATTAACTCTTCACCTGCTTGCTTCCACCCGTTTGTCTTGTGTTTTGCATTATCATTTTCGATCACCAATGCAGCTAGGAAATGATCAGCCTCCTTCATGGTTTCTTGAGCCTCCTCAAATTTTAGAAGCAAACTGTTAGCGGCCTTCATTTTCTCTTCAGCAGCTAGCCTAGCATCATTGAGCTTTTGAGGTGACATCTGTTACAAGCATTTACATATATTTTAGCTGCTGATGGTATTATACAGAAGGTGCTGCCATTTTATAACAACAATAAAACCAGCCATATAACAACTTCCACAACAATTGATACATGAATTGAATATTTGCATGACTGGAACAATAAATTTGGCATAGTTTTATCGAATAACAAGCAACCCCAAATGAGCTGGCAGGTAGTGATTTTGTAGCTATAGATTTCTTGAATTAGGCAATTAGAATTATCAACCAAGTCTTTAGAACACAATCCCTTTGAAATTGTGAACTGATTTAGTAAATCAATTAGCCAATTTTGGTTACTTTTTCTTGATTTCACTTAAAATTTAATGTAGAATATGTGTTCTGAATTTGATTTGCAACAATGCAAGAAAAAAAATATTAACCATTCTATAACTTAAAAGATCAAAATTCTCCAAAATTTGATGAGTTTTAAGAAGGAAAATTATAAACGGAGGACAGATTTGTTGGGGACAAAGTGCAGGCGGCTGACGTCGATGCACCGACCTGCATTAATTGATCCCTACCTCATTTGCAGTGAATGGCACCGTGCCACATTAGCTCTCTGCACTTTATCTGTATAAAATTTGTCCTCCATATAACACTGTCCTTTTAAGAAATATTGTGATATTAATCATAAATTCAACCCAAAAGAACCTTAAATATTCCTGGAGCTTCATACTGAAGTTGTTGCTGACCCAAAAGAACCTTAAATATTCGTGTCCTTTTAAGAAATATTCCTGGAGCTTCATACTTGGTACGTGATTGTGTTTTGGACCAATACAAGTCATCTAGATGACAGTTCTATATGAACTGAAGTGGCCCTAAAATACATGGATGGCTGTTCATATTTGTTAATGGTTGAAATTAATACGTACCAGTCGAATGATTCAAATCCTCTACTTGATGTATTTTTGGCTGAGATAAATGTCAAGGATGGGCAGCCTGTTGAGCAACATTGATTGATGAAAAATGTGTGCTACGTGGCCAAAAATTGGACGGTAACTTTTTCATAATAGGCGTTCTTTTTTCAGTCCGACTCAGAAACTTTTTCATAATTTCTCAGGTACCCAATTGATTTGCCTGTTGGGTATGCATATCCTAGAGAGAAGAAGCGAAGATGCAATCTTAGTGAACCTCCAAGGTGCAAAATCAGAAGCTCAAGCAAGTAAACTCGAGTTGCATCACCAGGTTAATCTCTCTTATTAATCATTTCTATCATCTACTCTGAATTGCTTGCCCTTTAGGCATATGTATATGATTCTTGTTGAATTAGATGAGATTTTGGGATGATGATAGTTCAGGTCACAAAACAAAAAACTAAAAATATTTCTTGTTGAACTATTTGATGGTCCTATTACTGGAAACAAAAGGGCGATAGCCTGTCACTACAAAGTCCCAACAGATTAGTGATTAGTGAAGCATGCAAAGGTAATTTTCTTGAATCCTTGGTATCTTATACAAGATGAGTTGCTTTTGGATCATTATTGAACTTCCAAAGTATGATGAATTGCAACTATTTACGCCCTAAATGTACACTTGTCATGGATAATTTGACTCTAATATTCCATATCATCGAGGTAATAAAATGATAAAGGAGTTTATATAACTGTTAAGTACACCTAATCAATCTTTTTATTGGTTTTACAGTACTGAGTGATACAGACAGGTGCTACGTTATAGGAATACCTACCCATATTCAAAGGAATTATTTTAACCTACAACGGCCTTGGTATTGGTCATGCATTAAGATGGTAATTTGTTGTCAGCTTGTTCAAGTTCTTATTTATTTTTTCAAAAACTATTGACTGATTTGGACCAGACGATAGAGATTAATGGAGCCCTAGCTTATAGATTAATGGTCAGATTTTGTGAAAAAATGTAAATAAAAACCAATACATACCAGTAAATCTTTTCACGAAAAAATCAGATCAGTGAGTATTTTGCCATGTAAAATTTTTTTACTAATTCCAAACAAATTGCAAACAAATTCAAAATCTACTTGATCTGAATCAAAATCAAAACTCGTTCACTCACGAATCAAAATTTGAAATCAACTTAGAATCTGAATCGAAATCATAATCGAAATGCAGCTTGAATGGAAATCGAAATACAGCTTCAATGGAAATCGAAATTGAACCACACCTTAGATCTGAACTTTGTCTTACTCGCACCTTAGATATGAACTTTGTCTACTCAGATTTAAGCAATTAGACGAACGATCAGATTTAAGCACCTTAGATCTGAACTTTGTCTACCAAATCCGATTCAAACTGTTGGCCTGAGATCCCTACCAAATCAGACGAACGATCTAATTAGATTGACCAAAACTTAAGCCAAAGTAAAAGGGAAATTACCTAGAAAGTAAACTAAATATCGAATTGGACCTTCCATGTTGTGGATTTTTGGATCTCGATTTCGATCCAAACGCCAACCCTATCCAAACGATTTTGATTTCGATCTGCCAACCTTAGATCTCGATTTCGGTCCAAACGCCAACCCTATCCAGACGATTTCGATTTCGATCTGTCAACCTTAGATCTCGATTTCGATCCAAACGCCAACCCTATCCAAACGATTTCGATTTCGATCTGCCAACCTTAGATCTCGATTTCGATCTGCCAACCTTTCGATCCAAATGCCTAGCTTATAAATGATTCGTCTGCCAACATTTCGATCTGCCACCCTTATAAACGATTCGATCTGCCAACCTTAGATCTCGATTTCGATCCAAATGCCAACCCTATCCAAACGATTTCGATTTCGATCTGCCAACCTTAGATCTCGATTTCGATCCAAACTCCAACCCTATCCAAACTATTTCGATTTCGATCTGCCAACCTTAGATCTCGATTTTGATCTGCCAACCTTTCGATCCAAACGCCTAGCTTATAAACGATTCGTCTGCCAACATTTCAATCTGCCACCCTTATAAACGATTCGTCTCAAACCCTAGCTCTCTGCTTCAAACTATTAAGAGATCTCTACGTCGGAGCTCAAACCCTGGGAGAAATGGAAACGAAGGGTCGATAATAGAAATGGAATAGAGAATGTCTGGAATAGAGAATGTTGTGGTTTATAAGGGGAAGAGAAGTTATTAAGTGCTTTATAAGGATTAGTAAGGTCTGTACATATTATCCAATGCTAACGAATAGAGACGGCTTAAGTAGTCTCTATTCATGTTAACGCGACTTTTAGAGACGACTTTTAATTTAGTCTCTAAAGTTTCCACCAACTTATCCCTTAAATCAATCATATCAAGATAGTTATAAGTGTCTCTATATATTATTTTATATAGGGAGACGGTTTTAGCCGTCTCTAATAAAAGCATCCGAGACGGCTTTTCAATGCCGGTCTTCAATAAATAGTTATTGGAAACGGCTTCGAAAAGTCGTCTCCAATACCCGTCTCCAAAAGTCCTTTTTTTTGTAGTGCCTTGGGTGTTATTTCTTAATCACATAAGGTGTTTGGCTCCGATTCCCATGCGAAACACAAACACACCTCTTGGGTGTTGTTTCTTAATCACATAAGGTGTTTGGCTCCGATTCCCATGCGAAATACAAACACATTTCACTTGTATGTTCTACTTCTTATCCGAGGACTTAGGTTTGGTGTTAAGCCAATACGGCGTACCTCAGTGTATGCCATCACATCAACTGGTTACTTATCATACTTTAGATCTCTTCTTTCTTATCCACCACAAGTTAACTAAACTCACACTAATATTTTATTATTTTATCCTATTCGGCGTGCGACCCATCGGGCACGCACATCGAGATGTACTGTTCAAAGGACCAAATTTTTGGGATGTTACAATCCTATTTTATGATTTCTTCTTTTTCTTTCTTTTTTCCTATTTTTTCATACAATTATATTTCTTTTTCAGTCATACCCTTTTTAGCAGATCATTTATCTGTTAAGCATATACTCCTTTCACTACCTCTTCTCTCCTTCTTTTATATCCTAAAGTCTCAAAATTATAAGGGTCAAAGGTAGAAATCTTTAGTCAGTACATATGGTTAAAGATTTATAAAATTTTGGTAAAAAGAAATTCAATTTTAGGCTTCTAATATAGGTTCAAAGGATCTAATGTTCTGGGATTTTTGACTTTTTAGCTCTGGTTTTACAAAAGATGGCCTTTGGTCATTTTCACGATTTACTAATATGGATGTCTTATTGCTTTGATATACTTAATAGATAGTTCTAAACAAACAAATTATCATATTTATAGAATATATTGATTCTAAGTTCAGCAATATGAGATTATAGA
The DNA here is from genome assembly GCA_021018995.1 of Chloranthus sessilifolius. NCBI lineage: Eukaryota > Viridiplantae > Streptophyta > Magnoliopsida > Chloranthales > Chloranthaceae > Chloranthus > Chloranthus sessilifolius. The sequence continues at coordinate 46,302,203 of CM037589.1, read as the reverse complement.
TAGTAGAGAAGTTCAAGGAAATTTTAGCATGAATAAATACAGTCACTCTTTCTCAAAATAGATGAGGAAATAAGCTCTATAGCTCTTGAATATATAAGTTTGAAATTATAATCTAAAGTATTTGTAGTTCAGATCAATCGTATTGTTTCAAACATTCATTTGATACAGTGTTATAGAGATACTTTACTTGAATTGTAACTATTTTTGTTTTGATTTTTTTTTTAACCACTACTATAATGGAGTGCTAAATATTTCAGATTTTCATATTTTTTCTATCATAATTTACATATAATGATTAACTTGCTTAAAAAAAAGTAAAAATTATATATATATATATATATATATATATATATAACTACTATACTAATAATAATACTAATATATCCGATGTATCCCCCCCCAAACTTAAATAGGACAATGTCCTCATTGTGCAAAACAGGAGACATACATAAAAAATTTTACCTGCTAAGTTAGTAAGCGAATTTATAATCTGCAAAAGGAATCAACAATCTTCCCCCCAAAGTTGGGAGAAAAATACTTCCAATTTAATAGAACTACTATGTTAGATGTTAGTAACAATATATAATAAAAAAACAACAAATAATAAAACCTTTTTATTTTTATTTTTATATGGGAACTAATTACAGAAATATAGAAAGAAATCTACTAAAAAGAAATTCCTAAGAAAAATTTAGACACACACTAAACTAAGACACTAACAACAACGTTCGAGATAAAGGTCCTTCGATAAAGATCGGTCCTCGGCCTCTAACTCAAGATTTTTTCCATCAAAAATGGTTTGTCCTTCTGACTCCGCAATGTCCTCAACTTGTTGCTCTTGGAAGAGGAACTGTAAATCGGGAAGGGGGATAGCAGGGATTAGGGAGATGGATGCTAAGTAGGTGGTGGGCGAAGGGGAGAGGGGGTGAAGATGGCGGGTGGTTTCGTCCTGTTATTTTTCTTTTTTCTTTCTTTTATTCTTTTTCTTTTCTTCCTTCGCTAAAATCTTCTGTATTTTCTCGTACTCGTCCCATAGAAACTGTAGAGGATCTAATTCTGGTGGTGGTGGTGGGTCCTCCCATACTAGAAAGAACTTTATAGGGTTATAGTTGGTTTTATCGTCTGTCATGAGGAAAGATGGGCTAGTAGGGACGAGAGGGAATGATTTTACTAAGGACGAACTATACATGTATTTAAAACGCTTGGATGGTGGAATATGAATCGTTGTATTAAATTTTCTCATCCTTCGGAGCTTACTTGCCATAATGGTTTTACAGAAGGTTAGTTGGCAATAAATTAGACGTCGGCTGAGATAAATATAAAATGTCGTACGATTTATTATGGGTAATGATACTGAACAATATATATGATGGATAGTGATTATTTTCATGTAGCGGTAAACTACTTATCTAGTAATGTATGAATTGTATTCGTGAAGGGCTTCTAAGATGAATGTGGACATAATCACATATTTTGATGTTTTGAACCTTAATATAATTTTTATTTTAGAAAGAAGGGAGAGAAACAAATCTAAGCCTCTAGTCTCTGTGGCTAACATGAATGTTGAAGTTCTGATCCGTTGGTCCAAATTAACCTGCAAAAGCTTGAGAAGTGATCAAAAGAAAGATAAAAATATAAAGAAATATAAAAAGAGAAAGATAAATATTGATTTTTAAAAGAATAAAAATAATAGATAAAAATTTGAAAGAATTAGATAAATTTTGCTTCCCCGATTGCGGTGTCAAAAACTTGACTCGTCTTTTTATTGCGTATATATTTTATGTTAAATTTAAGTCTTAACCTATTGCAAGCGCACAATGGAATGATGTCTAATCTAAAGTGCATAAAATAAATCCTAATCCTCTTCCTTCAGATTAAGGTTGTCAATCTTAATCTTCAGCTATTGGATATTTATAAATTTAAACAGTATCGTTACACTATATTTCTAGTCTCCTAATATTAGGCGTCAATCAAGCCTAAGATCCTATCAATACAGATTTAATCTAATCAACAACTTTCTAAAATTTGGGCGTCAATCAAACCTTAGAAAACTAAAGATGGAAAAGTAAAACTGTTACACTAATCTGTAAATTCTAACCCGAGTCATTAATTCAAATCAAAACTTGGAGATGTTTATAAAGTAAATAAATCTAAACTAAAAAGCAAAGTAAAATATACCCTTCACCCCTCAGCCGCAATCGTCAATTGCTCCTGAGAAACTACAGATATCTACACTAATCTTCAACACTCAATGGCAGTCGTTAATTGCTCTTGAGAAACCTCTGATATCTAATATATTCTAACTATTTTATATTACTTTGATCGGAAGATGATCCGACCTCAGGCGTCAATTGATGCTAAAATTCTTCGATGCTTATTCTTATGCCGAGCTCTCTTATTTATAGATCATAAGGAGTCAGTTTACAAAGATCTAACTCTAATAAGATAAATTACTAAAAATACAAGTTTCCTAATATAACTATAATTCCTAATTTTATCTTTCCTTTACTTCAGCGGTTGATATACTTCTAGAACTTTTTTTATACTTCAGCAATAGAGTCCTTCAAAATCTTCTTCATCAATTTCCTTGGATCCATGATTCGCTAGACTTTTAATTCAAGAGATCTTCTATTTCTGATTCATGGCGGTGTACTATGCACGTGCTCAGTAGCAGTGACCTAAGCCTTCTGTAGAATCGCTAATAACAATTCTCTGTTCTTTCTTCTTTGGTGAAAAATCATAAATTATAATTTTTCTTATGACTTTGATAGACTTGGCGGACGATTCTCTAAAAAATTATAAATACTTCTCTTCCTTAAGTGGCTTCTTCTGTAAAATTGTAAATTACAATTCTTTGATTTTCATAGTCTCTCACTCTGGGAAAATCGTAAATAACGATTTTTCATTCTTTTCAGTAGGTGGAGCTTCCGTCTTTCAATCTATTGTCATTCATACTACTTTTTAAGTTACTTTTAATAAATATTAATACTTTGACTCTTCTTTCCTACTTTTCCTTAATATATGCATATCAACAACTTATTAGTAGCAAACTATGGTCTAGCATCACTAAGTTAAGGGTAATAAAATGATAAATTATGTGACTGATTAGTCTCCGATGGGGTTTGGATGGATTTCATGGGTTTTGGGTTTATGGTTTTAGGGTTTCCAAAGGTTGAAGATGGAGTGGGATGGGAGGTTTTAGATCATCGGATGGGATTGCGCTAGAAGAAATATCGATCAGCCGATTATACTGATCAGATTCCAGGATGGTGTCGTCGGAGATGTTGGCGTTAGTTATCGCTTGCTCACCATGGAAAATGTTATCAGAGCCCTTCAAAATTAATTATTTCATTCATCTCCTTTGTTTTTCTTCTTTCTTCATCTCCTTCTCAAATGGTTCTCTTTTGTACCTTTAACAATCCATCCATCAAGTAATCTCTGAATTGGTAAATATAATGTTGAATCAGCTATGAATAAGTATTTGAGACAAATAAAATATCATAGATTAAATATTTAGGATGAGAAGTTATTGCATGCTGCAACTTTTTTCTTTTTATCTTGGGGTTTTATATTTATGAGCTTACGAAAAGACACTCCAATCCAATTTCTCTTCTCCTTTGATAAATCATAGCACTTACTTTTGGTTCCACAACCAAAGACATTATCCATAGCAAAACTTGACGAAAAAGTCTCTGTTGCTATCTTATTATTGAAAACAACCATCAAGATAAATAAGATTTTTAAAGATTCCTTCAAGGATAATAAGAAATCCAACGAGCCTAACTCAACTTCACAAAATGGCTTGTAATGTGAGGAGTGCCCAAATTATATATTGCCCAAGACCTCCATGCCCACAGGCAATGTGGGACTATTCTAACAAAGGATCTTAAAAAGAACCATAAATTACCACAAATTATGAAAATTTTAAAAATCCTAAAACAAAAACTTGAAATACCAATCATAAACCCTAAAAATTTCTATTATTCAGTTAAGAACTAACAAACTTAATAGCCTGAAACCATAAAAACCGCACAGATAATTTGAGATTTTTCATTTGAATCCTCTATGAAGATGAGATTTTCTCGTCTTCATCATCATCTAAATCCGTTGCATACCCACCGCAAAAAAGATGAGCTTGTTGATATCTATCTACCACATTTTTCGTCTCTTTATAGGTTTTAAGCAAGGTATCAAAAATCATCTGATACCGATACGTATCGGTTTTCAGCCGAATCGATACGTATCGGGTATCGGCGGATACATCTGGGTTTTGACCGAGATGTATTGTTTCTTTTTCTTTCATCTTTTTTTTTTTACAAAATCGACTGATACGTATCGGTATCGGCCGATTCGTATCAGCCTTGAGCAAACCAATACCTGAGACCGATATCGATTTTAATACCTTGATTTTAAGCGCATCTTATTTGAACATCTTGCATGTTCTATAAAAATAAAATAAAAATAAAAAACATCTTACATGTGGAGGTGCAACAATAAGGGTATCATCATCATTATGAAATTTTTTTATAATACATGATCTTCTTTGAACCATTGCAAGCATGTAAAATCCGTGTGCAAGTAATTGCTCCCTTAAAAAAATCATTTAATAATTTAAGATATAAGTTTAAACTATAATTTTACTATAATATATATCATATTTATATATATATATATATATATATATATATATATATATATATATATATATATATATATATATAGGGCCGGCCCTAAGATTTTAGGGGCTCAAGGCGAGTTCCTAAAATGTGGCCCTTGCCCACAATTATTTTTTGACAAATGAAATAATACTCATATTCTATTTTACTATATATAATTTGAAAATATAACTAAGAATGTAATACAAGATATATTAAAAGAAAATACAATACAAAAAGAGAAAAACTAAATGGTAGAACGTATCTGATGAATCAAGTAACCCAAGCAATAACTTTTTGGTATCTCCGAACTTATTTTTCTACATTCAAAAAGGAAGAGTATTAGGTCTTATATTTTAACAAAATATAAACATAAATGAAAAATATTATTTATTTTATATATACAACTACCTAAAAAGATTAATTTAAATATTTATCTTCTCGCATTTTTAGCAACAAAGTCATTGATTAACGTTGTATACTCAATCTTACTTACCATATTATTTTCAGTGGATAACATAGCTAATCCATTTAATCTTTCTTGTGATATCAACACACTTTATAACAAACATATAACAGTTCAGATAGGCTCATCAATTTGGTGTGGTAATCTTAAAATGTTGATGATGACATACTTCTAACAATTGAAAAGGACCCAACAATACTCATAAAATTTTACTTTTTGACAAATTTATTAACTAAAAAGTCATCATCCAACATCATACTAGCTAAACTTCCATTTCTCAAATTCCGCAAATATCAATTTCTCAAATAATCACCTTCTCATCAGAGCTTGTAAGAACTAACGATCAAGAGCCTCAAAGAAGCATCCATTTTTCAAAGAAACATCCATGTCTATCATTTAATTATCAATAGCCCATGACTATCATTTTCCCAAAAAATGACTGTTTTAAACCTTTGAAGGAGTTGTCCTAAATTTGTAGTATTTTTCAACGACATATTTAGATTGTCGTTTATTTTATCAAAATAACGGCCGGCTTCCTCTGTCAACCACCAACAACGGTTTTGAGCTGTCGTTTTTATACATAATTTGTAAAAAAAACACTCACCATTATTTTTTTATGACCCATTATGACTGTCATTTTTTCCTCATACAATGACGGTCATAGATGAGAAGAAGAACAATTTTTGGCTGTCATTTATATATTTTTTTTTTCAAAAAAAAAATAATACATTAATTTGATAAATCAATATATATATATATATATATATATATATATATATATATATATATATATATATATCAGAAATTCTAAACATCACTCAAGCCCAAATATATATTTTCTTTTCACCCTCTCACTCTGTTGCCCAACTTTCTATTACTCTTTACACCTAAAGAATGTTTTTTACCTAAAATCGCCACATGATATAAAGACTTAAAAATATTTCGCATACTTTCACCACTTTAACAAAAGAAATGCGGATAAGAAAAAATAAATAAATAAAGCTCAACACATATGACCCACCCATCCTTTGAAAGGAATTTCAGCACTAGGTGCGACCATGCCACATGGCTTCCAAGTTCAATTATCTCCATCAAGTTTGCCTTTCAACAAGCCTACATCATGTCATTTCAACTTGTCTTTGGCCAAAATATTAACATTTGTCATTAGCTGTTGATGTTCATATGGTGTGTAGCATTAGGAAAAGTTTTTAAAAAAAATGAAAATCTAGTAAAATATAGACTGTCAATCCCAAACAAATCTGTCATGTGTAATATGGTAGCAGAGACTGCAGACCACCTCCATGTTCACGGCCTGCAAATGACAGTAATTTGGGCATACATTTCCTTATTCCTCTATCACCTTGGATGCATACCCAAGCAATGTAAAGATTCTCCAAATTGGGGCTGAGACAAGTTATAATTAGGGCTCTCAATGGGCCAGGTTGGCTCGGATATTGACCCGCACCCCGCCCGGAAAAAATGGTACTTTCTATAAAGCAAACCTGGCCCGGTATCTGGACCGGGCTAAACATGTTGCAACCTAGATCAATTCAGGTCGGGGTTGGGTTTAGTGTTCCAACACCCGGCCTATATATATATATATATATATATATATATATATATATATATATATATATATATATATTACAAAAAAAAAAATTTTAATTAAATATAATTTACTTAAATGCCTTGAGATTAACTGTTATCCGTTATAATCGTTATGCAACAAACTAAAATGAAATATTTGAATAAAAGCATGTACCTGAGCCTCTATAATATTAATATAATTATTTAATTAAATTTTTAACCTTCTTCAAACTTTTATTAGAAAAAAAATAGTCCACATCCAACCAAATTTTATTAGAAAAATAGCCCCAAAAAATAGCCCAACCAAATTTTATTAGAAAAAAATAGCCCAAAAAATGCCCAAGCTCGACCCGGCCCGGTATAGGCCGGGCTTGAGCTGAGTACATCGCAACTCGAGTTAGGGCCGGGCTGAAAATTTTTGGAACTCGGCCTGGGTAGGTTAGAGCCGGGTTGAACCCCAGCCTGACCCTAATCCGGCCCATTGAGAACCCTAGTTACAATGATAGATTGCCAGTTGGAAAGTCCAGCCACCTTATCCCAATGTGATACTCAATGTGAAAGATCCAACTACCTTATCCCTACAAAATGCAGAACAGAGAAACTCCTTCCTACATTAGAAATCATACCAATAAACTATAAACGATAAGTTTACAAGATATGAACTATATTACTATCCACTTCCCAGCAGATACTAGAATGCAAACACTAATAATACATGCAGATATGTAGACACACAAATAAATACAAGTAAAGGGAGATAATTGTGTTGTGCATTAAGATGTAAAGAGATTTATGATATAAATATCAATTGACGTGTGTGTAAAATATATCAAAGTCTATCTGATGGATAGAAATGCAATGTGCTTCAAGTCCCTATGAACTCAATTGAATGACACCACTAATTATTAAAAAATGTAGCATCATTCTAGTTCCCAAAATCTAACATCCAATACAACATTAAGAAACTCAAATTTTAGACACCTATCTGCTGCCAGTATAATCCTCACCAATAATTTTACAGTGTCTTGCCAAGAAGGAATATGTGATTTATAGGGCGACTACAGACTGTTAGTTCAGATTGACAATGAGGGAGGCCATTGTAGCCATTGTAGAGCAATGGGCTAAAATTTGAGAGGCAATCGGCCTTAGCCTTTATTTGGGCAGTCTTCTCATCTTATTTATAGGCTAGTTTCGAGTAGATTTGCTTGTTTGCTTGTACCTTGGTCGGTTAATGCAACCTCTGTCTTTCGGCTGATGTACTCTTTATTTCTTTAGTTTTAGTGTCTGGTCTAGAGTCTAAGCTGTTTGCCAAGTATCTCACTTAGCACCACTCTTTTGCTTTTATTTTAATAATTTTACATATCACCAATCCAAAAGAAAAATCCACATGGTGAGTATTCTTGATGCGGTCCTATTTTTCAAGAATAAAACGAAGACAAAAAAAATGAGAAAAGAGAGGGAAGATGGCTCACGTTGAGAATAAATAAAACTTCTAAAGTAAACATTGATTTCTTACAGCAGTGCAATGCAAAATTGGTGAATACTAGAGAAGCCTTGATACAAGATCAACCGCATCAGGAGGCATTCGCTTGTGAAAAATATGAAAAATTAAATTGAACAAAGTGACCTCCTGACATTAAATCATACAACATAACAAACAGAATATGTTCCTAAGCTTTGATTTGAGGAAATTTGAACTCTATGTAATTTGGATTCATGCACTTTATCTCGTGTCTCTGGTCGGAGTACCCAAAACCTGATTTAACAATTAAATTTGTTTAAGATTGAGCAGAACTTTGATGCAAAGCATGAGAGAAATCATCAACATGAAATTGAAAATGGATAATCAACCTTTGGCCAATAATCTAGATCTCTTCAGGACCTTGCTGTTATTAAAAAGGGTTTTTTGCAAATACCCCCCTGAGTTATGCTGATATTACAAATAACTCCCCCAGTTATAGCTATTTGCTCTAAACCCCCTAGTTAGCATTTTGGTGTTTATAAAACACCCTCTTTAGATCAGCCGTTAAAGAATAGCCTAAATACCATATTTATCCTTTTTAAAATTAAATTACTAAATTGCCACCCTCTACACGTGATTAGAGTTGGCGGCCCTCCACTTACAAAAAAGAGTAGTTTTAAATCCACCCACCAAATCTTTGAGTTCACCAACACTGAAAAACATTGATTGCATTGAATCGGACGATAGAGATCGTTTATCGTCCCAACCTTTCACACGATGGATCTTGAGATCATGGAGGCACCATTAGACGGTTGACAGCATTGAGTCGGACGATGGAGATCATTTATCGTCCCAACCTTTCACACGATATATCTTGAGATTATGGTGGCACCATTTGACAGTTGACTGCATTGAATTGGACGATTGAGGTCGTTTATCGTCCCAACCTTTCACACGATGGATCTTGAGATCATGATGGCACCATCAGACGGTTGACTGCATTGAATCGGACGATAGAGATCGTTTATCGTCCTAACCTTTCACACGATGGATCTTGAGATGACGGTGGCACCATCAAACGGTTTATTTTTTATTTCATGTGGTACACACCCAAAAAAATGACCTTAAAATTAATTTTAACCGTGTACATGATGTTAAGGTCACTTTTCTAAGATGTGTGCTACGAAATAAAACACTGAGCGTCTAATGGTATGCCTAAATGATCTCCATCGTCTAATTCAATGCAATCAATGTGTTTTAGTGTGGGTAAACTCCAAGATTCGATGGATGGAAGCAGGCACGGTTAGGCAATCCAATTCCTAAAATAAAATAAAAAGATAATTTTTTTGTACAGAATGATAATATGAAGCACTACACCATTATTATATAATGGTTACCATTATACCAACGATGATATGGTAGTGAATCCGATCAATTGTATAACCAGTGATTCATCAAATGGTAGCAATCAATCGAATTTAGAATTTTTCTAATCCATAACTGGGCCTCAAAGTTTGGGTTATGTGGGGTAGACTAAAAGGTTGAATGGACACGATATTTTATATACAATCTAAGAAATAAGGGGGTTTTAAACCGAATCGGGTCAAATGAAGTAGGGGCTCGAGTCCGGTCGGCTATAAAAAATTTTGGCCTGCCCCGACCCATTGACAACCTAGTATTCACTGATTTTTAGGGTCTTGATAGTTGAAGGAGTAAGTTTTTGACACAATAAGCTCTTCACAAGCTTGATATTCTCTTGATGTCGATGATGCCGATGATGGCCCAACAATGAAAATACTCAATCTGCATTATGAGTTATGACGTCACTTTTAGTAAACTCCACTTGGATACAACAAAGTTGGAGAATAAACTGATAAAATTGGCCTTGTTTGGCAACCTAGGTTCTAAGGATCGGTTAATACTGAGAAAAAAAATTATATCGGTAAGTATCGGCCAATACCAATTTGTCTTTCATTTGATGAATCTTGAATCATATAGGAAATTGGAGGGACAGGTATTTTGAGTGGAACATGTAGATTGAAGGTTTTCTTTTAAAGAATAATTGCATCGTTTGCCATAAATCCTCTATTGGTTGAGTATACGTCCAAACATTGGCATATTTTAATGGGGAATCACCCATCTGATGAGTCTTGAATCCGATGGGTGAATGAAGGGCCTTTTAGAAGAATACCTTTAAATCCACCCACTGAATCTTTAAGTTCACCCACGCTGAAACACCTTGATTGAATTGAATCGAACGATGGAGATCATTTGTCCTCTTAATCTTTCACACGATGAATCTTGAGATCATGATCGTACCATCAGACGGTCAGTGTTTTATTTCACGTGGCACATATCTCAGAAAAGTGACCTTAATATCACGTGCATGCTTAAAATTGATATGAAGGTCACTTTTATGGGTGTGTACCACATGAAATAAAAAATCAACCGTTTGATGGTACACCCATGATCTAAAGATCGATCTCATGAAAGATTGGGACGATAAACAATCTCCATCGTTTGATGTTTTTGAGTGAACTAAAAGATTTTGTGGGTGGATTTAAAGGTACTCCTTTTAGAATAGTGGTAAATTATAATGGCATGTCTTATAAATAAAGGTGAATAAAGGGTCTTTTAGAATGGTGATAAATTTTAATGGCATGACTTGTAAATATAGATGAATGAAAGGCCTTTTAGAATAGTAGTATTTTTAAAATATTGGTTTCATTAAGGGCAAAATAGACTTTCGGTCCATAAACTCGGCTAATTAATGACAGGGGATTATATGAAATAGAAACACAAAAGTAGGGGCTGCAAAATAAATACTCATAACTCAAGGGGTTTCTTATAATATTAGCATGACACGGGGATATATGCAAAAAACCCTATTAAAAATTAGACATGGTATATAGGAAAAATGCTTGATTAGATTAAAAGGGAGAGCATTTGGTCAGTAACCAATCTCACAAACTCTTCAAGTAGTTGTGACTCAAGCAATCAAGCCTAAACCTTATATTAGTAACTATAAACTAGTCATCTAAAAAAGCAAGGATATATTGCCTACCTGAATTAGACAGTTGGTCGCACCATGAGACCTGATCGCTGTCACACTAAGGCTTGTGAAAGTTCAAGTGAAAAAGATTTGTCGGGCCACTGTACCATTGGCATAATATGTGTGCCCCACTTATTCTACAAGAAAAACTGGTGTTAAATTATGCTAGAGATCCATAATAGAGTAAACATATTGGATGCATAAGCTTGGATCAAATCCACGACCTCCAGCTGTGGATAGAGAGCAGTAGACCACTCATCCAGTTGATGGATGGTCTTGATCAAATTTTTATGATTTTGAGCAATGTACCATTTTACAAGCTAACTAGCTAACCTTGCAAGAGAAACTAAGCTTTGTTTCTCCTGGATATCGTCTTTGAGCTCGAAGTAGGCCACCAAAAACAGGTGCGAAAGCATTGGAAGTCAACCCGTCACCAGCTATATATGTAAACTGCCAATTTTGGAACTGCACATCCATGAATGTCCGAAACAAAAAGATTTGTTTTCAATAAAAAAAATAACCAAAAGGGTTTATCAATTAGATCAATGACATCGTATCCAAGCTATGATGATAGATGAATAGTTATTCACCACTTGATGCATATGTTTTCCCCTATTGCAATCCCTTGTATTTTATAATTACAATGAATATGACAGAGAAAATAAAAAATTAGGCAGCCATAAATAATAGCAGTTTTTGTTTAGTGTAGCAATAACATAAGTGATTATTGCTTACATTCTCCAATCCAGTTGAAGGAGAGAGTAATTATTGATTGCATCGACTAGGAAGGGCCCAAAAGACCAACTCGATGGGGATGTCCATCTCTAAACAAAGAGATCAAGAACTTGGTGCCAATAACCAGTAAGCCATACTACAATGCCGACAAATGTGATTCAACATCTCCATAGTAGCAAACCATTGTGTGTTAGTCTATATTACTTACTACATGTTACAAAAACTCTTTGTACTGCAGTAGAAAGGATTTTAAGCTAATAAAGAGTTTGCTCTGCTGTTATTAATCAGTATCAGCTTATACCGGCCAATCCCAAAACGGATTTTAAACCCTTCTAGACACAAATTGTTGGAGATGCACATAAGCCCTAAAACTTCAATGTGGCACAGAAAAGGAAAATTTTGATAGCTTGAGTGAAGTAGAAGGTAATCTTTAGCAAGTTATAGAAACAAGTCAAGAACATTTTGATCGCTTAAAAAACCATTTTGCTAATCATCAATGAAATTAAATAGACAGGGTGTGCTTGAGAACTAAGCTAAGCAAGTCAAATCTCGAGTTCAATATTGTGTAAACTACACCACAGAAAATTTGAAGACCGGATACATAACTGCCCAAATTATTCTGTCATCAATCTAAATTGTTCAAGTGACAATCTATCGTTGGAATATGATTGACCCCAAAGAAACGTGCTTATAAGTGGATCTGAACTATTAGATTGATGAACTTTATATATCAGCCATTGAAACTAAAAACAATAGTTAATATTAAAGTCGACAGATTGTATAATTTGAATCTCCCTAAAAAGCTATTTTTGCACCAGTTACATGTCAATCAGTGATCTCACTATGCCCAGGTTGTCAAGACCTCTACGGGCTGCCACTTCACTCATCAAGTATCTAAAAGCCACCATTTTATGCCTTGTTTGGCAGCCCGAGTTCTAGAAATAAATCCGTAAAATCTCAAGATTTTACAAACATGAAAATTTTCAGCTGTTTGGCAATGTAGTGGGACCCATAAACTAGAGTTTTTTTTAAAAAAAACTCACATAAAAGTTCCAACCAAAATTTGGCTGAAACTTTTTTCCGCCCAAGACATGGGTTAAAAGCTTAAAAAGGAATTTTGGTGGCTACCATTGCAACCTGAAATTCGTTCTTCTCAACTTGGATATTTCATGCTTAAAATTGTTTAATTGCTTTGGATCAATCGATCGAGGTTTTTTTTTCACCATAATTTTTCATATAATGGATCTTGAGACTATGAGCTTATCATCAAATGCTCAATTTTTTCATTGATGTGGCACGCATATCAATACCTCTTTGTTCACGCCCACACATTCTCTAAAAGCGCCTACGTCCACCCCTGAAAAAAACGTTGATTTCTTCGGATCAGATGATGGAGATCTTTTTTAACAAAGATCATCCACAAAATAGATCTTAGGTTTATGGTGCATCAATCTGATTGTCAATTTTTTATTTTATTTATCACCGATACCCAAAAAATGACTCTTCAATCATATAGCACACATCATGATCAAACGTGACTTTAAGGCCATTTTTTGGAGATTGGGGACACATGGAATCACAAACTGACCGTCTGATTGGTGCTACATGATCTTAAGATCCATTCTGTGGACGATCGGAGTGAAAAACAATCAACCTCATCTGATTCAAAGCAATCAACTGTCTTCAAGGGGTATGAGACGTGGGCGTTTAAAGAGAATGCATGGACGTGAATAGAGGTACCCATAAACAGCGACGCCAATAAATGTAACCCAACCATCTAAGCTAATTAATTGGAATGCCATAATCAAAAGATCATAAGTGAATAATTGGAACCAAACATAATCTTTATTATATGACTCAATGCACTCCAAAGTCATTATCCGATTCAACAATTGATTGTATCGAATCATATGATAGAGATTGAATTTTGCACCACTCTTTTGCGTCGTTGATCTGTAGATCATGACCTTCATATCAGACAGTTTAAATGCAACCTCACCTCATAATCGTACCATTTATTTGCACTATAAAATCGTAACCTCACCCCATCTCCTCCGGCTAACATGCATTAACTGCTTTGAATTTGACAAAGGAGATTATTTTTTATCCCAACCTTCCACATGATGCATCTTGAGATCATGAGTATATCATTAGACGATTTTTTTATTTCATGTGGCATCCATTCCAAAAAATGACCCGTGATTTGTATTTGAGCTTGATATATGTCTCACGAGTTTAGAGTTATTGTTTGGGATTTGGATCACGCGGAATGAAAAACTAACTATCTGAGTGTATGACCATGATCTCAAAATCCATCTTATAAGAAATTGGGACAAAAAAAAAAATTTATATTCTAATTCAAAGCGATTAATGCATTTTGGTCAAACGATATGGAGTGAGGTTATATATTGTGACAGCCCGGATTTCGGCACCCCGAAACCCGTGCCATCAGCACGATCATCTTGACCGTGCCCCTTTGCTAAGCACGGAACACTGGTATATCAAGCATGCAATAGAATAATAAACGAAATTTTGAAATTTAAATCTATACTAAGCAACTCCCCAAAAGACAGTTCTACTCTCATGCCTCTGCATGAATGGAGAACCGATCCGAACCATCGATGATAGCAATCATCACGGATGGTTCGTCCCAAAAGAATAATCCCAACTCCTTATATGCATGGTTTAAACAAAATCAAAGCTTGACATACCAAGCCGCACAAAACTCTCTCAAAAAGCCCTCAAAGTGGCGCTGGAGTCCTCTAGAAGAAGTCCTCGGAGGTGACTCAACTTCTTACCGCAAGGTCCGACTCACCGGGTCAGGCCTCTCAAGCCTCGGCATTGCTAGTAGTGGACCTGCGACGTATAGTCTATAGGGTGAGCTACATCCTAGCTCAATAGGGAACAAACACGGTTGAACATATAAATTATAACTCACATATATTCCATGATATGCCATGCATGATGTGTCTATGCAGTTATTGATGAAAACAGTTAAAAAGCATTTCATTTCTTTGTTCATTCGATGTTTTCATTTATTCATGAATGATCTTTGAAAAGGCTAAAGCAAAACTTAAACTTTCAACTTAAGTAATCCCGAGCAATATAGCGTGAACGATGAGATACACTTCATCGTCATCTATATAGATACTTTTAACTATTCCCTGGGAATACAATATATAGTATCCAAGCCTCTTTCCCCTGGGGATTGGTGGCGGGGTTTCACTTGTCTCAATTCAACACCCCTGGGGTGTGCTTACTACGTACGGATAAGCCTCCGCACTAGCCTACGATTTCGCCGCCGTATCGGTCACGGATATCCTGCCGTGTCAGTCGTGGATATCCCGCCACGTCGGTGGGGTAACCTATCAAACCTCAAATAACAAAAATATCGGTGCCTTACATATAGTTATTCACCGTGTAAGTGTGCTATCTTATATCAGTTAGGCCCTATCAAACATAATTCAATCTTGGATACATCCCTGGGATGTATCCATTCACTTGCATCACACCTGATGCTCTCATCTCTTTACTTCTTCATCCCCTGGGGATGGCTCATTATAATTACTCTTATTGATGTCACACGCACACACTTTTCACAATTCTTAAGCAAATAAACGTTTGAATTGAATTCTATATCACTACATATATGCTCTTGTAAAATAAAGTACATGTGCAAGGTGTTCCCTACCTCAAGTCTTTGTTTGCGCAATACATCAAAGTCTCGCGTGGCTCCTTGTGCACTAGTTCACACGTACCACCTATGGTACCACATAACAGGTAAAACACATCACAAAGGATGCAATAAAGAAGGTCTAAGACCCTCCAAGAATCTTAAAGTCAAACTCAAAGGTCAACATAAATTATCTCAGTCGATTAATCGAATTCCAAAATCGATTAATCGAATCTGATTCGATTAATCGATTAATCGAATCCTAATTCGATTAATCGAAATTCTCTGTTCCTCCAAGTCGATTCTCAATTCGAGTAATCGAGTTTCCAAGGTCGATTAATCGATCTCAAATCGATTAATCGAAAATTGAAATCGATTAATCAAAATCCCATTTCGATTAATCGATTTTCCCAAGTCTTTTCCTCCAGCCCCCTGGGGTCTACTGGAGGTTCCCAGTCGATTAATCGATACCCAAATCGATTAATCGAAATCCAAGGTCGATTAATCGAACTCCAATTCGATTAATCGAAATCGGGGTCCTCTGACTTTTCAACTTCCTGGCCAATTTCGATTAATCGAAACCCAATTTCGATTAATCGAAATTGTCAGATTCAGCCCATTTCGAGCTGTTCTTCCTAATCCTTTTCCACACTTTTTTCTCTATTTTTCTAAACCATTATCCTATAATTTAAACCATTTTCAACTACAATTTAGCCTTTACAATCTACGCATTTTATTCACAAAAATTTACCTTGAATCAATTTCAAATTGATTTCAAATCAAGTGGTTGGAAGGCTAGGGTTCCAGCTTTGCTTCAAGCGGAATCCTCGCGTCGAATCCGACGTTTATTGCTCGAATCTCCCTTCTTCAACTAGCATTTTCTCCTTGTATTAATCACTCTCTTTACTCTTCTCTCTTTCTCTTCTTTACTTCTCTCTCAACAATCAAACCCTTGATTTTAGGGCTATTAAACCCTTTTATCTCTTTTATTACTTGTGTGTTGAGCACATACACCGCGATAGGTGTATGCGACTTCACATTTACAACACACACCACATAGACATTCAACCCATCACATCTCATTCACTCATTACACTCTACACTAACTATCGAACTCCTAATTGGTCAAACCTGTGACCGATCGGGCACGGATCCCGAGGTCATAGTTTAGCGTGATTTTTTGGGCTATTACATATATTCTCATAGTATGAAGAATAGTGCCTTAGAAAATTAATTTTACACAATATAGTCAAACAGCTTGGAAAAAAATAATAATAAATAAATAAATTCCCATGAGTTCTTTTATTTACGAGGTTAGTACATAGTGATAAATTTCGCCGAAATTCGGCGAAATTTCGTGAAATTTGCCAAAATAAGTGTTCAACGAAAGTTTCGTTGAACTTTCATTACTCTTCGAAAATTCGTCGAAATCTCATAAATTTCGGTATTTTTCCTTTAAAGTGCAAATGAGCGGGGGTGACCACACGTTGGCAACTGAAAAGTCAACACACGTCAGCTCCTCACTTGTCACCACACTCACCAAACACCTCATAGAATTGCTTAAGTGAAAAGTACTTTTTATAGGTGAAATAAAGTTCGAAATTTTTCTACTTACCGATGTGGGACTAAAAATCAATTTGCAATTTGCCAATTCAAACTCAGTTATCAAACAAGTTGTCATTTCACTTAGTGGCCAACATCTAAATCCCTTTTCACCGACCTTTTTGTAGCCTTGACCCTAGTATAGGTATTTGGTGCATAGGTCAATCTTCCTCCGATGTGCAGATATTTATGGATGTAAAATCAATGGAAGTATGTCTTTGACCTAAAATATGTTTGAGCGTGATGGAGGTCATATGATTTAAGGTTCACTTTTTGAGATGTGTGCCATATGTAATAAAAAATCGATCGTTTGATGGTACGCCCACGATCCATAGATCCATTGTGCAGAAGATGAGGATGAAAAACGACCTCCATCATTTGATTCATAGGCGATCAATGCATGCCGACTAAAGAAAGTAGGGGTGAGAAAGCAGCCTGGTGAGTGATTTTTCTAAGAGATCTTATGTCAGTGCTTGGATCAATTGTTAATTTTTTAAAAAAATATTAAATATATATTTTATATATTTTTAATCCTCGAAATTTTTTAAAATATATCGAAATTAATGCAAAATTACAGAACACGAAATTTGTCATTATGGCCTAGTAAAGTTCAAAAAACGAAGAAACAATTTCCATGAGTTTTGTCAAACAAGGCATTAGTGCGCGATCCCAATTTTCGAGTCGTTTTCCCCATCTTCGTCTCTACTCCTTCTTCTTCTTCTTCTTCTTCTTCTTCTTCTTCTTCTCCTATCTGTCTCTTCAACAATGAAATTGTCATTTGCCATCCCTTCCAAGCCTTCTTCCAGGCCTAACAAGAAGGCTACTACCGAAAATAACAAAGAAAACGATGAAGATACGAAACCCCAATTCGTCACCGAATTCGATTCTTCCAAAACCCTAACCCAAAAACCCAAATTTATTATCCCTCCACTGGAAAACACATATAGACCCGAGAAGAGGATGAAGAACCTCGAGAATCTCTCTACCTCCGTCCACGACTCTGACTTGCGATTCGAACTCGAAGCTCCACCCACCGCCGAAATGGATACCGATATCTCGTTTGGTTTGAATCTCAGAACGAGAGATAACAACGATAAAAAATCGGGGGAAGATCCGATAGGATCCAAACCGTCTTCCATTGAGAACCTCATGTTGCAGAATCTCAAGGAGGAGATGAAGAATTTGCCCGACGATCGGGGATTCGATGAATTCGTCGATGTTCCTGTTGAGGGTTTTGGTGCCGCCTTACTCGCCGGATATGGATGGTC
The DNA here is from genome assembly GCA_021018995.1 of Chloranthus sessilifolius. NCBI lineage: Eukaryota > Viridiplantae > Streptophyta > Magnoliopsida > Chloranthales > Chloranthaceae > Chloranthus > Chloranthus sessilifolius. Next base: position 46,283,703 of record CM037589.1, on the reverse strand, counting down.
GGAAGGTAAAGGAATCGGTAGAAACGCCAAAGAAGATGTGAAAGTTGTACAGTTTGTAAGGAGAGCCGGCACCGAAGGGTTGGGGTTTGTGCCTGAATCGCACGATACGAAGAAGAAAGGAAGAAATCACGATCCCCATCTTGTTGCCCCGAAAGGGCCGGATGGGCGCACCCGTCACATCGTTGGGGTCGATGAGAAGCTCGTTCCGAGAGAGCCAAAAGGCGTTTTCGTGGGTAAATTTGTCAGGATTATTGATGGTAGACATTTGGGTTTGAAAGGAAAGGTTGTGGCTAAGTCAAACAGTGATGGTGAATCTTGTACGGTTGTTTTGAAGCTGTTGAAGAGTGAAGAGGAAGTTAGTGTTGGGCTTAATGAGGTTGCGGAGTTGGGTTCGGTTGAGGAGGAGAAGTGCTTGAAAAAATTGAAGGAGCTAAAAATTCGCAGGAAAGATAATGAGAGCCGAAATGATACAAGAAATTCTTCGACTCGTGGAGATGATAGAAGGGATTCTCAGAGTCGTGGTCTTAGAGAAAAGAGGGATAGTGGCAAGGAGGATGATTTACCGCAGGACAAACGAAATAGAGATGGTGGAAAGAGAGGCAAGGAATCAATATGTGAGAGTAAGAGTTACAACGATAGAGATGGTGGCCGCGAGGAAGGAGATAGAATGCCGGTCTCGTGGCTCAGGAGTCACATTCGGGTTAGAATAATTAGCAAGGATTTCAAAGGAGGGAAGCTTTATTTGAAAAAGGGCGAGGTTATGGATGTTGTAGGACCAACAGTGTGTGATATTTCTATGGATGGGAATAAGGAGCTAATCCAAGGTGTCGACCAGCGAATATTGGAGACGGCGCTTCCGAAGCCTGGGGGGCCTGTTCTTGTTCTGTTTGGGAAGCACAAGGGTGTTTTTGGAAACCTAGTGAAGAGGGATAAGGAGAAGGAAACTGGGGTGGTAAGGGATGCAGATAGCCACGCCCTGCTCACCGTGCGTTTGGAGCAGATTGCTGAGTATACTGGAGATCCAAGTTATATTGGGTATTGATTTTCTTATTGTGATTGGGCTAGTGATTTTGCGATTTGGGACTAATTCAATTGGTCTATCTTTGAACAAGGGTAATTTAGATTGGGGCTATCCTCTGCTCACCTTTTTATGTTTTGGTTTCTAGATGCTTTAAAAGATCCCCAGCCATCTTTATTAGCATTTTGATGTTGTAATTTGGCTTTTGATGGGAACTCTTTTTAGTGAATTATTTTATCACTTTAGTTCTGTCATCAAGTCAGGATCGTACTGTAAGAATATCACAAAATATGCTTATTGCATAGTTAGTAAAATTAGTAGTAGAGATGGAAACATGTATTCTGTTGTGAATTCTCTTGCGATATTTAAAAAGGTTTCCTTTCTACTGTTATCAAAGGGAGCCCATAGAGTGCACTGAGCTGAAAATCCAACACTACAATAAATGTTTGTTGAGGATATTTTGATGGGTTAAAATCGTTGCAGAAATTTTGATTTAATAGTTTTATGCAGCCTAATTATTCTTATAGATTATTTGGCTAATACAAATGGACTCCTAGCATCGTAAGTCCAGACATTGTAGAAGTTCGGTATATTTCTTATTCCATGAAAGCGCTATTTTTTGAATCTCTAGGAACACAACTAGTGCTGTCAAATTAGATCGCCTTCTTCAGTAGAAATGATGCAACCATGGGGCAAAATAGTGGAGTTTAGGTACATATTATTTCAACGTTGGCTTTCTTTTTTGGTTAAAATCCTGACTGCCCCAACTATATGCACTTCATCAATAGCATAAAATCTTATAGAGGGCCAAATCTTCTAGCTATGTAGCTCTTCTATTATTTTGCTGTAACTGATGTAGTTGAAGCTTGCTACCATTGTGAGAATATTGCGTGCGACGACCTCTTTTGCCAATTAAACTAAATAGCTAGTGAAGATTCAAAGAGAGACGCATGGCGTCATCGTATGCGCTTACCGCCATGGCGTCGCTACAAAGGCTATTTGTTAAAAGCAGTTTAGGATTTTTAAAATGCTTACAAGGGATATTTGTTCATATTATAAATATTTAGAGGATTTTTAAGTCTTTATATTAATATTTCAAGGGCTTATTCATCCTTCAAAAAGCTCAAGTTTTATAAGGAAAAAAGGACGGAAGCCTAAATGGGTTTTAGGGTTCTCTCTCTCTCTCTCTCTCTCTCTCTCTCTCTCTCTCTCTCTCTCTCTCTCTCTCTCTCTTGTGTCTCTACTCTCTTTAATCTCTCTCATTTGTCTCTTCTCTTCAGTATACCTACTAGCCACCAAGAAACAAAGATCAACTAGTCAACATTAGAACCATGCTTGATAGTTAATATTTCATTTTCTTTAAACCTGCAACCTCAAATCCTGCATATTAGAAGCATAGAAAATTAGAACCTTGCTTGATATTTCACATTTTTAAAGATATTTGTTTCAAAAGTTTTGAGTAATATAGTTAACCTTATATCATTAAAAAATCAATAGTTTTTTTTCTTCCTAAATGAAAATTTTTAAAATAGCAAAAAATAATATATAGAATTTAAAAAAATAAAAAAACACAAAAATAGCTCGGGGGACCATAAGAACCTCGGCTGTAACACTGCCCATTTTATGAGAGTTATATATATCCTTTGTAATTGATACCACCATAGACAGAGGTACTTCGGCTTGGTGGAAAGCTATCTGTGAAACGTGGCTTTCGTATACTAAATGGATCAAGTTCAAGTGGGGTTGGGGCTCTCAGATCCGGTTTTGGGATGATATTTGGGTCGAAGGGGTCAATCTTAAAACGTTATTTCCAGACATCTATGCCATTTCCACCAATCAGGGGGGGAGGATCAGCGATTTTGTCACGGAAATGAGTTTTGGGGTAGGATATGGGAGGTCTCCACCCGCCGATTTCTAAGGAGCAAAGAGATAGTCTCCTACACTAGCCTGCTGTCAATGATTTATTCTACCCTCCCAAATGTGCAGCGTCAAGACCAACAGATATGGGCTGCCAGTAAAGATGGCAGTTTCAGCGTGAAGACTTATTATCGGATGCACACATGCCGTCCTCTTATCAAATTTCAAGGAGCTATGTTGTGGAAAACAGGGATCCCTCCTAAGGTTAGATTCTTTGCTTGGTCATTACTCAAAGGGAAAGTCTTAACCATTGATCAGCTCATCCGTCGGGGAAAGGAGATGAACAATCTATGTGTAATGTGTCACCAAGAGGAAGAGTCTAGGGCGCACCTGTTTCTCCACTTTCATATGGCCTACAAGGTCTGGGGTGCGATTCTTAGTTTTTTCGACATCGTCTGGGTTACCCCTCCAACTACTGCCCAGCAACTCTTGGCTTGGACATCGGTCAATTTTGAGGGTCAGCCTCGGGACTACTGGAAGGTCGCGTTCTTCGTGGTCTGTTGGAATTTATGGCTTGAAAGGAATGAAAGAACCTTCGCTAATAAACCGCGTCCGGTGGGGATGATCATCAAGTCTGTCAGGGACTGTATGTCTATGTGGGTTTCCAGCCGTTGGGCCGCTGATGGGGAGCAGTCTGCACCTTGGGATCCGGGTTAGATTTTAGAAGTTCTATCCTTGTCCTAGGGGCTGTGTCGGTGTTTTGATTGTTTTGGCTATTTGTATTTGTGTTTGCTTTTTTGTGTCAATGTAAGTTTATTCACCTTGCTGGTTTATAATACTACTATTATTACCGATCAAAAAAAAAAAAAAACTCAAATTCGTTATTTAAACTTTATATTTTATGTGGAAAACTCTATTATAGAATGATTCAACTCACTAACAGCAGTCACTCTAAATAATTAATGAAAAATAAGGAATTTATCAATTATTCTATTGTACTTCTAAGTTATTTCTACCTTCAGAGTGGATCATAGTATCATACATTAATTTCACAATTTCTACAAGACGTGGGGCAACGACTTTAAAATGAATATGGGATGATCATTGCCAAAGTCAAACTAATTAATTAAGTAATAAAACCCAAATTAAAATGATACCTTAGGATTTCGTGGGTTTTCGCTTAGGTAACCATGTTTGGTTAGGCTAGGGTCCAATCCGGAGTGCGAGATCTGTTTAGATTTGCGGAATGTGCGATCCTAGAGATAGAACTCTAGCATCCTCTAGGTTAGGGCGTTCGCTCGTAGATCGATGTGAATTCTCGTAGCTCTCCCTAGGGCTTTCGAATCAATCGGTTAATCGGTTGCAAATAGAGCAAGCTCGAGCCCAACGACAGTCATGGATCAATGGGTAGTGATTGGAATCAACCCGCAAGGTTGGACATCAATGTTACTCAAAGAGTTATGATTTTAGGGGTTGTAGCAACAAGAAGAATTAGAAATAGAGATAGCAAATCACAAGCAAATAGAGAAAGAAGTAAAGAGAAGATCAAAGATAAATACGGGCATCACACCCTTGGCCTCACACCAAACCCACATGGGGAAGAATACTCACTCTCCATTAAAGCTTCTCTCAAGCTCACAGTGTATTCACTTTTCATTAAAATCAACCAACCCCTAAAATGGCTTACAAAGATACCTTTTATAGTGGGTACAAGTGAGAACAAACCCTAAAATAGGGAAAGTACAAGATTACCTAAAGGGAAAAGAAAATTGCAGAAAAGTACAAGAGAAATGGCAGAAAAAGGTAAAAGAAACCAAAAGACAATGTCATAAAGCCCACTTATGCTCGCTTGGGCGAGAGTGGTTCTCGCCTAGGCTGCAAGAACTCCGTTGCAGATCCTATTTAAAATAATAATCATAATAATTAAAAAAAGTGAAAATTTTCCCTAAATAATATCATCACTAGTAAGACTAGAATTACTAATAGAGCTTGGGTAAAAAATTTAACTCCAACAAAAGCAATTGAAATTATATATTACCCCTCATACATTCTTTGTTTCCTTCCCTCGCTAACCTTGCCAAGTTGATTCTGACTCGACAAGATTTTAAGTTGACTCTCCAAACCCTTTTTAAATTACTTGGCTCGACTCAGTCAAGTTTCCAAGTTGACCCTATGAGTCAGTCAAGTTTCGCTGGACTTTCTAGTGATTTATTAGGCGCTGGATAATCCAGTGATGTGAACTTCTAAATCTGGAGGGCATTTTAGTCCTCTTGATTTAGAAGCAGCTATTTGTCATTGTACAGTCCAGGGAGACGAGAGGATACTGAGACCACCAAAATCAATTTTTTGCGTGTATGACTTCTGGAGAAGAAGATACTGTACAATACCTGTGGGCTCAATACGTGTATGACTTCTGCGAGACCACCAAAATCATTTTTTTTAAAAAGAAAATTTAAATATTTTCAATCCCGGACTTTTCTTTTTCAATTTATCATGGAAAAATGCTCTTTTGCGTTCACCACCCTTTAAAACATTGGGCAGAAAACGGAGCCTCGAGTTGGAGGCTCCCAAGAGCTATGCATGGCTACTTTCATACTAGAAAATAAGATGCTTTCAAGGAGTGTGTTGAAAATATAGCCTTGGCATCACACATGGTCAAGTATTGGTGCCTGGTCAGTTGGATTATGGCCCTCCTTTATTTTTTCCTCCTTTCTTTCTCTTCTGCCACTGCATGTTGTTATAGTGGGATTGGAATCTTCTCCAGGTTGGTTGATTTGGAGGCATTTTAGGTTTTGCTGTTTGAATCAAGTGTGCTGATGTGATGGTAGAATTCCATGGAGTTTTACACCTCAACTTTAGGACTCCAAAAATATAAGCATATATACAGAATAATCGATATTTTTTTTCCCTTTTCATTTGTGTGTAATTATGAGATGTGACAACCACTCTTAGCTGATTGATCATACATATAATTTGGATTATTCACTTTTTAAAGCGATTAATGGGGGGGTGGGTATCTCTCAAACTGACATTTATAGATGTCGGGGGTCCTGACATATGTAAATGCCAACATCTGACATTGGATATGCTCTAAAAGGCTTTTTCATGTCTTTTAATAAGGTGAAGCCAGCGATGGGAGTTGGTATTTTGGAACATAGTACCTATGTATGCATATGAGTGTATTGTTGCACATGGACAGACAAATAGAGTTTGATTGCAAATCAATATACATTTGCAGGCCTGCACGATGCATACTAGAGTTTGATCGCAAATTTCTCTAACCTATCTATTTTTATGTGGATTAACTATATGTTTATGCGTCAGACACTCAGAATAAGGATTCTTTCTCTAACCTATCTATGCATATGAGTGTATAGCTTCACTAGCTCATTGCTTTTTCTACATATAGTTGGGCATTTCAACTTTGAACATTTCCATCTTGTTCTCATGGCCCAGGCCCCTTGGTTAAAACTCACTGATGAATATATGAGTCAAAACTGTTCAGCTAAATCAAATCTTGTGACTCAATTGGTTAAATGCTGTAAGTTCAACGACAAATTGTAGTAAGAAGTCCACATCTAGTTTAGTTTGTGTGATTGGCATTTCCTCAGCTAGAGTACGTGAATTATAATTTTCTTTTTCTATCAAAATTTATGCTTTAGGAACTTATGAGACTTTGATTTATATTATATAGCCCAGGGGATAACTGACTTGTGTTTGACCTTTTTCAAGTTGTGCTGTTTAATTGAAACTTAATATCCTAGATGTTTTTGCAGCTATGTTTGGGTTTGTGCTCCAATTTTCTTATTGAAATTTTATAGATGGTTATTTGCCTTGTTTTGTGGGGTTAAACAGTTAGTAATTCTTAGGTTCCACTCCATGCAACAGGAGCCTTGTGTTCCAGTACAATGGGGACCTTGCTTTCCTTAAAGAGGTAATCACTCTGCTACATGTATATGATGTTGACATTCAAAGATGCATGTATTACATTTCCATCTTAGTTTAACTTTGATAAGTTAAATAGACACTATTGATATGTTTACTTCTTGGTGGTGGGTTTGAATAAGTTTAATCTCATGAAAACAAGGGCAATCCATTTGAAAACAATTGCCGCCTTGGGCACGTATCGGACACTTGTAAGATCCGTCAAACAAAACTAGCATTACAAAATTTTACAATTTTTATTTTGTAAGATCTGCCTTGGGCACATGAGATCCGCCTTGGGGACGTGCCAGACAACTTCTTTTCTAGAATTATACTGTTTTAATTGTTTATATAATTTATTTACATGCTTCATAATATACAAACAACTAAACAAAATTTCTCTCACCATCATTCTATAATTTTGTATGGATGATGTAATATATTCATATAATAATATGAGAATTAGGGAAATACGTCTGTGCACAGCCGAAAAACACTGCACATGGATGCTAGATCATGTGCCACGTGATTTCGAGTTGCACCACATCTCTAAGCGTTTACCAGTTCTTCTAGGGTTTTAGAAAAGGAATATTTTTTTTGGGTACTTTTTTGCCCTTCATTCTATGAGTCAAAAGATATAGGTTTTCCACCCAAAAGGTTTGCTATTAAAAAAATTCTCCTTTGACCACAAACTCAGTGGTATAGAATAATCTTTTTTCGGATGGTCAGTGATCGACCTCTTATATGTGCATGTGGCACCCAACTGGCCTGAGTGCAACGTTATGGGCTGCACTCGGTATGCATTTCCCCAGGTTTCCTTGAGGTAGTAAAGATCCAGTTAGACAAGCAACCATTTTTGGCCATTGATATGCTATTTCGAGCACTTTTGGAAATGTGTCCTTAATCCTTATTAGTTAATCTGGGGCATGACCTTATCATTGTAAACTAGAAGCCAAAATCTGGAAGAATTTGTCTGCAGTTAGGGCTCCTTGCCAATAATGAGCTGATCCCTTATCAGCTTTACATGTACAGTGAATAGTGGACCTTCGACTTTGAGACAGTGAGACTTTAAAGTGCATGGAAATCTGGGACATAACATTGTCATTGTAAACTAGAAGCCAAAATCTGAATGAATTTGTCTGCAATTAAGGCTCCTTGCCGATAATGAGCTGATACCTTATTAGCTTTACATGTACAGTGAATAGTGGACCTCCGACCTTGAGACAATGAGACTTTAAAGAGCATGAAAATCTGTGCACAGCTTAAAGTACGTATGACACAACTGACATGATGTCAACTTATTGTTTGTGATTACCCTTTGGCTCATTTTGGAGTTCACTTCTAGAAATAGTCAAGTGTTGAGGAAACCATGGTTTTAGATATGGCTGGAGGCAAGACCTCAGCTATACCTTTCATGTCTCATGGGTGAGCGAGGCGATAATCCTACCACCTTTTGCCTCGAGACAGGAAAGAGAAATTAATACTTTTAACTCTAGTTTATATAAGATCTTGGGCTAGTACACCGTTGAAAGTCTACTAATCGTCACTTTTGTACATGTGGCACTATTTTGCTCACTGTTTCGGGTCTATGTGATGATCTTGTGAACAGCTTTCATGCTTTGTCTAAATCTATACACTATTCTTATTTTTAACTGCTGATATCGGACAGGATGCAATTGTTTTATAGGTGATTTTTTTAGTGAGAGATTCCAATCATGGACAACCACTTGGACAATGTAGATTGATTACGGATATCTGCCACGTGGCATAGCAGTGAAGTATTCTTTAGTAGTGTAAGATCATTTAAAGGATTATTTTCGTTTCACGTCGTATTGTCAAGACACGAGAGTTCTTCAATATCGGCCATGTCAAGACGTCTTGGATTTCTGAGGTTTCGGACCATGGAAGAAACAACTTCATAACACCTTTTAGGAACTGGTCCTTTTTAAATGAGTTTAAAAAGGATTGCTTCGACCCTTGGCTTGAAAACTGCAGTTTACAGATATTTATGTATCCAATTTGTTTTGGTTTGGAGGAATTTTAATGGGAAGTGCTTCTGGTGCAATTGTACATCATGATCATCATCATTATCATCATCACTAGCATCATCATCATCATCATCATCATCACCAAGTTGCCTTATCCATTACTTGTGGTCGGTTTTGCGAGTCTTATTTCTTCACTCGTTTATAACCTTTTTGATCGGCTTCACTCGTTTATAAACAGTGCTAAGCGCTTTATAACTCTGCAAATCTCAATGTCCCATTTCACCCTTGATGTCCATTGTCACCGCTTCTCTGTCTTCATTGATCTTCTCCTAATTCCTTGTGCTTGGAGTATCTCAATCTTTTGTATAGGTTTGCATCTAGCCTCCAATGAGCATGTCCCAATCATCTCAAGCGACTAGTAGGTCTCATTATAAGAATCTAATGAAATTTTTAACATTTGGTTGTCAACTCGATGCTACTCTCTTTTCACATTCGGGCTTGGGACCGTCAACGATAGAGTTTTCTTCTACCATCCTTTCACATTTGGGCGTGGGACTTTTAACGATGGAGTTTACTTCTAGTTGGACTAAAAAAGAAAAGACACTAAATGTTTACTTCTAGTTTAACTAAGAAAAAAAATACATTGAATTGCAAGTGTACAATGGATGATTGTTTGGCACAAGATATTGGGAGCCATTACTTACACACGAGAAGTTGGGCCTTTGCACATAGTTAAAAGAAAGGCTTGGTATTTTGACAACTTGTGCCATGTTAAAAAAACATCTAAGCCCTCTGATTTGAAGGCAATGTTCTAAAGATCTACTATGCTAAAGATTGGCATACCACTCGATCTCTATCATATGGTTTAACACAGTCAACTGTTGAATAGGTAATAGCCTTTGACAACATGGAATGATATGTTAAAGATCATATTTTGTTTTCCGCTCTTGGTCTTATTGCACATACAAATAATACCTGAATTAGTATTAGGTTAGCAGCCGAGTTGAGTGTCAAGTAACTTGGTACTCAGGTCACTTTTTGAAATGTGTCACATGAAACCATGTGTGTCATAAGTGCGTGATGATCTAAAGATAACTCTTCTTGCAAATAAGTTGAGTGCCCAACTCTAAATGTTAGGGCTAAGGCTAAATTTTGAGAGCCCTAGGGTATGGCTAAGGCATTTCAATAAAATATTAAAATTTTAATTGTTACATTATTAATTTTTTTATAATATTTCCGAAATTGTCATGAGGTGCACCTTAGACAATACCCGGTCATGTACTTTGTACAATTTCTTAACTAAATAATTAAGATTGGTTAGTAACTAAATAAAAACATAGACTTTTACTATTGCAAATAAATAACTGTTTCTCTCCGTTGTCTTTATAAGGTGTGTGGTTTGCCCTCACCACTCTATATGTGTGCACTCCTCTTCGGCTGTTGCCGTCGAGGCTGTCTCGACCGTATGACTACATGCAAAACAAAACGAAATAATAATAAATTAAAATATAAAAAAATAAATTACCATGCACCTCCAAGGCTCGACCATTTTGGTGGGAAAAGATTTACACCGTATATCAACTATGGGAGTGAAGGATAGTTGATTCTATATGCATGATTTACAGGGCCATACAGAGATTGGGCTTACCCTAAGATTTTGGAAATTAACTAGATGCCATGCTATTGTCAAAATTGTTTTAGCTCTTCATTTTGTGGTGCTTTTAGGCGATTGTTTAGCCGATACCAATTCAACAAATTCATACTCTCTATACGGAATAAATCTAGAATCTACCTCTCCACAAAATCTAGAGCCAGCCTCTCCAAAATTGGGTTAAGGCTGCCTACCATCTACTCTTCTGAGACCCTGCTGAAAGTGGAAGCCTTATGCTATCGGTACTGACCTTATGCGGAACAAATTCATTCCAAAAGTATGATGACCATTTAAAATTTCTGAACTACTTACTATTTGTTTAAGAGAAACTTAACTTCATTCTACACACAAATCCTTATTACATACACTAATTTCACCCAAGTCATAACAAGAGAGAATAGCAAGAAATCAGAAAACCCAGAAACGAGGAGCCAGGCGAAGATGTGAATCACTTGGGAAGCTGGGCAAGGTATTAGCCCTTTGCCGCCATTTCTACTCATCAGAGGGCCCTAATTTTACAGCGAGCGTACCGTGACAATGGGCGTCAAAGCAACCACACATGTATGTGATGCCGTCGGCTCCACACATGGGAGTGGTATCAAGTAACGAACATTTGACGGAGCAAGGCTTCCTAGGGTGAGGTACTCCGGGGCAGAGTCTTTTGTCGTCGTGTTGCAACAACTGCGGACTCATCAACGGGTCACGTTCCGATCGAACTCCCGAAGAGCACAAGCTTGAAGTGATGAAGAGGAGGCAAAGGGAGATGAGGGAAAAAGGGGAAGTTGAGAAAGCGATCATGTTGAATGAGATCGATGGAGCGAGGTGTCACAGAGTCATTCTTTTTTACATGCCCTTGCGTGCGGCGCCTAACTTTCGAAGCTAGGCCAGCCAGTATTTGATATCAACTGTCACGGGAGTGCGCTTCGACACACTATTATATTCACGCGGTGCTTCGGTGCTGCATGCAACGAGGCCAGCCTACCCAACTATTAAACTCTGATACCACCCCCCTAGAGGACGGGAACTCCCGTTCACGATTGCCTTCTCCCGAAGTCAACCATATATCGCATTGTGTCCCTTACGATACCCATGCTCGCACCTCTATGCCTCACTTAGCCTGCTCAAGCTTCACCCTCGCGCACCCTGCACTAGTACCTCGCTTTGCAACAGTGGCATGCAACTCCTCATGCCGTCCTATTCTAACATAACTCACCGACATACTGAATCAAGCCCACCATTGTGTGCGTTCCTCGTTACTAACATACGTTTGCATCTAGCCCTTAGCTACCGTGCACTATCGTGTCCCACGTAGCCTTTAAGTGCTTCCCTCATTGCGCATCTAAGTGCACCGCAATGCATAGTTCCGGCCACATGGCAATCTCACCTTGGGTGTCACACAACATTGTTGAAGCAACGTCTTAGGCCCACAGTTTCAAGCCTAGGAAATCACTGCACACCCTTCAGTGCCATATGGCCCTCATGTGTAGGGGAATAGCTCTACAGCTCCCTTCCCCCAAGTATGGTCTAAACACCACCTCAAGTCATCTAGCAGGAGAGCCTCAAAGGTATTGGTTTGACATACCACCATGACACACGAACCCTTTTCGTGGCACACAGTGTCATCCTCCACACCAACATGCCCCCTGAGACCAGCTTCCACGCCTCACGCGCGTCTAGTCGCCACACTAGATCCTCACTTAACTCAAGTCTCCGTCGCACCATACATAGGAAAGACGCACTTAACGCAAGGTCTGCCCGCCTCCACAGTTGCGCATCACACACCTAGCATCAAGACTTGACGTCCTACCTGCTAACCAACCAATCAGCTATATGGCCCCACGCCTTTCTACTGCTACCCGACTATTGACCCCGTCACAGAGGGCTCTAGTGATAGCACAAGGCACGCGGGTAGGGTCCTAACCGTTTGACTGAAAAACGAGAGGAGTAGGGAGAAGCGTATTAATGGGATTACAAGTCCATTAAAAATTGTCTTTGATTAATATTCATCTGTGGCCCACGAAGAAGCAGAGCAAAAAGACGGCAACCAGCACCAACTGAAAATTATGAGAGGAAGTAATTAGCCAACTGAAAATGAAAAAGTGGCAACCTTTCAGGGTGCACACGTATAAGCATAGTCATCAAGTCTGGGTTCAGCAAGGTTAAAATTCGGAAATATATGACAAAATTCGTAAGTGTATGGAGAAATTGGAGAAAAAAGTAAAAGAAAAAATTTGTTTGAGGTAGAGCCGAGCTAGAGTTGACCAAAGCTCGTGCTCGGCCCGGCTCAGTTGCAGCCCTAGTTATGGTAAATCAAGATGCTAGAGTGCTAGCATGAATCCAAATGTATCATTTTAGCATGCACCTTACCTACCTGATACCCCTTTATTTTCAACCCAAGATTCATTCTTCTCAACTCAGGTTTTACATGATTAAATTGTTGATTAGTTTAAATCAGTGGATGTAGATCATATTTTGTGCCAATCTTTGGCTCAATAAATCTTGAGATCATGAGCCTACCATGAGATTGTCAAATTTTGATTCTATGTGGCACACACATCTCAAAAAATGCACATGATCAAACTTGATTCTTGGATCACTTTTCAGGATGTATGCCTTGTGGAATCAAAATCTGATCATCTCATGGTAATAGTATGATCTCAAGATCTCTTGTATCAAAGATTGAGACAAAAAATAATCTCTATCATCTAATTCAAATTAGTCAACGGTTTAACCAAATGAAACTCAGAGTAAAAAAGGAAGAATCTTGGGTTGATAATGAAGGTACCGCATACCTACCACATAGGCGCACGCCCTTCTAAACTTATCCACTAAACGTAGCATTCAAAGAGTGCAAATTTTTTCGGAAAATATAGACCATTGAAATTAATTAATATTTGACTTTTACCTTTTATAAATATATTTAATTTTATTTTTAAATTAACTTTTACATTACATCCAAGCTCCACATATATTAAAATATTGTTTCAAGTACCACATGGAGGTCGATGTGAAACTTGGGTGCACAGTGAGCGTGTACCATCCCTTGAAGTTTCCATTTATACAGATAGAGGGCTGAGATGCTACCTATGGGGGTAGCATTTGGCGCTATGCACGAGCCCACTAGGCGCCATGTGGCACCCAATTCAAAGATTGGGTACCATAGAACTTGGATAAGATCGATCAAGTCTTACCAAAAATATTTAGGCAGAATATATTCAACGTTAAAAATATTTAGGCAGAATATTAGGTCTCATCCATGAAGTTTCCGATGCTCATCCACCGTTAAAAATATATTCAACGTTAGGAAAATAATCAATGGTGGCTGTTATCTAATGTTTGAATCATGATTCAAAGGGTAAAAAAGTCTAAAATTTTTATTTTTAATTTTATAAACCATATGTTTATTGTTGTACTACAACAGTTTTTTTGGTTTTTGCAATTAGATGCCACATGGTATGTTCTAATGGCTGATATTAACCATTCGATCGGTGCGCGCTTTAATACAGGCATTGTTTTTGTATTTAATTGCTGATATTAAAGTTAACCAAAAGGAGGGTTCATATCCGCTCATATGCATTAATTTTTTTACGAGACATGTTTAAAATAATTCACTAAACAGAGTTCCTTTCAAAAGCCAAAATTACAACATCAAAATGCAAATAAAGATAACTAGGGATTTTTTTTTTTTTTGAGACTAGGATTTTTAAATCATCTAGAAACCAAAACATTAAAAGGTGAGCAGAGGTACTCTTACTAAATTACCCTTATTCAAAGATAGCCCCAATTGAATTAGTCACACATAGCAAAATCGCTAGCCCGATCACAATAAGAAAATCAATGCCCAATATTATGGTATAAAAAATCAGCCGATACTAATATATATCTGCAATATGTATCAGTTTTCGACCAAATTGATACATATCGCCTGATACGTATATCATATCCGTATTGGATATGATATTAGTATCGGCCGATACGTATCTGATTCGGCCGATACCGTATCTGCTAGTGCCTTCGTTGAACTCCAATTGATACCATGCTTCGTTCTTTTAAAATTTTAAAGTTTAAAGTATACCCCTTAGCCCCTTAATCCTTACTCTATAGCCTATAGTCTGTACTCTATACTAGTCTATAGAGTAGACGGTAAAGTCCTTAGTCCTACCTTTGCCTTTGTAATTATTTTTATTTGATTTTATCACTTTATGTCCTTAGCACTTACTCTATACTAGTCTATAGTCTATATATAATATATATATAGAATAGAGTCTACACTTCAGAGTCTTTTGACTCTTTGCAGCTCTGGTTACAAACTTACAATCCGTCAAAAAAACTGAGAGAGAAGACCCTAAGACTCTAAGAGAGAGAGAGACTGAAAGAGACTAAGAGAGAGAGAGAAAAAGACAAGGAGACAAAGAGAGAGATAGAGACTGAGAGAAAGAGAGAGTTGCACAAAATGATACAATCATACAAATCACAGATCCATTCCTGGAGAGATACAAAGAGAGTGGAGACCAAAGAGCTCATTTCTCTCATTTACATACTTAGATGATTAGATCTACACTACATATGGCCGGAGTCGAGCTAAAGGATAGTGCTTTTTAAGGTTATCGATCATCTTGGACGCATTGGTGGCGACGAAATCACCTAAAAAAGTCCCGATTTTCTGATTTCAAGGAGTGCTCTATATTAGGTAAAATGTAATTTTAAGTTCATATTTTATTTCATAGATCCATATGAAGATGCATGATCTATACTAATCATGCAATTTTTTATTAAAATAAAAATAATAATTAATTACTAATTAGTATACATATTTAAATGATCAAAATTTCGGCCAAAATTACCAAAATTTCGGTCCCAACTTTCGGTTTCAATCCCCACCGAAACTGAAACTAAAATCCAAAATTTTGGATTTTTTGTATGGGATCCAAAATTTTGGATTTCAGCCAAAATTTCGGATTTCGGTTTCGGTCATGCCCGATTGAAATTTAACCCGAAATTTTGATCCCTGTGGATATTAATGTGTACAACTGTGTAATTACTAATTAGTGTGTATATTAATGTGTGAAAGTGTGTAATTAGTGTGTATATTAATATGTGTGCAAGTGTGTAATTAGTAATTACTAATTAGTGTGCATATTAATGTGTGTAAGTGTGTAATTAGTGTGCATATTATTGTGTGCAAGTGTGTAATTAGTGTGCATATTAATGTGTTCAAGTGTGTAATTACTAATTAGTATGCATATTAATGTGTGCAAGTGTGTAATTAGTGTGCATATTAATGTGTGCAAGTGTGTAATTAGTGTGCATATTAATGTATTCAAGTGTGTAATTACTGATTAGTGTGCATATTAATATGTGCAAGTGTGTAATTAGTGTGCATATATTAGACTATTAGTGTGCATATAATTACTTGCACCCGATACCAATATATGCACACTTGCAAGTGTACACATTTTGAGTACATATATATATATATATATATATATATATATATATATATATATATATATATATATAGACATATGTCTGTTTGCTGTCTATGAATAAAGATTGCAAGTTTTGAATACTATCAGAATCTAATGGCTCTAAAGCAAGATATAGGTTGGAATTATGAGACTGTAGTTGATGGGAATAGAAGAAGGCACAATGTAACTACTGTAATAGAATCATCCATGGAGGAGTAACTAGATTAAAGGAGCATTTGGCTGCTAAATGTGGTCAAACAAAACCCTGCGACAACTGTCTTAAAGAAGTACAATTGCTACTTAGAGAACACTTTAGCAGGACAATAACAGATAAAGGTAAAGGGAAAGAGTCATATTTTAGAGGTCCACAGCCACATAGGAGATTTACATCTGATGTACGTATATTTGAACGTGAGGATGTGGATTGGTTCCCGCATGAAGTGGAAGATGTTGAAGATTCAAGAGATAGATCTGGAGATGAATCAGTTCGACTTGCAAAATGCATGAGTCGAGAAAAATATTATAATAGAGAAAGAGAGCAACATAGATGGTCTGATACTGGGCCTCCTACTGGAAGCAATGCACGTGATTATATTCGACGCAATGGATCGATCCGAGAACCCACAAGAATGACAGATACTGAATATAGATGGAGAAAATCTGCTACAGGTCCTTTAGACCCATTCTTGCATAGACAACCTAAAGCCAAACAGTCGAAAATCAATTTTTTCAAGGGAGGTACTGAGAAGGCGAAGAGGATGATTACTAAATTCACCCATTACAATCACATCCCCTCCAATGTTGTAAAATCGTCATACTATCAACCAATAATAGATAGTATTACAAAAGCAGGTCCGGGATTCAAAGGACCTTCTGCTTATAAAATTTTTGAGCCCTATTTATAGAAAGTGGTAGAATAAGTCAGTACATATATTGATACATTCAAAAAAAATTGGGATGAGAGAGGATGCACTATCATGTGTGATGGATGGAGCGGACTAACTAGAAAATCAATAATTAATTTTCTAGTATATAATCCGTTGGTTACAATTTTTCATAAATCAATTGATGCATCTGGTGAGATCCACAATGCAGAATACATATGTAACCTCATGGTTGAAGTTGTTGCCAAGATTGGAGGGTCACAAGTAGTACAAATAATTACTGACAATGGTGCCAACTATAAGAAAGTTGGTAAACTGTTAATAAAGAGAAAAGAACATCTATTGTGAGCTTCATGCGCAACACATTGCATCGATTTGATGTTAAAAGATATTGGAAATACCAATATGGTCTTAAAAGTAGTAAAGCAAGCAAGTGAAGTAACTACCTTCATCTACAATCACACCTAGATAGTCACCCTCATGAGAAAGCATACAGGTGACGCATAGCTCCTACGACCCGACATTACACGTTTTGCCATGCATTATGTACTGTTAGAGAGCATACTATCCCATGAAAAAAATCTAAAGAGAATGTTCAAATCTGATCAATGTGTAGGATCAAGATATGCACACTTGGAGAAGGGTCAAAGTGTAATCGCAATCATAGAATCAAAAAGATCTTGAAAACGAGCAGAAAAGATTGTGAGTTCAATTGAGCCGTTGGTTTAAGTGTTGAGGCTTAATGGGGATGAGAAAACTGCTATGGGATACCTCTATGAGCAATGAATAAAGCGAAACTTGCAATCAAAGTGAATGCCGAGAACTGGGAAGATATCTGGGCAATCATTGATGCACGATGGGAGAATCAGTTCCATCATGACCTCCACACAGCAGGTAGTTACTTAATGGTACATAAATATTTTTTTTTTACATACTTTTTTTTTATTTTATTTACATGCATTTATAATTTTATACAATATATTAAAGGTTAATGTGTCTACTTGCAGGATATTTTTTAAATCCTCTTTATCACTACAGTCAGAATTTTCAAGAGGTTCCAGAACTCTTATCTTCATTGAAAATTGTTATAAGAAGTTTGGAGCCGGATTTAAACCAACAAAACCTTGCAATAAAGCAGGTAGATAACTAGAGAATAGTTTTGGTAAATATTACTTTATAATAGTTAGTTCAAACTTCAAACTAATATTAGTTTTATTTCATTACTCATTTCAAATATGGCAGATCGAAATATTTTAACATATGCAAGGAGAATTTGGTTCTGAAAATGCGACATCATGTATTTTAACCACTAATACTGGTATAATTACATACACTTAATTATGTATAATACTAAATATTGATAATTGCATTATTTATTTTATTGGTTGTTATAAACTTATAATATAATTTAATTTCAATCTATATTTTCCCAAATACTTGGTGGGTAAACTATGGTGACTCGACGCCCGCTTTAAGAAAGATTGTCGTACACGTGCTCAGCTAAACATGTTCAGATCTAAGTGTGAATGCAATTAAAGTACTTTCTCTCTGATCCATACAAAAACCAGAAATCGATTATCTTCAAAGAAACTAAATAAATTGATTTTTGTACATTATAACATGCGATTGCGAACCCGCAATCTACCAACGGTGGAACACGACTATGGTACACCCATTGATTTGGATTACATATTCCAAGACGATAATCCATTGAGCCCATGGTTATGTGAGAGAGAGGAGCCATTATTAGATGGTCAAAATAATCCATGGTAGATGAGCATGTGGGTAATGATGAGGATCTTCAAAGGTCTCAGTTGAAAGAAAGAAAAAAGAAAGCTAAATATGTAAGTTAAGCTCAAGTACAATATGATTTCGAAGAGGAAACTGAGAGAGACAATGATTCGGACGAGAGCGATGGTAGTGATTATCAAGGTCCCCCTCCTAGATTTGATGTTGGTGGTCGTTACAACCGAGGTGAAGATGATGATGATACTATGGTGCATGATACCTATAGGGGGAGAGGTTCTAGCCTGAAAAATTGAAATGATGACTATGATGGTCAAAGGGATACAAATCAGCCTTATACAGGAGGTGGTGAGGGTAGCAATGTTGCGGGGTCAGGAACAGAGACACCTCCTACAGCGTATTATGCTTGACTATGGACCTTATGGACTATAAGGACTGGCGTTCAATGGTGTGGAATGGGCATATGGGCAGTTTGGGGTGCAATCGTTTGGGTCCTATACATTGAGTGGGCGGTATAGAGATGAAAATCAATATATTAATATTGAAATATATGGGACTCCAACTCATGACGCTTACACTGGCGGGCAACAACAAAATTTTGGGGAGGCACAAAGTCGTAATCAAGACGATGATGATGGGGACGATGAGACATATCACACATCATTCTGGGGCCTTAGATTGAATTAAGTCCATGCCCAGGGACGACCCTTGTTCAAGTAGAAGTAGGCTTATCACTTATCAGACGATTTTTGTAGTTTCTAAGATAATGATATGTTGTAAGTTTGTTTTATTTAATGAAATATTTGATCTGTAATTAATTTTGCTTTCTTTAATCAAATGTTGCGATTCACTTTAAAACATTAAATCCAAATGTCATCTAATCCAAATTTGTAAGTTGTAAGTTTGTAACACATTAAGATCAAATGTCGCGATCCACTTTAAAACATGCCATCGAAATGGGCCCTTAAAATGTCATCTAATTCATAATTTGTGACTTTTCTATGTTCACCTTTGAATCTTTGATCCACCAAAGCATATTTATCCACCAATGGATAAACATGGATCAAAGACATTTAAGTATTTAACGATAATTTTTTCGATGAATCCATCCAAAGTGCATTGGCATGCATCATGCCAAAGCTCGATCGATCAAATGTGGAGACTCCATGATGCACGAGATTTATGTAACTATGAGTCTATGCCCATGCCCATGTGTCTTCATGCATGTGATGGGTGGATGAGGACAAATGCAGAGTTCAGGGCCTTCAGGGAGCCATGGGTAATTGGGTACAACACTACAAGATAATGGGGTGGGGTCGTGGGTGACCAAAGGCACTCTTATTTGGGCTAACTGGCTAAGAGATTTTAAGGTTGAGAACTTGAGATTGTAGGGATTGGGGAGTTGGGACATGGTGCATGAGATTCTAATCCATTTTCCACAAGATATTTGGCATTGAATGTCTCGTCTCCTTAGGCTTTCACTTTTAAATTTTGATCAAAAACCCCAGTGTTACAATTGGGTTTCACACGCACATGCAATGATGTATAATAGGACAAGTGGGATAGAATATAGATATGCAGTATCAACTATCAACTATCAAGTCATCAACAACTGACCGTTTGATAGGTGCAACGTGATCTCAAGATCATTTTTGTAGAAGATCGGGGTGAAACATGATTTCTATCATCCTATCCAACCCAATCAATGAGTTTTAATGATTTTCAGGCATTAAACGTGTGGGCGCGAACAAAGAGGTACCAAAATCCCAAATAATGTTTTTCTCTTTATTTTTCCACTTTTCAGTTTATATTTTTTTAAGTTTTAACTTTTAACCCAAAAAAACTAGCCGTATCGGCATATCGGCCAATACTGATATGTATCGGCGATACGTATCGGTCACTGGGGAAACCGATACCCGATACTGAATTCCGATTTAATACCTTGCCCAATATAACTCGGATCTCCAGTATACTCTGCAATCTACTCCAAACGCATGGTGAGCAAGGCGTGGCTATCTGCATCCCTTACCACCCCATTTTCCTTGTCCTTATCCCTCTTCACTAGGTTTCCAAAAACATCCTTGTGCTATCCAAACAGAACAAGAACAGGCCCCCCAGGCTTCGGAAGCGCTGTCTCCAATATCCGCTGGTCGACACCTTGGATTAGCTCCTTATTCCCATCCATAGAAATATCACACACTGTTGGTCCTACAACATCCATAACCTCGCCGTTTTTCAAATAAAGCTTCCCTCCTTTGAAATCCTTGCTACTTATTCTAACCCGAATGTGACTCCTGAGCCATGAGACCGGCATTCTATCTCCTTCCTCGCGTCCACCATCTCTATTGTTGTAATTCTTACTCTCATGTATTGATTCCTCGCCTCTCTTTCCACCATCTCAAATTTCGTTTATCCTGCCATAAATCATCCTCCTTGCCGCTATCCCTCTTTTCTCCGTGACCACGACTTTGAGAATCCCTTCTATCATCTCCATGAGTCGAAGAATCTCTTGTATCATTTCGGCTCTCAGTATCTTTCCCGCGAATCTTTAGCTCCTTCAATGATTTCAAGTACTTGTCCTCCTCAACCGAACCCAACTTGGCAACTTCATTAAGCCCAACACTAACTTCCTCTTCACTCTTCAACAACTTCAAAACAACCGTACAAGATTCATCATCACTGTTCGACTTTGCCACAACGTTGCCTTTCAAACCCAAATGTCTACCACCAAAATCCTAACAATTTTACCCATGATGTGACTGGATGCGCCCATCAGGCCCTTTCGGGGCAACAAGATGGGGATCGTGATTGTTGCTAGACTTGATACAATTCGTATGATTGCTGCTTTGGCTGCGCTACAAAAGTTCAGACAGATGTAAAATATGAATTCCTGAACGGTGTGCTCAAAAAAGTTAATGTGAGCAACTTTCAGGCTATGTGAAAAGGGTGCAGAAAATCAGGTATACAAATTGAAGAAGGCCTTGTATGGTTTGAAACAAGTGCCTAGGGTATGGTACACACGTATTGATACTCATTTATATAGGTATGAATTTCAAAAGTGTCCTTATGAACATACTTTTTATACCAAATCTAATACGCAGAGTGATCTACTTTTTGTTTGCTTATATATTGATGATTTAATCTTTACAGGAAACAATATGAAGATGTTTCAAGAATTTAGGGAGGCCATGGTTAGCCAATTTAAGATAACGGATTTGGGTCTTATGAGATATTTCTTGGGAATTGAAGTTGTGCAATCCAAGATGAAAATTTTCTTTCTCAGAAGATATATGCTTTGAATGTTTTGAAACGGTTCAAGATGGAATCGTGCAAGCCTATCAGCACTCTAATGCAGGAGCAATTGAGTTTGGATACGGATGGAAGTGGAGAATGTGTGAATCCCACTTATTTCAAGAGGATGGTAGGAAGCCTTCGCTATTTGACTTCTACTGGGCCAGATATTGTATTTTGAGTTGGACTTATAAGTCGGTTTATGGAAACTCCAAAGCAATCACATTTGCAAGCCACAAAGAGGATTGTATGGTATATGAAAGGTACAGAAATTTTGGGTATTTTCTATCCATCGTCAAATAATAGTGAGCTTGTTGGTTATACGGTTAGTGATTGGGTCAGTAATGTTGATAAACGAAAAAACATTTCAGGATACTACTTTTGTTTTGGCTTGAGAATATTTTCATGGTCTTCAAAGAAGCACACAGTTGTTGCTCTTTCTATGACAGAGGCCGAGTACATAGTCGCCGCTCATAGTGTGTGTCAAACAGTGTGGTTAAAACAGAGGCTTAGTGAGTTGAGTCACAAGCAAGAAGTTCATATAAGGATCTTTTGTAATAACTAGTCGGCGATAGAGTTGACAAAGAATCTAATTTTTCATGGTAAAGCAAGCACATTGACATCAAGTTTCATTATATTCATGAATTTGTGAAAGATTGTGAGCTCGAGGTTGATTATTGCAAGTCCGGAGATTAGGTGGCACACATTTTCACGAAGCCGTTCAAATTTGGTCTTTGAAAGATTGAAGAACATGATTGGGATGAAACTTCTAGTTTAAGAGAGGTTGATGGAATTCTAATTAAACTGAAATTTTATACATAGTTTAGGTGTTAGTGATTAGCATAAAATTCTAAGTTCTTAAAATAGAATATTTAATAGTTGAAGTGAGTCTAGAAGACTTGGTCTTTATGTGGTTTAGGAGTTTGTTTTATATTACAACTTTCCAATTTTAACTTTAACAAGAATTATTAGGAGTCTTTTAGTTTTCTTCTACGTGTGTCTGTGGAGACGTCTGGTATTCATACTTTAAGTTTTTAATAAAAAGGTTGAGTTTAGTTTTGCTATATATATCAACAATACAACAACAGTTGTACGGTCGATTTTAGTGATGTAACACTAACTTAGAGCTCGTATGTTTTGCATCACAAGACATTTGCTAAAATACTATCATGTTCAAATTGGTGACCCATTCATAATATAGATTGTTAATGGGTAGATTATTTTATGACAACACATTTCGGAACTTCCTCCCAATAATTTGTTGAAAAAAATATGAATCCTCTTAGCTCGTGCTAAAAGCACGAGCTTAACCTATGTACTATCATTTTTGAATTGATGTTAAAACTAATACAAACTTTTTTATGAGTTGGATGTGACACTTATCAATACAACAAAGAAAGTACATATGATAACCTCCTTGCACTAATCTCAAGAAATTTACTGATATCTCTCAGCATAAAATTGTAAAAATGAAAAATTAGTACATACAAAAATGTTATATATATTTCAAACTTTGAACATTTAGAGGATGAAGATTGACCCATATATCAACCTTTGTGAACATTCTTACACCTGATATCAACACTTTCTTTTTTGAGTTAATATTAACTACTTAACTCACGCAACAAGGAAATTGCTCATGCCAGTCTCCCTCCACTGAACTGCTTAGATGCCATGACTCGGGAGATATATGAACATTATCAATGGAAAATAGTCAAATGGTCAAAAATACTTTCTTTGATTTGGCGTTCATGAATATTCATATGTATCTCATACCTTTACAAATTTGGTAGAGGGAAATTGACATGTGCAAAGCTTTTGGTGCATGAGCTATTGTGCAATCGTGGATTTCATCGATCCGTCGCAATGATGCATTCAAAAAATGGAGTCATCCCAAAGCTTTTGGTGTCTCAGGATACCCAAAATCAAGATCATGTGCACCGAAGTTTTAGATTTGACTTCAAATTACCGATCAATGTCAAAGCCTCTAGGCAAGAACTTCGGTTATCAATCAAGAAGGTTTTAGGCACCCGATTGACCCGCTCATAAGCGATCTCTACTATGACAAAAATAAATATAAAAATTAGCAACACTTCCTTTTGTCAGAATGCTCACCAATCCTATTGGGCTCTCCGCAAACACCAAAATTTTGATGGCGTAACAGCTCAAATCCTAAGATAGAGGAAAAACAAATAAAAAAGATAAAAGAACAGAGGGGAGAGTCGGAGCTCTCGGGCCCTTATAACACCGTGGTCAGATCTTTGCGTGGATGCGGCACCGGTGAGCTTCCGATAGCATATGGGTTATAGATGGGTTTTTTAACTAGTTATGGTTTGGGAGCTAGAGGGTTTGAAATGATAGAATGAGGGAGCTAAGTTATGTAGAGTTTCTTCTCTTGGATTTCAAAAAGTGTTTTAACAAAAGGGGGGGCTCTCTATTTATAGAGAAATGGTGGATTAGTGAGTGGTTAGGTCACTAATGGGTTTAGAAATTAGGTAATGAAAATTTTAAGATTTTTGAGATTTTTAAGAGCTTGGAAAAGAGAGAAATGAGTTTCATGATGAATGATGGGGTGATGACTTGAATGGCATAAGGGTAATACCTAAGGTTGGGAAGGACACATAGGTCTTAAAGAAATAAAGCTCAAGCTTTGGGATGGTCCACAAGTCAAACCCTCAAATTAAAAATCAATTATTTTAAAAAAAAGGATGTTTTCAATTTTGTGAAGTTACGACTGGCCCATGTTGGAGAAGAAGCACCCTATATAAAAATAAAAAAATAAAAAAAAAATTATTTTTGCTTTTACTTATGCCCAATAGATGCATTAGCTTGAACTACTCCAAAACGATATATTATAATAGTCAATCGGAATTTTCTATCAAAAGTTATGGTTATCAGAAGTTCAAGGGCCGCACAACATCATGAACCCGTGAAATGCAATCTTTTGGGGTCTCGGGCCTCCGTGGGCTAACTTGTGAGCCTGGGTCAGGTCCAGTATGGGTTCTATGTGTATGGTTGGGGTTTCTAAGAGTCCGGGAAGGATATTAAAGATTTGGGATTAAGTTCTAAGGGTTCGGGAGGTACTTTCGGAAGCTCGGAAGTACGCCGTTTTCGAAGTATGGGTCGATCGAGGCCTTAGGCCAATTTTGAGCATCTACAACCATAGACTTACTGTAGTCTTTATCTTTTTTCTTACTTTGAGCATAACTTCTAAAGTCGCTAGGACACCATAATCTAAAAACTCGCTACACTTTTCTTTTGATAGGTAAGTTGGCTTGAACCTGCAAGAGGCTGCCATGTTGTTAACCTTCAATTGTTCTATAGACCCAAGCCCAGAAACCTCTCTACACTTAATAAACCTTACATTAACAAATCCACATAAACTCTCATTTAAGGATTTATAATGAGGTATAATGAGAGTATTTAATCGTATTTAAATTGAGGTGTAGATCATTTGTTGTTTTATCTATTACCTATTAATAGTATTTAATAATGGTTCATTCATTCTATTTTAGTCTCTATAGAAATTAAAGAAGATAATAGCAAACTAAAGAAGCAAAAATGAATAATAAATTTTCAAAGGATATTTATAGGGTTATTCACATTTTACATATAGTTTCCCCTAAATTACTCTTAAATTCTTATTTAACGATACTAACTTCTTTATTCAAAATAAAATTTATTTAAACTATAAGGATTTCTTTGTCCTAGTTGAAAATCTTTCTAATAAAACTTAGGGAGCCGTTACTTGTACACGTTTTTCAAGTGATTGCACCGAATTTAAAGAAAGACTTAGTATTTTAGGGACATGTGATGTGTAAAAATGCAATATGGGCCGTCTGATTTGAAATTCATGATCAATAGATTTTTGGTACATAAAATTGGAGCAAGACACGATATTTGTCATATGATCTATTATAGTCAATTGTTGAATTTTATAATAGCCTTTGACTCCATTTAATCAAATGATGAAAATTATATTTTGTTCAAATCTTTTGCAATTGATATCTTTAAATCATGGCCTTCAAATCAAACTGCTTGAAGTTGTCAAACTTGTGAGTCTTTCTTTTAAATTTGGTGCAATCACTTGAAAAGCGTGTGCAAGTAATGGCTCCCTAAAATTTAACCCTTATTTTCTCTTTTAGAATAATACTTGTAAAGTGTATGCGCTATACATGTTATATCTTTAGTTGGACATATTCAATAAGTTCACAAAACTTTGCAACAGTGACATTACCTATAAGACTCACTTAATTTAATATCATAAAACTTGTTAATATATAGAGTTATAGATAAATAGCAATACCAACAACTAAATAAAGAAAGAGTTTTACATATGAAAGTTTACTTAACAATTACTTTTATGAACTATTGATGGTTATTTAGTTAGGACTTAAGTAGAGTTAATCCATTAAGATTGGTTCTTACAAAAAAAAATTAGTAATTAATTAAAAGATAGTAGAAAGTCCTTTGGTACTATCAATTTTCTGTAAATATTCAATTGCTTATTTTCAAAAAATTTACAAGGGTCATAATTTTTGTCAATATATATAATATTCAAACTTTTATCAATGCTTTAAAAGTAAAATGATGTTTATATAAAATACTAAAAATTTATCTATAATTGGCGATTAAACAAGTTTCTCTCATGCAAGATATTTTGAGTTTATTAATAAAGCAACCTTCAAAAATGTTGAACAAACCAAAAAATTATGGGTATGCTTGGTTAGATTGTGTTAATCTTAAAAATGTAGAGCTTTCTGATTGTTATCCAAAATGAAAACAGCCACGGTGAAAATGAATAAAAAAATTAATCTAAAAAAAGCCTAGAAAGCTACTCAGAGATTAAATTTCTCCCCATAATCCACGATGAAACTTATAAGAGATCTGTAAACATGAAGTAGAGTAAAATAAATAAATAAATAATCAACTAAACATCTGTAGAGGAAATTTCAATCTACTCTATTGCATTCGTCATTTGCATCAAGAATAGAGAAAATTAATATATGTAGAGAATATTTGCATGTAATCATTTATTTTGAAAGTGTTTGACCGCTTTAGATTATATGATATGAAAATATTATCTCGATGTCATCTTTGGCCTACTAGATCTTTGTATCTACTCCGTCCAAAGCACATGCCAAGTGTCCTAATTTTATGACCCATTCCAAAACACCATTTATAATGGGTCCATCACTCTGTATAGTCTTAAGAGCCTATTTAGACAAGAAGAATCTAACTTTGTACCGATAAAAGCTATAGCATTAAAAAGTAGCACTACATAAAAATTAGCATAAAAGCTAAATATGAAAAGGTAGCACTACTTATAAATGTAGCATAAAAGGAGATTGCACATTTTGTGGTGCTTGCAAATGCTCATGCTTGCCAATAATGTTTTAGTTGCACATTTGCACCATTTGACACAGGGCGACTTCCAGGGTGGGACAAAACTTTTGCTTTCTGCTTGACAGAGTCCGAACTATTGCTAAAGACCCAACAGGGTCCAAACCCTAAAACTATTTTTTCATATTTACCTAATAAGGTAAAAAAAAATTTGCATATGCTTAAATTTAGATTAAGTGAAAAATGACTTAGACGAAAATACCCTTAGGCCCTATATAAAGCGTTCGATCGGTTCCATATGAGACCAATCAATCCACTATAAAATTGATCGATTGATCTCATATGAGACTGATCAATCTCATTTGAGATTGATTAGTCCCATATAAGGCAGTCAGATCAGTCTTATAGTGGATCAATCGGTCTCATATGAGACTAATTGATCGGTCTCCTATGGAACCTAACAGTATTTTTGTCCAACTCATTACTCACTTAATCCGAATTTAAGCACATGTCAATTTTTTTTAAAAGATCTCATAAGCGCACGTGTCTCTTAACACCTCAAATTTAAGAACTTTGAATCTCAAACCCTACTGGGTCATTACTGATAGTTCGAACCCTGGCGGGTAAATACATGATAGTTTGGAACCCTGTCAAATAAAAATTCCTTTGAAAAATGCTATGATCTGCGCAATCAATAAATATTTATAAATAAACGGGTCAAGCCAGGCTTAGGCTTTTAAATTTTTTATAGGCCGGGCTTTTGTTTAGGTTATAAGCCTGCCACAGGCTTGGGTTGGGCTTGGCCCACATTTTAATCCATCGGGGCGGGCTTTCCGGCAGAGACCTGGAATTCATGACAATCTGAATGGGCCATCAAATTTGGAAACCAAGAACCAAGCCCGGTACAAGTTGAGTTCTGAATTTATCCTTTTTTATATTTTTATAATTAGTTCGGAATTTATCCTTCATAGATGACTAGCCAAACTTGAGCGTTGTATACGCCAACCACGAGCATCTAGAGTGGATCCGTATCGGCTGATATTGTATCATTATATTAATTGTTATATGGCCGAAATGAGCATTCTCCTAGGAAAACTAAGGCTGCGTATGGCATAGCTCTTTGCTAGCTCCTGTCACAACAGAGTTCGCCTGCTTTAGTTCGTTTTTATTCTCTTTTCTTACTCCCTGCAAAGGAGGATTTATCTGTTCTAGGAGTAATTCTTTGCTCTCTACTAGCTCCCTACCAGAGCAAATAAAATTAGCTCTGTCAAAGAGTGAGTAGAGAGGAGGGAAAACTTACCGAACAGGTAATTCTTGTATAAAATCTTGCTATGCAAAGAGTTATCATGGAGAAGGTGTACCTGCTAAAGCAGGTAACGAAATATTAGCAAAGAGGATGGGAACCTGCTAAAGCAGGTGAACTCTTATGTTGCAGGAGCTATGCCTGCTAAAGCAGGTGAACTCTTCTGTGGCAGGAGCTATGCCATACGCAGCCTAAAAATTCATGACAATCCCTTTTTCTTGAACTTTCTAAAATAATATAATTCCTTAAGTGATTCATTGAAAGCCCTAATTACATGCATTATATTTCATTGGCTGCCTCTATTAGCGCCCAACCAGTCTCTGAAAGCTCCCTATGTGCAACCCCTTGAAACCATTGATTGTTGTGGATTAGATGATGGAGATAGTGAGCCACCCCGATCTTTCACACAATTGATTTTGAGATCACGTCGCAATTATCAAACAGTCAATTTTTTATTCCACATGTCACAAATTCCAAAAGAATGGTCCTATGATCGCGTATGAGCGTGTTGCGTCATAGGATTAAGGGGCATTTTTTGAGGAATTGTAATATATGGAATAAAAAATTGACCGACTGATAGGTGCAATATGATCTCAAGATCTATTGTGTGGAAGATCAGGGTGAAACATGATCTCAATCATCTTGTCTATAGCAATCAATGATTTTGAAGGGCACACATTAGCGCTTTCAAAGTTTGCATGGGTGCAAATAGAGGTACCTTATTTTATTGAGAGTTGCCTCATTGTTCTATGTTAGAGGATTTTGGTCAATCCCAATTGGTTGAACTCCAAATTTTTAAAAAATAACCCTTAAATCAGAGATTTTAGGGCCAGGGATGAGGACGGGCAGGTTTTTTTTTTTTTCGTCCTCATTATCAAAAAGAAATAAAAAACTTCCCTTTTTTCTACAACTCAATTTCATTATAAGCAAAAACAACATATCAATAGCATAGCATAGACTAATCTAATGATTTAAAATAAAGACCAATTGTAAAAATAACATTACTAAATGTATAAAATGGTAATTTGCTAAAAAAATAATATATTAGTTACATAGAGTCATTACTTGCACACACAATGTTAGCCCTTGCACACAATTTAAAAAGAAATTATTATTTTAGAGACTTGTACTATGAGGAAACACCATTTAAGTCTTCTGATTTAAAGGTCATTATCTAAAGACAGATCTTTATTGTCTAATATCGGCACAAAACATGATTTCTATTAGATGATTTAATTCAGTCAACTATTAATCAGATAATGATATTGCATTAAATTATATGATACACATCATGTTCCATGGTGATCTTTTGGACAAAAAATCTTTAAATCATTTCCTTATCATCTAACGGCTAAAATACCAAGTCTCCGTTTAAATTGTGTACAAGAGATGACTCTGTGTGTGCAAGTAATGGCTCCCTTAGTTATACTGCAGTTATGCTTTCTAGTAGTCTATGAATGGGTTAGTTGACTGTCAACACCAAATGTTAATTAGAATTTTGTTTTAAGTTACTTTCACCGTTGTGTAGGCTTTTCATTATGTTTGATGGATATAATTAAGTTGTAGCTTTGAACAACCAACTTCGAGGTTGAAACTTGTAACATTGTCAACCTTCCATTGAGTTAGAGGCCAAACCCCTAATTTATAGTTTTTGAAACTTTTTATTTTTGCGATTAATTCTCTTATTAAAATTTGAGGCTCTGGGATGTGAGTTCCAATGCATGGTGGATCCATACATTCGAGTCCGGTGGGGTCCACGTGCCCCCCATCCAAGGGATCAGGTATCACAATTGTTGGATTTTTGTGGTCAACACTTTCACCCATCTTTGTGTTTTCACAAAAAATGGGTTAGACTCTGGACTACACGTATTTTGAGGCAATAGGAGAAATAATTTCCTAAGAGAAGTGATAAGTATCTACTCTATTTCCGTGAGAGTTAGGAAAGAGTGGTGACTATTTAACGAGACGATTGTCCCCTCTTCCTCTTAACTTAGCCTATTGCCACCTAGAGACAAACTTAGAGAAAATGAGAAGTAACGTGGACTCGAGAGATCATTGATATCATCACAGAAATTATCGGCGCATCGACTCAAAGGAAAAAAGGCAAAGTATGCATTTTATCTTTATTTGATTGTATGAATCGAGCCTAAATTCGCACATATTCTAACAACAACTAGTCCAAATACAAAGATATTAATTAGGAGTGGATTTCCAACGTAAAAAAACATGGTCAAAGGGTAAGAAATTAAATGCACTAGGATATATAGGGTAGTACCATAAGTTTTGACTATAAAAAAAATAATTTTTAAATTTTTTATAAATCACATGTCATATAGCACATGATCCTAAACAAGCGTTGTTTTGGGATCAAGTGTTTGGGATTCAAATACACAAGGTCATCCATGCATTTGAACTCATATGCCCTTCTCGCTTAAATATTTTTTTTAGTCATGAATATAATGATTCAAAATATCATATGTAGAGAAAAACCCGATTGAGTCATGTTGAACGTTGACCACCTGATCAAGAAGTGTTGGGGTTCATCAAAAGAATTATCGTTAGTAGTCATACACTATGTGGGTGCTTTCAATAATTAGGTCGGCCCAAACATAGGTACCCGTAGGAGTTATGACTAATATAGTCACTATGAATCTTGCCACTTATATAGATTTCAATCCCAAAATACTGACACACTCTCTCTCTCTCTTTCTCTTACCCATAACATATAATCATTGGTTGGTGCTTAGGGTGTAGCTAGAAATTTTTATTGGTGAGAGCTACAGATGATAATTATAATGTTAGTAGTTACTTTATAATCGATTTGGGAGTTTATATACAAACAAAAGTTATATAAGTTATATACTTCATAGAAACTCTAAAATTAAATGGGGGCTTAAGCCCACACATCCTTCTATCTGACGACGCTACTATCAGTGCCAACGAGTGCCTTGATTCGCTATTCTCATTCGCAATCAAGAACGAAATATTCGGATATAACAAAATATAATTGGAATTTATTTCAAGTCATAGGCAGAGTAATCCATGTCACAGGTACTCCAATGGGTAAGGATTTTAAGGAAATCTAATTTACTATAAATTTTAATAAAATATGGTGTTTGTGTGTTTATTTTTTTTTTCTTTTCGATAATGAGCAAAATAAAGTTTTAACATTCATAAATAGTTATTATCTAAAGACCCATTTAAGATCGAGAAGAGTATGAAAATGCGCCCCATTTATATTTTTATTATAAAAAAGGTCGAATTTTTTTAAAATTAGGAAAATGCGGCCCGTGGACCCTTATTCTTACACACGTGTCGAATGCCTAATAAATAAAAATAAAAAAAATATTTTAAAAAATAGAATTTTTTTGACAAGAGCATCATTATAATTATTTATTAAAATTGATTAGTACCCTACATAGGTTGATATGTAAGGCTACCCATTTCAAGAACGTAAGCGCACTGTTTTAGAAGAAAAAAGGTCGTTTGATTTTTTTTTGATAAAAAATGGCACAGGGCGGTATTTTGTAAAAAACCTTTTAAGATTTGTAACCTCATGAAATCATAAACCTATTTATCATCATTTTTTATTTTTATACTGTTCAAATTATTTCAAAACCCTACTAAGACTTATCAAATAACCATGAATAACAATTAAAGAAGTTGGATGAGCATGAGATTTATTAAAAGCATTTTAGAAAAGAAAATTATCATATGACTTTAGTCATGGGACATGAGCCCATGAGTCAAGTTCCTATTGACTCTATGTCACATCAAAAGAGACTTAAAAAGTCAAATCGGATGCAACATGTAGCCAATGGTAGCTAGAGTCATGAGATTTTGTCTCATGACTTGAGTGAGTGAATTATTATCCTTTTTAAAAAATAAGATTATTTTTTAAAAGTTTCAACATATTATTCAACTTCAAAAAGTTTTAGAAAAAAGAATTGTCATGATTGTTTGGGTTCCTAATTAGACATTCGGTCAATAGGTGAGAAATATTTATGGTTGAAATTATTGAATCATCCTTCTTCCAAATTAAATAAGACATACAACTATGACATTTAGTAGATGGGTATTTTCCTAATTTTAACTATAAATATGTCTCACTTGCCGAATGAATAACTTGAGGACACTTCTCTTAATTTTAAATAATAACTTCTCTAACTCATTGCCCAACTGACTTTTTGGGGACCTTGGAAAGTGTGTCAATCCATTTTTTTCAAAAACTTTTAGAAATAATATAATATGCTGAAATTATTTTCAAACAATCCCTTTTTTAAGTTTCATCTTTTATCATTATTACTTCCTTTAGTCTTATGATCACCCAACTCAGTTTTTGAGTCGAATAATACCCTAATGAGATAATCTTAACATTCACTTATGGTTGTGCAAAAAACCAACTCAACCAACTCGACTGATTGAAATTGGGCGAAATTTCGGTTTTGAAAAAGTGACTTATTGGGTTATTGATTTTATTTCGATTTTGATGTGAAAAATTCAAAACCAAATTGATAAGAAACCGATAATAAGATATTACTTAGGTTGATACAAAAATAGGTTGTCATTAAAACTTTCTTTTTTAAAAAGAAACTAGAAAATAAGGGATAAACTTTAAAGCTTAAAACAAGTAAAAAATCAAAAACTCATGTTGTCCCATATCCTAATCATTTCCAGTTTCCAATTCCCATCGGCCACCGTCGCCCGTTCATCGTCTGCTGTCCTTTCACTCACCGTCTCCGGCAGTGGCGGAATCAGAATTTTCATCCAGCGGGGGCACAAGATAAATTTAATTTAATTTTTTACAAGTTATATTATTTATTTATAGCACTCACGTGCCTATCTAGTTCAATTAAGAAATCCAGGAGGTAAGAACCTGCAAGAAACAAAAATATATACTTTAAAGCACGCGAGCTAATGATCTTCTCGTGTCATAATTTTGCCTATAAAATATGAACAATGAGATTTCGCCTCTAAACTTTGAGGGATCTTATCTCACGTCATTACAAGCTTCCTCAATCTATTAATATGTGTCTGGGCACCAAATAACTTGAATATCATGTCAATTTAGTTAGGAGGGCCGAAAATGGGTGTTTACAATTTGATGGGTCAATGACAGAATAACACCAATACGTTGAACACCTTATACCACATTTTCAACAGTGGATATGTATTGGATCATGCCTAAATTTTTTGAGTGGTACCTCATTGATCTTGTCCAAGTTATGTGATACATGATCCTCGAAATGGGTGCCACATTGTGTAGAAGATTGGCCGAAAAATAATCTTCATTGTCTGATCTCAAGATGTCAATGGGTTGCAATAGGTTTCTGAAGTAAGCGCGAACAAAGATACTCAGATAAATATGGGTAGCAAAGATACTCATATAAATATGGGTAACATTATTTATACTCATTAAACATGTTAAGAACACACACATTTCCATCATAAAGTTCAGACCGGCTTGAATCAGGCGATTGAGATCATTTTTCATCCCAATCCTCCACACAACAGATCTTGAGATCATGGTGCACCTATTAGACAGTCAGATCGTGACTCCACATGACACACATCTCCAAAAGTGATCGTGGTCATACCTATCAAACGATCACTTTTGGGTATGTTTGCCATGTGGAATCAACATATGACCGTTTGATAGGTGCACCATGAACTCAAGAATTATTGTGTAGAATATTGGGACGAAAAACATCTCCATCATCTGATTCAAGACAGCCAACGGATTTTTATGGTGGAATTGTGTGCATTCTTCACAAATTTAGTTTAACGGGTGTAAATAACACTATCCTATTTTTTTTTTGGTTAAATTAAGCTCAACTAATAACGCTATCCTATTTTTTTGTTAAATTCAGCCCAACCCACCTCCCTCCCCTTTTATTTCTTTTTGATAATTAGCTTAAGGGATAAGGGCTTGTGATAGACTTTTTGTTTAAACGATCTATCAATGCTAAATTAAATTTTTTTATTTCACACTCTTAAAGTGTAGACTTTTTGTTTAAACGATCTATCAATGCTAAATTAAATTTTTTTATTTCTTACTCTTAAAGTGTGGTTTCCTAATATGTCATTCATAGTGATTTATGATCAATCTAAATGGTTTAGGAGGTAATTCATCATTGGAAAAAATTTTAGCCAAAGAATTATGTCCATAAGTAGATGTGAACCATCAGATTGGCAAATTTGAATACCAACCATTTAAACAAAACACAATGATTGATATTAGAGGGCACAGATCAAATGATTAAAACTTTTTAAAAATTTTGATTTTTGGGCCAATGCCTTTCAACTTATGATTTATCATTTTGATGGTGCAGATGGTCCACACCTTCTCAAATTTTGACCGTATGAACATAAATGATTCATGTAAAGACATTTGAAGGATGTGTTGTCAGAGAAGGTGTCAATTGTCTAGTAGGGATAGGGCGTCAGAAGGCTATTAGAAAAGAAACAAATAAAAAGGCTCTAAGATAGAGAGGGCGTGAGAAGGCTCTTAAAAAAGAAAGAAATATATAAAATGGATGACAGAGAGTAGCAGACAAGCGTATGACTTCTAAGTTTTAGAAAACGTAACAAATTGTTTTTTTTTTTCCAGGTTTTAGGGATTTGAGTGGGGGCGCTCGCCCGCACTCCGTTACACGTGGTTCCGCCACTGGTCTCCGGCGCTGTCCATCACAAGCCCACTCGACCACACTCCACATCAAACAACAATTCTCTCTCTCTCTCTCTCTTCCTCTCTCTATTCCTCTCTCTATTCTTCACTGTCTCTCTATTTCTTTTTCTTTTTTTTAATTTACAAATAAAAAAATTGATGTTTAGAAATCGAAAATTGACTGAATCGATAACTATCGGTTCGATTTCAGTTTGAAGGATTATCTGTTCGATTTCAATTTGAAAAAATTAGAAACCGATAGATATTGATTCGGTTTTGATTTAACATGAAAATCGTTCCGATAACACCCTAATTTCACTAAAGAATAAGTTTTCTATCAACTTAACCAACTCAAATTTTTGAGCATATTGATTGTTTCACATGTTGCTAGCAGAAAGCTAAGAAAAACAAACTTGTCAATCATTATTAAGATCTAAATCAGGCAAAGGAAAAGCTATGTAATAATTTAACTAATTTATTTAATCTAATCAAGTTTCAAAACATTCATATAAATCAAACTTTCAAAACAGACCATTTCCATAATTGTCAGTTACATTTTCAAGCCATAAGGATATATAGGCATTTCAATAACTCATGCACTCTCTTTAGTCTCTACTCATCTATATTTATGTGCAAGGTTTCCCCTCTTTAGCCCCAGCAACTTTGCCAAATCTAAGATCACAATTACTATTGACCTTAAGGTCGGTGTTTGGGTTAGCTATTATAAGAGCAGAAGCACCTCTCTGCTTTCTCTCCACCAGTGATAAAATTTGCCCTAACAATGAGCAGGCATAAAATAATTTAATCACTTGAAGCAACTCTCCGCCAAAACAAATGAGGTGAAAAATTGTATTACCAAATGCAAAAACAGTTCCTCATTGGAGTCAAAGAGCGAAAAAATTAACTCTTATACAACTAATGGAATTAGTGCAGTGGACAAAACTATACCTTAAGAAGCGGGGGTTTTGATATCGAACCCACCTCTTGTTGGCCACTAGCAGGGATTTATCCCTCCTGAGGTACCAGTCCATATGCAGGTGGCACACTTATCTAGTGACCTCCGGTATGGGATAGAATTTCGGGTCGTGACAATATCACAGCTAGCATTCTTTCTAGCTCCCGAAGATCGAAGCTAAACTAGTGATGCATATCTCAAGGTTGATCAATCTGCTAGCCTTGAGATCCGTGAGTAAATAATCTACGTAGTACATTGTCGTAGTAGCAGCTAGAAAGTCTGGCCAACTTATCTATCCAAACGTTTCTTACTGACATTTGCAATCAAATCTTCTACTCTTCCACCAGAGTTTTCACATGTTAAAGTTGTTGACTGTGTTGAATCAGACGGTCAAGATAATTTTTACCCCAATATTCCTCAAAAAAATTGATCTTTGGATCATGAATCACCTATCATAGTCACATATTTTAATTCTAAGTGGCACAAATTCATAAAAGTGACTTTAGAACCCTTCACATGGTATACTATGATCAGAGTCATTTTTCAGGATTGTACCATGTGAAATAAACATATGGCCGTCTGATAAGTGTTCCATGATCTAATGATCAGTCTACATGGAGATTGGACCGAATAAAAATCTTTATCATTAAATTCAGGGCAATCAACGGTTTTAACGGGCCAACACTCTGGTTGCGGTTACAGAGTCTTGGCTGCCATTACCCCTTACCATTATTTTAATTCAGCAGGACGCGTGCCGTTTGGTATAGCTCCTAAGTCCTAACGCCAAATTGTAATTGGAAATCAGCCGCTCGTGGGGCCCACTATAGAACCCTCATTTATCGCCACGTATACACGTAACGCTTCTCGATCTTTTTTTACTCCTCCTGACCACAAAGCATAAAAGGCGCCATTACGCTTCCCACGCATTTAAACTTGAAAACTCTTAAACTACATTTCCCTTCTTCCTCTGCCCTAATAAACCCCCCCAATTCTCTGCAACTTCTCCTCTTCTCCGTTACAAAGAACCCTAATTTCTCATCCCCTCGCCATGCTTTCTCATTCATACGCCATGGATTCCCAGACCAAAGCTCAAGAATTAGCTTCCCTGATCCTCTCCTCCTCATCCCCCTCACAAATTTCTACAGCTTGCGCGGCAATCGAATCGTTCCTCCACAAACACACCCCCGATCAAACCCGATACTTCTTCTCAATCGCATTCCCAGCTCTCATATGCAAGATCTTCGGCTTCGATGATGCTTCTTCGCAGAAATCTCAGTCTTCGTCTCCTTCGTCTACCGGCTGGATCGATCAGATCCACTCTTCGAACGATGCCGATCTCGCAGGTAAAGTTTACCGCTTACTTTCCCCTTCGGGCGTTTTGCTTTCGTTGATTTCGTCAGTTGATCGACAATCGCTCGTGAAATATGTGTTTCCGGTTGAGAGATTGCCTGAGTGGGCTCAATTTATGCTTCAGAGCGGGACCGATTGTTCGGTGTTATCGGATTTGTGTCCTTTGTTTAAGTCTAGAGTTAAAGAGGATTCTATCCAGAATTCGTACCAGCTTCAGTTGAATGTGTTTGAATACTATATGTTTTGGTTCGCTTATTACCCTGTTTGCAAAGGGAATAATGAGAATTCTGATGCTGTAGTAGTTAGGAAACGCCGTCGGTTTAGATTGGAGAATTGGACCTCTTCTTTGCCGGTTTTGACAAGTGGAAACCGTAGATTAGGGCACAAAATGGAATGTAGCTTGTACATGCGATTTCTTTACACTTATCTCTGTGCGTTCGTACCGAATTATGGATCGGATGTTTGTCAACCTTACCGTAGTTCTCTACTTCATTATTCATCATCACACGACGGTTCAAATCTACTGCAAGCGGAGTTCTTGGTTTATGCATTGATACACTTTTGGTTGGTTGACAATGACTTCTCACCGCTTCCGGTTAATGTTTGCCATTCGTTGGGTTTGAATTTTCCGTTCAGAACAGTTTTGTGTCAGACTCCTCCGACTGCTGGATTGGGAGAAGTAGTGAAGGTATTAGTGAAATATATGAATAGTAGCTTGGTTGCTCAGAAAGACGGAAATGATCTCGATGTTCTAAAATCGAGGGCTTCAGTATCTCTCACATCGCTCTCTCCTAGTGAGAATTCTGTCGATTCATGGAACTTGTTAATGCAGAGGCCGTTGTATAGATATATATTGAGGACATTCTTGTTTTGTCCGATGGGGACTTCTATCAAGAATGCTTCTCAGGTGTTTTCATTGTGGATTAGTTACATGGAACCATGGAAGATTGGTTCGGATGATTTTGTTGAGCTTGCTTCTCTAGAAGACCAATTGAGTGATAATTCGAGAAAGGGGAATTCATGGTCCACGATAAATAAGTATCTCAAGGATGAACTCCGATCGGATGGCGTATATACGCCTTTATGGCAAGGCTATGTTGTGTCAAATTATCTCTTTTACAGCTCTTTAGTTGTGCATTTTCTTGGATTTGCACATAAATTTCTTCATGCCAATGCAGAGATGATAACCCAGATGGTACTCAAGGTATGATTCACAATCATCATTCTTCCCCATATCTTTCGCCATGATATTCAGTTGCATGCCTCGGATGACTGTTATTAATCTGAATGCTATCAGGATTTGTTTGTATGACTCGTTTCTTGTGCTTAGCTTGAATTTTGGGCACGAGATGCATATATTAAATCTTAGATATTTGGTAGATTTTCTTTTGGTGTGAAGCTATGTCATAGGGCCTTATTGCATTATATGTGGTTTATAAGTTACTACGAGATGGTAGGTTTATGTTACGTATTTTCTATGCATGAACATTTTGCGTGCATCTAATTGATATATTCTTGGAAATAATTTTGTTGTTGTCATTCCATGTGTGTATAAATGTTTGATATGACTTTAAAAACACACTATTGTTATAAAGTGTATTGACACATTTTGGGCAGCCCAATTAATTTTGATAGGATTGAAAAAATAGCTCCTTACCTGGGAGATTTTGAAGGGTTTGGTGAAACTTGTTGGTTTCATCTTTTCATCTGATGTGCTCTTTAACCAAATCACCACAACAGAGATTCCATGTTAGCACTAGAACAATTGCCCTGTAAACCGCCCAAGAACGGAAAGAAGAGAAGGAGCAGATTCCCTTATGAACTGATAGCGCTAGAGAACAAGCCCACTACCCGGAAGGAAAGCGAACTTAAAGCTCTATTGACGAGCGTCCCTAATTTTACTTGCCCGAAATACTTGACCCCTCAATAAATAGTGGCAGCAATCCAGTAACATAACTGATAGTTGTTATAAATCTTCATTCAATAGGCTCAAAAGACGAAAGAAACACCAATCTCTTCGATCAATTGCAAAACATAAGGAGTTTTTTAAGCTTTTGGCTTGAAGAACTTGCAAAAGAATTCTTTTTAGGTTTGACTAACGGGACTTGCCTATTGGAAGTGAATGGACCTTAGTTGCACGAAGCGGAGCGGGTGCGGGAGCGGGGAAGCGGCAATTTTTCAAACAATAGGAGGCAGGAGCGCCTATATATATATATAATTTTCTTTCAAAAAATTCAAAATGTTCACAATTAAGCTCTTAAGTTGTATCTTCATACTTAAGTAGATGAGAGTCCCATAAGCATAGGAAAACTTCCAAATTTCAAATATTAATATTTTATTAGATGACAAAAAATTTAGAACATTTTGAAATAGGTAGGGATGCGTATTATGCAAGTGTAGATTTTGATTAGGTGCATTTTTAGATAGACATGTGAATATTTTTAACGATTGATATTAAAGTGTATCGATCGATTGGCTCCGCTTCTTTGATGGCCGTAATTTTTTAGTTGTGACATGTACTAATGATGTAATGCCAAGCGGGCTGTTTGGATTAATCAAATGTACATTCCACTAGGCATAGCACATGGAGTACACAATCTAGACTTAACAACATATATGTACGCAAGCTTAACCATGAGAGTGACTTAAATGTTGCTAGCCATCAACGTCTCGTCAAATGAAAGGGTACTTTTTAGATACTTTATGAGAGTAGTTTAAAAATGAGAGGGAGAGAGAGGCTGGTATAGCAGCTGATTTTAACTAGGGCAACCGAATTTTCCGTCCGTAAGAGCCATTGACTGCACAAAATGAGACGATGGAGATTCTTTCATCATCCAAATCTTGTACACTAAATCTAAGATCTTGGCCCACCTATCCGATAGTCCGATGTTGATTCCACATGGAGAAAATCACCAAAATGGCCTGATAACCTTTCTTATAGTACTCCCATGATTGTGGTCACTTTTTGGGATTTTGCCTTGTGGAATCAACATCTGTCCATCTAATAAGTGGGCCATGATCTCAAGATCCATATTGTGGAAGACCGTAAGGTTAATCGATCTCAATAGTCTGGTTGATAGGTGTCAACAAATCTGATGGCAGAAAATGTGGTTGCACGTAAAAAATCTTCGGTTGCAAAAAAAAAATTGTACCAAACCCTTCTTAAACCTTGAGGGGTCTTAAGTGTAAAGTCCTAATTTAAGGGTTTTGAAATAGTAACCCAAGGGGTGCCTTTATCAAATCTTAAGGAGTATCTTTAGTTTTTTTCTTTTTATCGGTAATGCAAATATATTGATAAACAGAGAGACACTGAAAGTTCTTACAAGATGACTACCAAAATCTCCTCTAACTCGGTTCCCACTGAATCTCCTCCCTTGAGTCATCGCAACCTCTAGAGACCCAAAGGCACATGAGATCCCTAACCGATTTGAGGATCATTCCCACTGGTCGATGCTTTCAATCAAAAATTTGTGCATTGTGCTCCAGCCAAATTCATCACGTGACTACACCGTTACACTGTAATGCAGAGCAAGCTGCATGATTATAATGTCACGGAGTTACTCTTTGCGACGTATACTCTCGTGTGGGACCTAGTTTTCCAGACTAGATCAGCCTACTCGAGTCTCAAGCCTGCACGGTAATGCATTAGGTTCGAGATTTTGCGGATTCTCGAATGCAAATAATATTATGATATGCAGCGACTATATAGGGGGAACCCGGAACCGCACCGTGGAGGTGGTTGGAAACCACCCCAAACACGATGGGTCTAGCACACGACGTAATTAGAGCGACCAGCCAACCTCTAAGCAAGGCCCGGATGCACGAACTCAAAACCACAACGTTATCATACGTGTTTGGTGGGATCACTGAGGCTAGCGACACGTCACGTAGCTGATAAGATCACTTTCCCATATATATGGTCTAAACATCAACATAGGCTAAATCACGGGAGGACCTTAAACGTATTGATTTGACATACTGCCCACCCAACCAAGGATCAAAATTTCGGCCGAAATGACTGAAATTTTGGTACCAAAATTTCGATCATATTTTTGTATGGGATTGAAATTATTGGCCGAAATTCAAATTTTTCGGCCGAAATTTCGAATCAAAGTTTTGGTTTCGGTCCCCTCTGAAACCAAAATGAAACCCGAAATTTTGATCCTTGCACCCAACACACCAATATGCCCATGATGCTCCACGTCTTCCATCATGCGATCAGATGATTGCACTGTCACCATACAGCGTATTCGTTCACGCATCAAGCTCGGAGTTTTCTGAAGCCCTCATAGCTTGGTGATGCGCCTATGATGCCCCAGCTTGAATCCACCAATGCTACAACACTAGTGACAGTAGTATTGGTGGATTCGAGCTGGGGCATCATAGGCACGCCACCAAGCCATGAGGGCTTCGCCGTCGATATTCTGAGAGTTTCGGTTGTGGGCCACGAGGGCACGTGGCATGGTAACAGATTGCAGTTGCGACACAGTCGCATGGTGGAAGACGTGGAGCATCATGGGCATATTGGTGTGTTGGGTGGGCAGTATGTCAAACCAATACATTTGAGGTCCTCCCGTTATTTTGCCTATGTTGATGTTTAGACCATATATATAGGGAAGTGATCTTATCAGCTACGTGTCGCTAGCCTAAGTGATCCCCTACCGAACACGTACGATAGTCTTGTGAGTTTGTGCATCCGGGCTTTGCTTGGTCGCTCTAGTTACATCGTGTGCTAGAGCCATCATGTTTGGGGTGGTTTCCAACCACCTCCACGGTGCGGTTTCGACCCCAATGAGGGGTTCCCCCTATACTAGTCGTTGCGTATCGGAATATTATTTGCATTCGGAAATCCGCACAGTTTCTAACCTAATGCGTTATCGTGCAGATTTGAGACCCGAGTAGGTTGATCTAGCCCGGAAAACTAGGTGTCGCACGAGCAAGGATCAAAATTTCGGGTAAATTTTCGGTTTCGGGCATGACTGAAAATTCGGCCGATATTTTACCGAAATTTTGATCCTTGCGCACGAGAGTATATGTCGCAAAGAATAACTCCATGACATTAATTCTCTGGAGCCATGGTAATACGGTGCAAAAAAACTAGCCTTCCATTGCACCATTCAAAGAGACGGAAGACCATGTCAGAAACTGGTGATAGGGGGAGAAAGGTGTCACCCAGCTCATACCGAAGGACTTAAGCAAGACTCCCCACATTCTGCCTGCCACCCAACAATGTAAGAAGAGGTGGGCTGCCGAATCTTCCTCTTGGAGGCACATTACGCACTGGTTTGGCATAATTTTTCCCCTCCGACAGAGTTGATCGATCGTGAGACTTATCCCCAAGAACAATGTCCACACAAAGAATCGCACCTTGGGGGGAATGGCAGCCTTCCACAATTTCACCCCTTTGAATTTAATTAACGGCCGGTTCATAAGCATCTGAAAGAAGGACCTGACATTAAAGTTCCTGTCTGTAGTAGGAGACCAAACTCGATAGTCCAGCCTGCGTGAGTTCCTCCTCAAACTGTATAGCAAGGACAGCAGCCGTGTGACAAAGGTAATCTCTTCTTCTCCTCGAAGTCTTCGACGAGTAACTACATCCCACACCACCCCCCTTCCACCTCCGAAAAGAAGTCAGCTACAGCCCCATTAGGATCTCTAGCGATGTGGTAGATATTCGGGAAGGAGAGCTTCAAGAGTATCTTTAGTTATAAAGTTAAAAGAGGAAAGCGTTTATTTATTTTCAAAACCCAACTTTAAGGGATTTTAAAACGGATACCCAGCCCGACATTATCCGATTTGTGAAGAAGAAGAAATGATGAAGAAACCCAGGTATGCTTTAGTTTAAGGTTTTTTATATGTTCTATATATATATGTATTCAAATTTTCAGATCTGTTTAGCAATGTTTTAAATTTATTTTCTGATGATGAAGAAACCCCATTTCTACTAGCATTTTTTAATATTTTTTTTGCATATACATAGGTGTATAACTTACCACTCTCTCTCTCTCTCTCTCTCTCTCTCTTTACGCCAGAAGCGCCACGGTTCCGACTTTTAGGAGCCACGGTTCCTATGCGGGTCCGTTTCTGAAACAAGGAACTGCGGGTTTGGGCGTTTCCTACTACTAGGGAATGGACCAATGAAACCATTGTCCTTCATTTTCGCTTTTCAACTGTATTTGATCTCTCCACTTATGGTTTGGGGGAAAGAAATTTCCTTATTATGAACAAAAGTTACAACTATATATATTTTTTATCATATGGGAACCAACATATGGGAACCAAGCTCTATTTTCATTATTATAGGCTCTAATTTGGAGGGAATTGTTTGAAGATATATCAAAAGTCCTCATGTGGATGCATTTTGTTGAATTTTGGTCCTTCGTAATCTGCCCATAGGCGTATTCTTCTCACTTGTTTCCATGAGTTGGCTTGTGAATCCACGAATAATGCACAAATTAGGTTGTGTTTGTATGAACATGCTGCTTATGGGAAGGTGTCATTGAGAACTCCTTCATCTTTCTCTTTTTTTGTTGTTCGAACTTTACAAGTTCGCATTTGTCGATGCCAAATTTTTGCAAGACATCTAGAGAAATGGGAGATTTCTTATTGTTCATTTTAATTTGTTTCACTAGCTTAAGAACCTTCTTACTTTTTTTTATTCTTAATGGAACTGCTATTCATAAAAGCTCTCTAAGAGATATTGGGTCTACTTACATGGAGATAAAAATAACAAATT
Organism: Chloranthus sessilifolius; assembly: GCA_021018995.1. Taxonomy (NCBI): domain Eukaryota; kingdom Viridiplantae; phylum Streptophyta; class Magnoliopsida; order Chloranthales; family Chloranthaceae; genus Chloranthus; species Chloranthus sessilifolius. Next base: position 46,239,522 of record CM037589.1, on the reverse strand, counting down.
TAAACCTAGTTACTTTCATTACCAATAAGCATTTCATGTTCTTTAATATCATGCGTATTGAACTCACCTCTTAGTTGTATTCGATCATAAACATAAACCAAGAGGACATATCTTCAACATTAAAGTATTTACATTTGTAGGTTATCAAAACTACGTCAGTTATTGTTGTACAAAGCCTGGCTAGCCCATCTCAAAGAGTTTATTTTTGCCTGCAGATAACCTTTTTAAAGCTGCAAAGCATGTTTTGTCCTGCTTGGGGAGCTAGCCTTAAAGAATATGTATTTATACTTCCTTTACTATAGGCAGTTTTATGTTTGACATTGACACAATATAGAAATATTAAGTAGTAACTTGATACTTGTTAAACTTTTCCTGTGCAAAGCAAATAGTAAGGGAAATACATACGTTATTATATTGAATGAAGATGGAATTAACGTATGTAAGTGGGAGGTTTGGGCACCCTTTGAAGGCATACAATATATTTTTATGACTAGTTGAACAAAAAATGGATTAAGAAGTCACAAATACTCCATTATAGAGTCTTTAATAGATATAGTTACTGAACCATTAGGGCCTAATCCAAGTTAGAGGGGTTTGCTGCCTTGCACTTTTAGTTACATTGAACTTGAATTCCTTAGATATGTTTTATTCTCCATTAGGCAATGGTGAAAGTTCTTGTATAGTCAAGCCAATTCAACTGAACTAGCATTTTAATCCAATTGATAATACTGCATCCAAATTAGTAAGAAATTATATCATACTGGATAATTGACTATCAGAGGAAACAAGTAACAACAATATATAGTTAAGTCTCTTCTTGAAACTTTATTTATGCAAATTATTTGGCATGACAGTTCTTGGAAATTACCAATAAAAAAAGGTTCTAGGACATCTCAACTATTGGCGTGTAACTTTGTCGAAGGTGTTTGCCGTGGCAATTACAAGAAGATGGAATGGTGATAATCCTGAGAAAGATAAAAAGACATCAGAGATAAGTGAGGGATGGATACAGATTTGGAAGGAATATAACCTAGAAAGTACACAAACGTTTTTAAGAATGATAAGTAGGAATGCAGAGGTAGAGATATGAAGAGAAAGTTGAGCAAACAATCACGTTAAGAATTTAATATTTGATGCAATCTACGGTTTAGGGGTTTGAAATAGGTAAGAGTACAACCAAGGAATCTAATGAGGCTCGAAATCTCTCCCACAAATCTGTCTCCACGCGGAATCTACTGTGGATAGGAAAAGGACCAGGGTGTACGGTAATCAATTAATGAGCAATGTGGTATGATTTACCTGTATGCCATGGGCCCCCCTTGAGAGACTCATTTGAACGTCTCTATTCAGTGACGATGCCCTTATGGTTGAATATGATAGCTAAACCGACATGATAGGTCGACTAGGCACCATGTTGAGTCCTCCCTGCTTTGTTGTCCATCTCGGGGCTAGAATGAAACTCATGAGAAGCTCCAATTTATAGCAATCCAAGTCTGTAAACGTTTGTCTCTCTCAGTTGTGCTCCCTATAACTTGACCACTTGAAAGAGGAGAAACTGAGATTTTTCCTGTTCCGTGAATAGGAACTGATTCACTATTAGCATTGGCAGTTGAAACATTACCAACATCGTCTGGAAGATATGAGAAGTCATCAGAGGCTTATAAGGGCTTGAGAGCGCCTATGCCGAGTTTCACCAACACATGAGCTAGTATTGTAGTTAGTCTTTCAGGCCTTATGATAGGAGAAAATCTTTCTTTTTGACTAGTCGTGTAAGCAGTACTCCTTGGAACTTGACTAAATAGCTCTCCTGATTTGGAGCTTGGGAGGTCGGAGATCACTTTTTGGGAAGCGGTTCAAGTTTCAGTTTCAGTTAGTAGTAAGCTAAACCTTCTTTCCATTCCCTTTATCTCATGTAGTCGGTCAATAGTTTTGACTTTTCTTTGCGATCGACTTTTATTTGTAATTTGGCTCCGAGGGTTTTTGAAGAAATTGCTTCTTTCATTATAGGCTTAGACATTCTATCTTTTTCTTGCGGGAAGGGACGACTTAGAAAAGAGAATTTTTTTTTTTTTTTTTCTGGTTTTTAAAACAAAATCCACCCACTTTTCTGGCTTTTTCTTTGGGCAAGTCCTTCCACTCATAGAATCCTCGCTCTTTAAGAGCAATAGGTCGTAGATAAAATCATAGTTACCCATAAATCCTTTTTGCACTATCATACCAGTCCTAATGAGTTTTTACTGGGGATTGGTATGAAGTTTAAATATGTGTTTGTTCACACATTGATAGTTGAATTTAGTGACTAAACTCTAAAATGAAAAATATAAATTCATACAAATGTATCCTCATATATAGTTACACAAAAAAGTACCAATGTTAATACACACACACACACACACACACACACACACACACACACACACACACACACACACACACACACACACACACATATATATATATATATATATATATATATATATATATATATATATATATATATATATATATATATTGTATCTATTTTGAGTCTATGTCCCAATGTCACACTAATAGTGCTTCTATGACAAATCCACCTTGTATTTCTGTTGTACCAATGTTGTATCTATTTGGTACCTATAACACATTTATTTTGTTTCTATTTTGTTCCTATAAAGTCTCTATTTCATTTCTATGTTGTAGCAATATCGTATCAATAAAAACGTACCTGAAACTTTTTCGCCTAAACGTACCAGTGCCCATACCCATACTAGTACCCTGTACCAACTCATGGAACCTATTGATAAAACTCTTTCTATTGTTCAATCTATGGCTTTAGAGAAATACCTTCATTACGCTCTCTTTTGCTAACTTTTACTTATGTGGTTAAATCATCTCACTCGAGGCCTGCTTGATTGATTAAAACTTTCATTTATCGTTTCACTCGTTCGTTCATCCTTTCCCTTCCTGAGAAAGGAGTTCATTTGTTGGTCGATTAAGTCGTCCTTAGATTGCTCGCTCTAGGGATCAATGCTTGATGAAAGCTCCTTCCTTGAGAGATTCAGTCTTATCCCTCGCTTGAAGGATTGAGTTTTGTTCCTTGATTGCTAAAAAGAGTTAGTACATTATGTTCGATAAAGGAGAGGAGTTCCTTTACACTCCATAGAGAAAGTTCAATTCAGTTGGACTTCTCGTCCAGTATGAGTGCACTGTTAGTTGTGGCATCCTTTCAGTTGGCTTGGGCTTTGGAATTCATTGAATTGTGTAAATCAATCATAAAAGCTAGAAAGGCGAATTGCTCAATTCAGTTCGGCGTCTCGTCCAATATGAGTGCACTGTTAGTTGTGGCATCCTTTCAATTGGCTTGTGCTTTGGAATCCAATGAATTGTATAAATCAATCATAAAGCTAAAGAGGGATGATCTTGTAGTGTAAAAGGGGACATGTTAAAACTTTTATGGATTCATATATGGTAGTTCATATACCTAACCTAGGCTATCACCCCTATGGATGCCAAGGCATCTAGGCAACCATCTGGTGATTAGTTGGGATTTTACTACTAGTGCAACATGCAACCATTATGATTCTTGTAATTATGGCTGGATTTATTGTCATTCATTGCCACTTTCTTCATTACACTAACACTTGACCTGATAACTATATATGACTGTAGTGACCTAGTTCTCTCTCCTTTCGTTACATCAATTATTTTTCTTTCATAAGGGCAATCTCATTTTTTTTACATTGATACCTGACTTGGCAAATTTCAACTCAATTTGATCGTTCTGACTTTGCAAGTTGCATGAATTCCTTTCTTCCGTGAGGGGGATTCATTGCCTTTTATTTATTTATTATTATGTTGAGACTATCAGTTTATTGTTGAAGCGACTTAAGCAACATGATCAGGTGAGCCAATGATGGAATGTCTTACCACTGTAGTCATGAATATTGTTGTTAGAGATTGGGGAGCTATGTTCTACCATTATTCATGAATTTTGGAATGTTCTTAGAGATGCAAATAACACAACAAATTCTTTTGCTGAAAGGTGAGTCACCAAGGATGTCATATCAGTGAGAGATTCCTTAAATTTCTATGAAAGTGTTGCTGGGTTCATTTTAGTTTGAATATTGGGCTGTCTATTTTTGTTGTTTTTGTTTTTGCGCTCAAAAGAACCTTGCTTTTGACATGATCTTGTTGCTATGTATTGCTTACTACGTACTAACACTAACAATAATATACCAAAAAAATATATATTGAGACATTACCCGATAGCTATATGCTATTGTTCAGACCATTGTTATCAAGTCAAAATTTGAGATCGATTTGGCAGGGGAAAAATTTGCCAAATTTGGACAAAAGTTGAAAAGATTAAATTATAAAAAAGGTTTTGAAGATAAAAATTGAAAAACCATTAGCAAAGTAGGGAAAATATTAAAATTCTAAAAATTAGCTAATAATTGAAAATTTGTGATTTTATCATCATTTAGTTGTGATATTTATAAAGAAATAATAAGTTGCACTTTTTTTAATAAAAATATGATTTATTTCAGAAATATTTTAATGAAAAGGTCACGATTTAATTATTGTTTAGGCGCCTATAAAAGCTAATCCAACAGTAAAGGTCATGATTTAATCGCTCTTTTTTTAAAAGAAATCGAAAATTTTCATGACTAAGCTTCAGAGTTCTGACCTAGTCTAGAACCTCCAATGACATGGCATGTGAATTCATGTATGTTCTCTAGCCGTTTAAGTACCTAAATTGTTAGATCCATCATTTGTTCAACATTATCAGCGTCTATCCCACTGCCTAATTCAAGGTCAATATGAACATTCTAATCGTCCAATAGTTCATGATACACATTCCTGGTTACATTATGCTTGAATGGAAATATTTTGGTAAGAGCGGGTGGGTATGCAGTGATCAACCCGATACGGAAGCTGTGCACCATGCGGACACTGAGATGTGTGCGGACTTAAAAGAGCATGGAGATTCGGGTGGAGCATGACTCTCATGCCATGTGACGGTGATCATGTTGCTGCGATATGCTAGACCTTTTAGAAATTGATCAAAAGTTGCTTGAGGAAAGCAAAAATTATTTATTCATGGACATTGTGTTAGTTTCTTTGGCTGATAGTTCTCTAATTACAACCCTACATATGGTCAATGATAGTCACTGTGGTGGGGTCCTAGGTCGGTACATGATTGTTGTGCATAAATCAACTTATATTTTTTATCCTTGAACCGCTGAGGATTACTTTCCATGACGGATGGTTTGCATTTGGGTCTTGTGAGCAATTTCACTAGTCTCTACTTGGACTAAATAGCTCTACCAAAGTATTCTTTGTAAAACCAATGGCACAAACTGATGCACTTTATATCACTTGCTATATTCCTTCATATCTATAATGGCAAGTTGAGATCCACATCGGTATATGAACAAATTATGAAATGAAAACCAAAAAGGTTTGACATCGGGATTGGGCCTGTAGCCCAATGGAAGGTTGACAATATTGCAACCTTATGATCGCAGGTTCAATCCCAGCTTACCTATTAAAAAGAAAAAAATGAAGACTTGACATCTTATCAAACATTAATCAACATTCACTCAACTAGTTCCAACATGTACAAAGTAGAAGAAACAAACTTAGTACTATAATTAATAAGCATAGGTATTAAGAAATATGAATCACTAGTTCCAAGATATACCAATATATGACATAATGTTCAAACCTAAAAAGCATTATAGTCATATAAAAGGAATGCTTTCGCCGTCAACTCTTCAATTATTGTATATGCTTTGGATCCATGTGTTGCTTCATCTCCATCGCCACTTCTAAGTATTCTTCTTCCATGATCATAAATCCTCTTTCGTGGGTGGGGTGCACATCATTTGTGACTTTCTTAATTATAGCTTAATGCTCTCACACTAAAAGCCAATGTAATAGGATCTTCACTTTTTGAAAGAATGATGGCTTCATATTTACAATCTTCCCAGCTCGACTCTTCTTTTCGTTTTATTCTTTTGTTGACAACAAAGATGGAGCATGGAAGGCTATTGACCATTGTATGTCTTGTCTCCTTGATTGAAGAGTAGACATAGTTGTTGCAACCCTTGAGCTAGAAGATTATCTACCTTCCTCTAAAGACTCACAGATAGATTGTTGACATGCTTTTGTATTTGTTGGACATATGACATATTATATTGTTTCTTATCTTCTTTTGCAGACTACATACTAGCCCCTACTTCCATACAAGTTACAGCCAATTTAACCTTGTAATATGTCGTCACGGTCCTTCAATTTTGCTCTAGATCTCACGCATCTGGCTGTTCTCTTTTAAGATGTGGCATTTCAATCTCTCTTTGTTTTTTATTGTCTCTAAATAATTCCTAATCTCGATTCCTAACTCAAGAGGGGCATTCTAACAAGGCACCAATTCCCTCCGTCATTCCATAAGTGCAGCTTATGTAGAGCAAATCCATACTTTACTATTGAAAAATGGTATTTTTGTTATTCTGTTTATTTTCTTCTATGAGATACTCAATTTTCGTACTTGGATTAAATTTATATTCTTACTTTCTTATATCACTAAAAAAATAATACCCCAAAATTAAATAAGAAATCCACCCCCAACCCTCCTATATTAGGGTCCTTCATCTTCATCGAGTTTTTTTGGATTTCTTTTTCCCTGAAATAATTCTTCAATGAGTTTCTTTCTAACAGATGCCTAAAATGATCTTGAACTAAGTTTTGATAATTTGTTGTTTAGACAAAACACTATGAAAAAATTAGATTCTAATTTGTTTGATCCAGTGTATTCAAACTCGACGAGTCGACTCGGCTCAAGCATGTTTCGAGTCGACTCGCCGATACACTCTTAACACTTGATCGACTTGCCGAGTCGACCCGGAAACTCAACCGAATTTGTCGGCTTGCCAAGTCAGCTCGTACCAAAGTTTCTTTAATTTCTTTAAGGATAAGCATGGGTTTTTTGTTTTCTTAAAAGGATTTTTTAGTAAAAAGCCAAGCTTTTATAAATATTAACCCTCTTGACAACCTAACTCTATCGACCACTAACCTCTCGAGACCCCAACTTCTCGGTGCGAAAATCCCTTGAGGCCCTTTCGAAGAAGAAGGAAAGAAGGAAAGAAGTCAATTTTTTTTTTCTTATTTGGCCTCAAAAAATCAGGGTTTGGGTTGAAAACCCTAAACCTCTTCTTTTTTCCTTTGATTCATGGTTAAAAATCACTGTGATTCACGATTCACGGTGATTCACAGTGGGTTTTCGTTTTGGAGCTCAAGCCCGAGGACTTTATTTTTGGTTTGATTCACTCCTTTGTTTTACGGGAGCTGCTACCAACCATCCATCAATTGCTGATTATCCCCTATTAAGTATAGCTGAATACCATTGATTACTTTGAATCGGACGATGGAGATTTTTTTCGTTCCAATCTTCTACACAACTGATATATATATATAAATAGCCCGAGTTGGACCGAGTTGACTCTACGCAGGTGACTTCCAAGTCAAGTCATGTTTTCGTGTTGTAAAACCATGGTTCGATCCCTAGAAGGAGAGGAGAATTAGTTTGGAAGTGGTTTTACAATAAACGCTTGCCTTTTTCCCTCACATAGGAGCTGGAGAATTAACTCCCCCCCCCTTGATATGATCCAAGGACCCAAGCAATCACCTAGGTCAAGGAAAGATTAGGTGAGTTTAGTTTAGGTGCTCTCCTAGGCAATTACACTTAAAACATTGGATCCAACTAGTGAAAAGCCTACATCACAAGATTATGCCTCTAACTTGATAAGGTTCAATGCGAATATGCGATGTTACTTGAAAATTTCCACATATGTTCTTTGAAAACTTGCTTTTGATAAAACTCTTTGGGTACAAGGCCGTTCATAAGCTTCATAATCTTTTGGTGTTAAAGGGGAGTCGATACCATTTGACAATCATTGGATCTATCACTACACTCTAGGAGGCATTTTTTGCATCTCAACCCATTTATGATACTCATATCTCCAAATCTCGTATCAAAAATAATTCTCATATAATTTTTTTCTTTAAAAATAAAATAAAATTTTACTATTTGGTAGGAAAGTGTTGGTAATTGTTTTAGATTTTTTTAAGCATTAATAGCAGATAAAAGACGATGAAGACTTCAACTTTCTTATTAACATCTCCTCTCATTACTTTAAGCCGTTGAAATGGATAAGCCCTATTGAGTCAAATGGCTTAGCAGTACTTCAGACTCCTATGTTGCTCTTGTGCCTGTCCAAATGAGTGATGGTCCATCCACATAATATTCAAATGTTCCATCCAATATATTCAAATGTACCATCCCAATAGATACGTACACCGAAGCAATATGTAGCAAAGTGCCAAAGTGCTAAGGCAGTATCCTATGTGTGAGGCTAATGTCATGAGTGAATCATCACATCCGCTAAGCTAATTTTATAACATGAACAATATTATATGCCTTTATAATTATGAAACCTTCGAAATGATGTAACATTTGTCTCTAAGGAGATGACGAGTTATGCTAAATCACTACCAACCACTGTTGTCATATGCGATCGCATATGCCATCAGGAAGGGGTGGATCACATATGCCATCATGGCATATGCGATCTAGGAAGTATGCCATCGCATACAATTGTATGCCATGGCATGCCATTACATAAAATTGTATGCTATGGCATACCATCGCATATGTGATAGTATGTCATCGCATACAGTGTATGCCATGACAAACTTCTCCAATATTGATTTATTATTATTATTATTATTTTTTTGGCTTTTAGACTTCCGCAAGCCCTATTAATAGGGGGTTTCTCTTCCTAATGCATACGACAACTCTCAAAGGTATGTTTTGGGTCTCTTTCCTTCTCTTTTGTACGGTCCACTTTATTTTTGTACTATTTGGACTTATTTTTTATATTTTCCCTTCTAACTAATGGGTTATATACTTATATTATATACTTTTTTTTCTCATTCTAGACACTACAAAATTAATAGAGCACAAAATTAACACAAACATTACTTTTCAATATGGAAACTTTGGGAATTTTTAGGATTTTTTTGAAAAAAAAAATTTATGCCATCGCATAATGGCATATGCAACCCGCATATGCGATGGCCCTATGCCATCGCATAGGGTCGCATATGCCATTTGACTACATTGCTACCAACCAAACTTTGCGATCAATGATTGGCATGATTTTCAAATAATGAAGTATGTTTGTCAAAATTAAAGCTTCATGTAAAATATACATTACGTAAATTGGATTCAATTTGGCACATAGAAATTGAAGTTTGTCTATCACAATTAAAGCTCCATGTAAAACTTGCATTATGTGAATTATATGTCATTTGTCATCCTTGTTATAAACGCCATTGTCGCCACCTTGTGTCACCTATTTGATGACTGACTTCGCTACTTCTATTTCTCCACTATTTTCCGCTTAGGGCTAAACCAGGGTTACCCACTGTGCTGGTTAATTACCGAACCGCGAATCAGTACGAGACGAACCGGTTCACGATACAGTTCGGTCAGGTTCGTGGGAATAGAGAGAATCACCTACCAGTTAAAAAGCACAAAATTTTTCGGGTTTGCTGGTTGTTTTGGTTGGGTTTGATGATCCTTTTCTACTTCCTATTTAATCTTGCCATCTCAACTTCTCTCCTGCACGAAAGGTGAGAACTGCAGTTGCATACTCTCCAAGTCTCAAAAGTGAAAACATTCATACTTTTCTCCAAAACGTAAAAAGCTTTGCGTCTTTTCCTAAACCATGAATTGTGCATATTTTATTTTGCAAACTATTGCTTAGCCAGATCCTTCTTTTATTTTTTGAATTTCAATCGAACAATGCTCCTGGTTATCCAAATCCTATTTGGATTGCAATCATGTGTAGTGTTGGGTTTATGGTGAGAGATAATATTTTGGCTGGATTATGTTGGATGTACGGCAAGCGAGGATGAGTTGGTTATATAGCTTGGATTGCATTCTCAGGTAAGCTGGGTTTATGGCGAGAGATGGTGTTGGTGGTTATATCAGCTCGTTTGCAATCTTGGGTAATGTTGTGATTACAGTGAGAGATGATGTTAGTGGTTATATCACTTGGATTGCAATATTGGGTAATAATGGGTTTATGGTGAGAGATGGCGTTGAATGTACGCTGGTGTTGGATGAGAGAGAGTAGTGGTGATAGTTGACTCTTTATCATCAATTGTCCAAAGTGTTGAACGTTCTATAAATAGAAAAGTGAACCAAACAAGTGAACTGAAGCGTACCAAGAAACAAATTGTCTCATCCTACCCCTAGTGAACAAGGTTCGCTGTAGAAATGGCGAACCGCGCGCCCTATTCTATCGGAGCAGACCAGGTAACATTGGGCCAAACTCCTGGCGCTACTCAATCCTTCAGTCAGTTACATCACTTCTCACTATTTCACTCGTAAATTTCTGTCTTTCCCTCTCTCCTAGTTCCTTGTGTTTGAATCACAAAAATCGTTCATACTAGGGCTGCATCAGGTCTCCTATGTATTGAGAATACAAACTTAACATTTTGTTAGTTGGTCATCATATTGTTTAGTGTACTCGGTTGCTTCTCTGCAAAAAGGAGCTTAGATCTCTTAGTTTAACATTCTAACCACAATGTAGTATCTTGTGCCCCTAGGAGCTCTTATATTCAAGTTCTGTTTCGATTTTTCACATTCCTTCTGCTTGCTGACTTTATATTATTTTTCAGTTAGTGAATAACCTGGGAGATTATTAGTAAACAGGTTCTTATATATTAGTAAACAGGTTTTTTTTTTTGTTTTTTTGAAATGAGTAAACAGGTTCTTATTAGTAAACAGGTTCTTATATATTGGTGTTCACTTGATGTAGCTTTAGAACTAAGTCTCTATGGTATGTGGGACTTAAAGGGAAGGATCTAGTTAGCTGCAATTAGAATTCTAATGCAATAATAAGAGTCTGAATAATCTTTGATTCTTGATTCGGTTGCACTGATCTTTTTCTGGCTGGGTACTTCATGGCCAATGGTTTGAGTTTCCTTGGTCCACCATCATTGCTTCCCGTCTCCAAACTGACATCTCATCCTTGAAAACAAGGACATCACTTACAGTAATTTGAATTATGCTGCACGTGTAGGAATCTCTGTGGCTAGGAAATTGCTCTTACTTGATCATTTTTATATTTATTGCTTCTACAGGTGTTAAACATTTTGACTTCGTCAAAAGAACTTATGTACCTCCTAAAGAAAGTTGATGCTACATATTGTTCTAAACCAGTTGGATCGTCCTCAACTACGTTTGAGTCATACAAATGTGTTCCATCCATCCGTCAACAGCTGCAGGTAATTTCAGAAAAAAAGTACGTTATATTAATTGTCATTAAGCCTGAGAATTCCGAACTCCCTGAATGTAATTGACAGAAAATAAGATTCCCTTAGATGAAGAAATGACTGAACTTGCGACTGCTTCTCTAAATCACTATGGCCCTGTTCAAAAGGCACTTTTCAAGTGTTGTAAAGAGGTGTATTCTCAAATGTCGTTTCTTAAAAAGCTCTATCACATGCTGAAAATAGTGGTGTGAGAAGCAGTTTGGTGCAGCTTCTCAACACAACACCATCTTCAACTAAAGGTGGGCAGGTTCTTGGATGAAATGTGTTTTTCACCCAAATCTTTTTCCTTTGAAAAGTGCTCTTTAAGGGTTTCCAAACAGGGCCTATGCATCCATCTTAACTTTCTTGTATTTTTAGGAGTAGAACGGATTTGGGTGGGTGTCTTCAAATTAGTTGTTATTATTTTTATTATTATTATGTTCTTTTTTGTGAAAGGGTGCCCGTGTCCATTATTACACGTTTTCTCTACCCTCTGTTGTTTCTTAGTTGAGTGTTTGTTGGCTTTTACCTGTTCTATAATTTGGGATGTTTGGTGGCTTATTTATTAAATCTGAAGGTTACAGTAGTTTTGTCTAGTTTTTAGAAATATTTCATGGTTGGTTCAGGACTGGGAGGATGGCTTATGTGAGAATGATGCTGATGGGTCCTTCTTACATGAGAACTGGAACAATGAATTGAGACTCTTCACAGATGGCGAAGATGGTGGGCATCAATTGCTTCAGGTGGTTTTATTGGATTTTTATTTTTTATTTTTTTAGTTACTTTTTTCAACAAATTGGAATTTTTTATTGACATTGTTTCCTTTCAGCTATAAAGGAATCTCTCTCTCTCTCTCTCTCTCTCTCTCTCTCTCTCTCTCTCTCCTGTGTGTGTGTATGTTTACTGTGCGATGGGTGTGAATCTGTCTAGGACACTGTTACATCTGTTTTATATCAGTGAATCTAAACCATTCTTTTTTTCTCTGATGGGATCATCAAGCCATGCTTTTCGTCGCCAAACAAGTGCAGGAATGGAAACAAGTTTGCCCCTGCCACAGGAAAGCATAAAAGAATATGCATCGACTGATACCTGGCTCCTATATTCTTGTTTTGAGGCAAAATCTTTCACTTAAAATTTAGGGATTTAAAAAACAAAATATTACCATGCATATGTAAGTCAAATATAGAGTAAGCTGAGATGACTTCCCACATGGACCAATAGACCCAAATTACTCTGAATATTGAAAAATTGTCGTGAGTTGCCTTCCCTTCTTTTTTTTTTTTTTTAACGAAAATGCCCTGATATTCTGGCTTTGAAATTCGATACAGGTTCCCTGTGCCCTATGGACCTATTAGTGTCATAATAGATTATTTTCCTCACAAATGGAGCAGTGGGCTTTTCAGATGTACCCATCAAATAGAGAATCCTAATGAATTAACCATGCGCCAATGTCAACAATTAATGGGGCAAGTCATGGAATATTATAATTCAGTTTATTGTGCTTTCATTTCTCTGCCTTAATGTTTTCTCTCTTTCTGCAGTTATTCATTTTACGTGCAGAGCACGAGGTACGAGCCATCTCCGGTGACAATATAGCACAGAACCTTCAGTATATTGATGCTCTAAAGGCCCAGATGAGCTACCTATTTGGTGGTTCGCCTGGAAAACTCAGGTTCTCACCAGAACCCATGCAGAGTAATCGTGATGAAATGTTCTCTCCGAAACACCCAGGAATTGGGAAGCGCACTTGGGCCGATGTCAAATACAAAGGTGACTGGATGAGGCGGCCCATTTCCGACAGTGAGGTGGCATGGTTGGCAAGACTGTTTGTCTGGTTTTCAGATTGGCTGAACGAGGTGCTCGGTCTCAATCAGATAGAGAGTGGCCAATTGGTGGATGACCCTGCTTGGTCCCACGTGGAAGTGCCGGGTGAGGGTCCTGTGGGTGGGCCCAAGGAAGCTGTGTGGATGGTGATGGCTTCTGTTGGGTCCTGGTTTGCGTTTTTAAAACAAGCGGTGGTGAGGTTCATGAGAGAGCATGGGTTGAGGACAAACTTGAGGATTTTAGCTTCAAAGAAGGTTGTGATGGTTTTCCTTGTATATGTTGTTGTTTGTGTATTGAGGAGGGGCCTTGGGGGGGTATGCTCGCATTCTCTGTTCTTTCGTACTTCCTAATGTAAGGTTAGGCGTACCTTTTTGAGAGTTATGATGATGATATACGGCTGTACATAGGAGAATTGAAGCTTCTGTTTTGGTGTTAAGCTGCCGTCGTAATTTTTTTTTGTACGTATGCTGGGATTGAGCCCTGTTGCAAGACCAGATCGCTTTGATTTTAGTGAATTGCCTACAGCGGAATACTTTACAATGCAATTGTACCAGGTACATTGGTCAGACTATGTTTCTTAATTTGCATTTCACTTGATTCGAAATTGCATTTGCAATTTGTAATTCGCTACTACCGTGTGAACCCAATTCGTTAGGGTAGGATGAGTCTTTTATTAAGAAATAAAAATATAAGAATTGAAGTTCACTTATTGTTGTATCAGAGTTCTAATTTTTTTTCAAAATTTACCCAAAACAACGAAATTTGTCACTATGCTCCAAACAGGCCATTTAGATTAATGGAAAACAACTTACGGTTTATGTACGGGTGCCAAAAGGGCTACAAAAGGCTGTGTGTGTAAGTATTCTTGTAAAGTGAATTTGAGTTGAATTTTGAAATCAATGAGTTTAATTGAAGTCAATATGTGAATGTAATATACACGGAGCCCCCAAATATGGCTTGTAAGCTTCACCCATTTATACAGTTTCGGTGGGGGATTGGCTTTTAGCTCAACTTGACCCATTTTATTATTTTATTTAAACAAATAAAGATTGCATTCAAATTACTAATGGCATCTTTTTAATTTTCAATTTTTTTTTTGAAAAATGAGACATGGATAACTAATTGAATATAGAATATTTAACCTATAATATAATGATATGTTATATGAAAGGTATCTTAAATGAATTAGTATTAGGTAAGCAACATAAGCGCCAGGTGACTTGATTCATGGAATCAGGGTCACTTTTTCGGTTGCGTGCTGATTTCTTCACGTTTGCCATGTTATTTTTTCCCTCAGTCACTGGGACACGTGAAACCATGGTACAGTAGCCATTACTTGCACTTGCTTTTTAACTGATTGCATCCAGGTTAAAAAAAAGACTATATTTTAGGAACAAGTGACATGTGAAAATGCAATTTGGGCCATCTGATGTAAAGTTTATGATTTGTAGATCCTTAGTGGATAAGATAGAAATGAAATATAATCTTCATTATGTGATTAAATATAGTCAAATGCTATTATTGATTTAACGGTTGACAACAATAGATTATACGATAAATATCGTATTTTACTCCAATCTTATCCACTAAGGATCTATAGATCATGAACTTTAAATCAAACGGCTTAGATTACATTTTCACATGTTACATGTCCCTAAATGATAAAGTCTTTTTTTTAACATCAGCGCAATCATTTAAAAAGCGTGTGCTAAGTAATGGCTCCCTTTCTAAAAGAGCAATATTTTTTGCTATCCAAGTTTCTTTTTGGCAACTGTATATCTCATGTATGGATTTTTTTTTTGAGTGGCAAAAATAAATTTTGTACCCTTTTTGTTCTTTCTCCATCGCCACCTGCACGACTGACCATCACCCCCACCATGCACACACACCTTCTTCTGCACCTTAAATTTTGCCTTCGTTTTTGTGATTTTTTTTCATTTCTTTCCTCACTACAGATTTTGCAACTATTTTTTGTTTTTTCTCCACGGCCAGGAGCACTACTTGCCATCGCCTCACCACTATGCTCACTCACCTTCTTTTGCATTTTTTTTCGCCTTTCTCCAGACCATAGATTTTGCACCATTTTCTATTCTTTTTCTACCAACACCAACATAAAACTATTGCCCTATCACCATGCACACTCACTTCTTTCACCACTGCTCCATCCCCACTCACCACAACCAACATATTCTTCTATTATCTTCACCACCACGGCAACCACCCGATTCACGACCATCGAAGAGATGAAGACAAATTTATTTTTGTTTTCGTCGGTGGTTGACCATCGGACACATCTGTAAACCGATCAATGAACGACGACCTATATAGCTTGTGGGTGGCATATCGCCAACGCATTGGACTTTTATGATTCAAAGATAATAAGTTTATAAAAATACAACAAAGCTGAAGAAACTAATTGCAGTGAAGATAGAGTCTCTATTTACAAATTACAGAACCGTTTCTAATTATATGTATAGAGAGGGCCGCGGGATCTGCGCCCGGTTATCCATACGCCAATTGAAATGGGTGTGAGACTTAAGCTCTTTTTTGTGAAGTGATGAGTGGCATAAGACCACACTTTTAAAATATTTAAAAAGTTAAATACCATTTTAGCCTCATTCTTGACTTTTTAATTCCCTTTCTTTTTCAAGTATATGTTATTCAAAAAATGTTGCTTCCTGTATCAAAAAATGTAGCGTCCCGTAGCGAAGCGCTAACACCTCGGCCGTGTAGCGCCGACACTCCGAAAATTAGGTGCCAACACCCCAATAGCAGGGAGTAAGTGCCTCATTTTAGGGGTGCCAATGCCTCTATATCAAGGTGATGTCTAGTTTTAGGGGCGTCGGCACTTCGTTTTAGGGGTCTCAACGCTTCGATAAAAATAATTATTATTGAAACGCCAGCGCCTCGCTTTAGGAGCGTCAGCGCTTCGATTTAAAAAAAAATTATCGAAGCATCAGCGCGTCGTTTTAGGGGCGCCAACGCTTCGGTTTAGGAGCACCGACGTTTCAATAATTATTTTTTTCTCTGAAGTGCTAACGCCCCCTTTTTTTTTAGCGAAGCGTCGGCGCCGGGGTTCCAGCACCTCGCTATTGGGGTGCCAGCTGTCACGGGGGCCCAATCCGATACTAGCTCTCACACTCGGGTGGCACCTCAATGCCGCGTACAACGAGGCCAGTCTACTAAATCATCAGACTCTGATACCACCCGCCTAGAGGACAAGAACTCCCGTTCACGGTTGCTTTTTTCGGAGGCCAACCATTAATCGCATTGCGCCCCTTACGACACTCATGCCAGCACCTTTGTGTACGTTTCCCAAACACACTGATTCTTTACGCTGTTGTCCCATACCAGTGCTATCCATCACCATGTCATTCACCAAGCATTCGACTTCTTCGAAAGCTGCACTGAATCAACTATTCAGCCATCTGTCTCTCACGAACACCATGCCTTGTCATCTCATAACAAAGCAACGAGCTTTTTACCCCTTCTTCAGTTCAACATAGCCCACTACAATTTTTGTAGTAACTCGCTTAACTGTATCCTCGATCCTGGCCCATCGCAACTCATTGATCCTTTGCACTGCCTCATACCGTTGGTCTAGACCATCATATCATGTACTAGCAACCGATGTTGAATTAGAGCGCACCTCATCGCCTTGAGTCACCAACGTAGTCCCATTTGGAATGATCTGACTTCAAGATGTCCCGTGCCCTCTTGGCACTATATCGTGTGCCCCGTTAGCACCAAGATGTCGCGTGCCCTCTTGGTACCACATCGCGTGTCCTCTTGACACTAAATCATCTCATTTGGATCGAACTTGGCTCTGATACCATCTGCCACGGGGGCGCAACCCGACACCATCTTTTCACACCTGTGCGGCGCCTCAATGCTGCGTACAACGAGACTAGTCTATCCAACCATCAGACTTTGATACCACCCGCCTAGAGGGCGGGAACTCTTATTCACAATTGCCTTCTCCCGATGCCAATCATTCATCGCATTGTGCCCCTTACTACATCCATGCCAACACCTCTGTGCGTCGCTTTGCCTACTCAAGTTTCACCCTCGCGCACTCTGCAATAGTACCTCACTTCGCAATAATAGCATGCAACTCCCCATGTCGTCCCATTCCAACATAACTCAACATACTAAACTAAGTTCACCATCGTGTGTGTTCCCCGTTATTAACATACGTTTGCATCCGGCTCTAAGCTACTATGCCCTATCGTGTCCCATGTAACCCTTGAGTGCCTCCCTCGTTGCCCACCTATGTGCACCACGACTCCGGCACGGGGCATATGAAAACCTCACTTTGAGTGACACATGACATTGCTGAAACTACGTCATAGATCTATCCTTTCAGGCTTAGGAAACCACTGCGCACCCTTCAATGTTGTATGATTCCCGTGTGTAGGGGAATAACTCCATAACTCCCTTCCCCCAAGTATGGTTTAAACACCACCTCAAGCCATCCAGTAGAAGAACCTTAAAGGTACTGGTTTGACATACCACCATGGCACATAGACTCCTTCCGTGGCATACAGTGTCATTCTCCACACCAACATGCCCCTTGAGACCAGCTTCCACGCCTTACGCGCGTCTAATCGTTACACTAGATTCTCACCTAGCTCGAGTCACCGTTGCACCATACATATGGGGAACACGCACGCGCCGCAAGGCCTCGTGCATCCGCGCTCACGCGCCACACTCCTAACACCATGGCCTTACACCCTACCTGCTAGCCAACCAATCAGCTCACGGCCCCCACGCCTTCCTGCTATTACCCCGAGTATTGACCCCATTACACAGTGCTTCACTGCCGAGGTGTTAGCACTTCTCTATCGTGCGCTCATATTTTTTGAGTAAAATATATTTAAAAAAATAAGTCTGACACTTTTTTAGAAGAAGAGAGAGAAAAGAAATTGACTTTAAAAAAACTTATAAAAAAGTCAAGAATGACAGTTGAAAAGACATATAATTTTTAAAATGTTTTAAAAGTTTAACCATAATTAGTAAAGTGGTCTCATGCTACCCATCACTTCATAAAAAGATGCTACGTGTCACGCCCATATATATATATATATATAAAACTAAAAGTATCTCAAGCTTACGATGCCCCGCTTTCATCACGGGGCATTCTAAGACCTTGGGGAGCATACCCACAGAACAGGAGTCACCACTCAAACTTAAGGCCTTGGGGAGCATACCACAGAACAGGAGTCACCACTCGAACTCAAGACCTCCGGGAGCATACCCGAGTGGTCAACTATGGTGAAACACCTTGGTGGGTGTTCTAAAAGTTGGCATTAGGTACTTGATCCGACTGCTAGCCCTTTTGGTCCTAAGGTCACTTTTTGGGAATGTGTGTTATGTAAAATCATCATTTTATTTTTTTTTAATGTGATTTGACTTCAATAATCTCAGGCCTCGTTCGGGTGTTTCCTGATTTTTCCCAGAAAAGCTCAGATTTAATTACTATTAAATCCAAAAAGAATAAAAAATACCCATGAAGATAAACGTCCCCAAGAACCAGAACATCAATCTGCAAAAACCCAAATGACAAAACAAAAAAGGAGGCACTAAAATTCACGAAAAAAAAAAAAACCTGCATTCAAAATAAGATAGCTCTAAGCCAAATAAAATATCCGTAAACAAATAAACATAAAAAAGCCAAACACTCATTTAAGAAACGAGATCTATGCCGTCAGATTTGAAGACTACAATATAAAATCGATAATTCTAAAGATAGATATGAGAAAAAGGGGATATCGACTCTGTACACAGTCGGTACCGATCATTTTAAGAGTCGTCATCGATTCTGTACAAAGTCGTCATTGGCTCTATACAGAGTCGCCATCGATTATATTAAAAAAAAAAAAAATTATGTAATCGATAACGATTACATCTTAAGTCGATGTTCATCTTGAGTGTTATCGATTACATAAAAAAAAAAATTTTAATTAATTAATTAATTAATTAATTAATTATTATTATTATTTTTTTTATGTACCAGATACTGTATTTGAAGAACAGTGGCCTTCGATTCAAATGAAGTACATTTGAATCTCTGCAAGCTCCAGAACCAGGCGCCCTACTGGATTGATCAGATGGTTTAAATCAACTCCAACTGTAGCCATGTGAATGCACTGCAAAGGGAATCGGAGCAGAGATGGAGGCAGGTGTTTTTGAATCGAGGCTGGCCCCTACCTATCGCCATGGATGGTTGGGGAAGACGATGCAGTAGCTTCAAAGAAGCTACTGCGTAGCTGGGGAGGACACATAGTTTTGATCAGCTGCATAGATGGATGAGGAGTATACTTCACCAACTCAGATTCTGAGCTCAGAATCTGAGCTAATCCGAGAGGTTTGGTCGGACGACCAAACGTCGTTTTCACTCAGAAAACACTCAGATTCCTGCTTCCCAAAATTGGCTCTCGAACGTGGGCTTTGCTCAGATCTTGCAAAAAAACTCAGAATCTGCCCAGATTCTGAGTATTTTGGGTTACCGAACGAGGCCTCAAGATGTATGATACTAAATATTGGGTCAAAAGATGACCTCCATCATTTGATTCAAATCAATCAAAGGTCATCTAAAATTAATGATATGTTAAAATTTATATGATATCCGTTAATTTTATATAAAAGTTGTCTACTTTGACTCAAATTATGGTGATCATTAATCATCTTAATCTTTTACGCCAAAGATCCTTAAATTATGAAACGCCAATCAAACAATACATATAATGCTTTCAAGTATCAAACATACAAAAGCTTTACCCTAATGATAAAGTTATTGGGCACTCACGCTACTTATGTGATACTAATTCTAATTTATTAGCCTAAAATAACAATGAGAGCCACTAATTGCACAAAAAAATTGTATTGTTTCATCTTATTAAACAATACTTGGTATTATTGAGACTTATGCCACATGGAAACATCCTCCAAGCCATCTGATTTGAAAATTATGATGTAAAATCTTTATTGGCAAAATATGGCATAAAATGTATCTCTATCATATGATTTGGCACGATTAAAAGCCCATAGTCTATGATTCATTGTATTGAATGGGATGATAGAGATTATATTTGTTTCCAATCTTTGGCACAAAAATCTTCATATCAAGGCCTTTAAATTCAAATTAGATTGTGTAGATGTTGTTTACATGTGACACATGTCTAAAATAGTCAAAGTCCTCACTTTAAATTTGGTGCAACAAGATAATTTTTCGACGCGCGGAGTTAGGTTAAACCTAGCATGGCCTTCTCGGGCCGGGATAAGATATCTTAGGCTGGTCCTATCCCAAGCATAGAAGTACTAGCCCCAAGCTTGGCTCTAGCAAGTTGGGGTAAGGTCAAAAGGGAGCGAAGTCACTTCTAGCTTCTTTCTCTTGCCCAGGCCAGGAGTGAATGCAAAGGCCTTCTTTACCTTGATGTTGAGCTGCCCCTGGAAATACTCCTTCAGCTCCGCCTTCTCCGACTTAGTTGTCTGCCTCTCCGTCTCAAGCTGAATAGCAAGCAGCTGCAGCGGCCTCACGCCGAGCTTCGGCCGCCACCTTCTCAGCATCCAGGGCCCTTTTCTCCGCTTCCCGGATTTTGTTCTCGGCTTCTATGGCTTTGTCCGGGCTCTTTTTAATTCTATTTTTTTAGCTTTTTTGGGGGAGGGTTTTTTGCAAATACCTCCCTGAGTTATGCTGATATTACAAATAACCCCCCCAATTATAGTTATTTGCTCTAAACCCCTTAGTTAGTATTTTGGTGTTTATAAAACACCCTCTATAACAGATGCAATTTTAAATAGTTAATTAGCTGTTAAAGAATAGCCTAAATACCATATTTATCCTTTTAAAAATTAAATTACTAAATTGCCACCCTCTACACGTGATTAGAATTGGCGGCCCTCCATATACAAAAAAGAGTAGTTTTAAATCCACCCACCAAATCTTTGAGTTCACCCACACTGAAAAACATTGACTCCATTGAATCGGACGATAGAGATCGTTTATCGTCCCAACCTTTCACACGATGGATCTTGAGATCACGGAGGCACCATTAGACGGTTGACTGCATTGAATCGGACGATGGAGATCATTTATCGTCCCAACCTTTCACACAATGTATCTTGAGATTATGGTGGCACCATCAGACAGTTGACTGCATTGAATTGGACGATGGAGGTTGTTTATCGTCCCAATCTTTCACACGATGGATCTTGAGATCATGGTGGCACCATCAAATGGTTGACTGCATTGAATCGGACAATGGAGATCGTTTATCGTCCCAACCTTTCATACGATGGATCTTGAGATCATGGTGGCACCATCAGACGGTTGATTTTTTATTTCATGTGGTACACACCCAAAAAAATGACCTTAAAATTAATTTTAACCGCGTACATGATGTTAAGGTCACTTTTCTAATATGTGTGCCACGAAATAAAACACTGATCGTCTAATAGTATGCCTAAATGATCTCCATCGTCTCATTCAATGCAATCAATGTGTTTTAGCGTGGGTGAACTCAAAGATTCGATGGATGGAAGTAGACGCGGTTAGGCAATCCAATTCCTAAACTAAAATAAAAAGATAAATTTTTTGTACAGAATGATAATATGAAGCACTACACTATTATTATATAATGGTTACCATTATACCAATGATGATATGGTAGTAAATTCAATCAATTGTATAATCAGTGATTCATCAAATGGTAGCAATCTATCGAATTTAAAAATTTTCTAATCCATAGCTGGGCCTCAAAGCTCAGGTTATGCGGGGTAGACTAAAAGGTTGGATGGACACGATATTTTATATACAATCTAGGAAATAAAGGAGTTTTAAACCGGATCGGATCAGATGATGAAGTAGGGGCTCGAGTCCGGTCGGCTATCAAAATTTTAGCCTGCCCCGACCCATTGACAACTTAGTCTTCACTGATTTTTAGGGTCTTGATAGTTGAAGGAGCAAGTTCTCAAAACATTAGACTCTTCACAAGCTTGATATTCTCTTGATGTCGATGATGGCCCAACAATGAAAATACTCAATCTGCATTATGAGTTATGACGTCACTTTTAGTAAACTCCACTTGAATACAACAAAGCTGGAGGATAAACCGAAAAAATCGGTTTTGTTTGGTAACCCAGGTTCTAAGGATCGACCAATACCGAGAAAAAAAATTGTATCGGTAAATATCGGCCAATACCAATTGGTCTTTCATTTGATGGATCTTGAATCATATAGGAAATTGGAGGGACGGGTATTTTGAGTGGAACATGTAGATTGAAGGTTTTCTTTTAAAGAATAATTGCATCGTTTGCCACAAATCTTCCATTGGTTGAGTATTCGTCCAAACGTTGGCATACTTTAATTGGGAATCACCCATCTGATGAGTCTTAAATCTGATGGGTGAATGAAGGGCCTTTTAGAAGAGTACCTTTAAATCCACCCACTAAATCTTTAAGTTCACCCACACTGAAACATGTTGATTGAATTGAATCAAACGATGGAGATCATTTATCCTCCCAATCTTTCACACAATGGATCTTGAGATCATGATCGTACCATCAGACGGTCAATGTTTTATTTCACATGGCACATATCTCAGAAAAGTGACCTTAACATCACGTGCATGCTTAAAATTGATATGAAGGTCACTTTTATGGGTGTGTACCACATGAAATAAAAAATAAATCGTCTGATGGTACACCCATGATCTAAAGATCGATCTCATGAAAGATTGAGACGATAAACAATCTCCATCGTTTGATTCAATGCAATTGATGTGTTTGAGCATGGGTGAATTAAAAGATTTTGTGGGTGGATTTAAAAGTAATCCTTTTAGAATAGTGGTAAATTAGAATAACATGACTTATAAATAAAGGTGAATGAAGCGTCTTTTAGAATGGTGATAAACTTTAATGGCATAACTTATAAATATAGATGAATGAAAGGCCTTTTAGAATGGTGGTATTTTTAAAATATTGATTTTATTAAGGGCAAAAAAGACTTTCCGTCTATAAACTCACGGCTAGTTAATGGCAGGGGTTATATGAAACAGAAACACAAAAATAGGGGCGGTAGAATAAATACTCATAACTCATAAGGTTTTTTATAATATTAGCACAATACAGGGGTATATGCAAAAAACCTTTTTTTTTTTTTAGTTAAATTTTTTTCAAATCAATTTTTTATATATAAATTGAAGACTATGGTATGGCCATTGAATGTGCAATGTAAGGAGGCGTCACATCCACTGTTGCGATCCAAGCACATGTACGCGCCACTTGGGCTTAATTTAAAAAGATATCTGTCAGAAGACATGGCCTCTATTGATTTAGTAGTTCTTAAATTTGCATTCAGCAAGTGGTTGGGCTTCTATCTCAGATTGGTTTTCTATTAAAGATAGAATTTGATAAGTTTAAATTAAGATTAGAGAGTTTAGGAGGGAAATTGAGTAATTATTTGCTTATTTTTGGGTGGGGGAAGGTGAAAAGGGTGGTGGGATGGTGTTCTATATGAAAGTGGTATTCGAATGTAGACAACATTACATATGGGATTAAGGAGGTTCCAGTTGCCACCCCCAAAGTTGTTAGTTACTTGTTATTCATTTATATCAATAAAAGTTGGGACAACGACAAATGATAGGTATGAGAGTTCGATTCCAAAAAATGGAGGCAAAGATCAAATCTCACTCTAAGAAGGCTGCAAGAAGGAAGGTTGGGTCTTTGTCGAAATTTTAAAGAAACTGTTTGCAATCGAGGCAAAACACGGTAGAATGTTAAGGCTATAATTCAAGAAACAAGATGGCGAAATGCCTGATGAGGGCTCTTCTAATGAACTGACCGCCAACTTCGCTTCTAGGGATCTACAAATAATCCCCATCACCAATATAGTTGGTAGAGTGGGGGAGTTAGAAATTGAAAATTGCAGCCAAGACGACTCTAAGGAAGGTAGGTCATACACAATGACAAAGTTAAAGAAGTCAGGAGCAGTTTTGTCGGTGGGGTTCCTCGATCCCCTACTAGGCTACCACTAGATGAGAAATCTCCATGAAGGAAGAAGAAATTAGGCAATTCTGATAGCGATGATAGTGAAGAAGACCGACTTTGAGGAAGAAGGGTCATATATGACGACAAGATTAAAAAAAAAAAAGGTGTAGTTTCGCCGTTGGGGTTCCTCAAGCCCCTAACGGGGGATAAGAAGTTGCTTTCAAGGGAGAGAAAATTAGGCGAAGCTAATTTATTTGTGCCTATGTCGTTTTCTCTAATCTGACAACTCTATTCAAATTTGTACAAGATCCCATTCCTCCTTGCTTTTGAAGCCTAGAGGGCGATCCTCGCGAGTGCCATTGGAATTCCCTCATTTTCAATCCTGGGGACAAGGTTGAGGTTTAGGCCCTGATTGATAGCAATAAAATTCTAAAGAGGAAATGAAATCAATTTCTTAGTTGATTTCCTAGGAAATGATTTCCTCTAGAAATGAATATTCCATTGTTTGATTAGTGTGTTTGATAAATGAATTTCATTGGACACTGATTTCTCTTGTTTGATTAATATCTTTGAAAATGAAATTTTAAATTTTGATCATTTATTATTAAAGTCAAATATTAACCAATAATTTTTTTAATATTATTCTATTATCTTACAAATTAATACCATCGTAATAACTATTTATTACTAAGTTACATAAGTTAGAGTTTGAAAAGTCAAACTCAAATAAAAAATCAAATTTTGACCAAACTTAAAATTTTGATAAAAAAAAATATGTAAAGCTAAATAACAAAGTTGTAAATTCTAGTATCTACTGTAAGTTTATATGTTGAAATGAAATTAAATTTTTATAAAAGTAAAACTTTGACTAAAATTTTAACTTCGACCAAAATTTTTTTTTGCAATGTACCAACAAGTTATAAAAGTCCAATTATAAATTAATATAACAATATTCATATATATCTTTAGGTTACACTAGTCAAAATTTGATCAAATATTCAGTTTTAATAAAGTCAAACTTTGACTAAACGTAAAACTTTGATTAATAAAATTTTTTAAGACTAAAGTACAAAGTTATATAGTAAATGCTAGTATGTATTATATATTGAAACAAAATTAAAATTTTAAACTTGAAAAAAAATTTAATTTTTTAAAAAAGTCAAACTTTGATTAAATTTTTTAACTTTGACCAATAAAAAATTCGACAATCTACCGCCAACCTGCAAATTAACATAACAGTATTTGTATCCATCGCTAGGTTACACTAGTAAAATTTTTGACTAAATATCAATTTTTTAAAAAGTCGAACTTTGACCAAATATAAAAAAAGGTAAAATAAAATATGATAATGTACTAGAAAGTAATAAATTAAAAAAATGATAATCTCATTAGGGATACAGAAGTTCAAAAAAATCAAATTGTATTAAAAAGTCAAAGTTTGACTAAATATCAAACTTTGACTGATTAAAATTTATATTATCAAAATATAAATAACAATAGTAATAATCACTATCTACTGTCAAGAGACACTTTTCAACTTTTGACTAAAGTCAATACTTGAATAAAAGTCAAATTTTGACTAAAAGTCAAATTTTAACCAATAAAAATGAGGCAATGTATTTTCAAATTATAAATAAAAATAATGATAAATATTTTTAATTATAATATTTCATTAATAAAAATTTATAACATTTTATGAAAAATCGAACTTTGACAAAAAAAAAATTGTATTGATACGATATAAATTTATGTAGTAGTAGACTCTATCTATAAGCAGGTTTCAAGTTTGATTAAAAATAAAATTTGTGTAAAAGTCAAAGTTTGACCAAAAATCAAAGTTTGACTAAAGGTCAAATTATTAACTAATACAATTGAGAATCTAGTATCAATTTATACATCAACATGGATGTATCTCTTTTTCGCCATCAAATTATTAGAGTCTAAGTTTAATAAAAAAATAAATTTTAATTTAAAGTCAAAGTTTGACCTTAAGTCAACCTTTGACCCTTAAAATTTTGATAATATATTACTAACTTACAACTTATTATCATATTTCAGTAGTCAAAGTTTAATCAAAAGTCAAGACTTTATATAGCTTATAAATCTAATTAAAGTTTGATTAAAATTCAAACATTGAATAAAGTCAAATATTAACTAAAAAGAGTATGATCCAGATAATGTAGTGGTCATAGCGATCGTATTGGTATGATGATCATAAAAATTGAAGTTACTTTTTAATAGTCAAATTTTATTTTATTTTTGCTTTTAGGTTTTTTACAAGTAACTTTAGATTTTCAATAACAAAACATTATTATTTTGTTAATAGGAAACTCAATTTCAACCACTTGAAGGGTTGAAATGATTTCCTCCTAAAATGATTTGGTGTATGGAAATTCAATTTCCATGCAGGACGACTTAATTTCATTTCCATCTCCTTAAATAGCTATCAAACAACAACAATTGGACACTAAGTTTCATTTCCACAATGAAATTACATTTCTATGTTATCAAACAAGGGCTGAAGGGGGTAAAATGATACAATCATTGCATGTGCCACGTAAGAAGCACATGCACCTCCCACTTGGGCTTAATTCAAATTTAAGAGAGGGAGAGAAAGCATATCTAGTACTAAATATTGTCTCTGTTGAGAGGTTTCATTTAGTTTTGGTTTGGGGGTTTGCTTTGTTAGCCTCGCCGTTGCCCCCCGTCACGGTGTTATTGTTTTGTTCTTTATTTTTTGAGTCTTTGTTTGTGTTCCTTTTCCAACTTCTCGCTGATTTTTAATATATTCTCTTGCCGATAAAAAAAAAAAAAAAAAAATTGTCTCCGTTGATAGTAGTTCTTAGAATTAATTCAATAAATAATTGGGTTTCTATCTTGAAGTTGTTAGGACAAGATTGAATTTCTGTTGAGGTTAAAATTTGCTTATTAAAATAATGATAATGGCTCATGACCAACATTTAAACACCAAATATCATACACCATTAAAATATCACTTTTTATCTCACACCATTAAAGTGTTATTTATCATTGTGCCATATGGCACACATCTATGATCAATCTAAATTTCTCCAGTGGCAATCCATACTTATAAGTGGATGTAAACCATCTGACTAGTGAACTTTAATATCATTCATCAAAATTAAGAACTTCTATTGGTATAAGAATGCATAGATCGGATGATTTGACTCTCCCAAAAAGTGTATTTTTGGACCCATAACCCTTCAATTGATGATATGTCACTTTGACGGTATGAATTTTCAAGATCATAAGTTAATAAATGGTGTAAGATGATTTAAACACCATTTGGTGTTTAAATGATGATCACGAGAGTCGGTCCCAATAAAGATTAGAGAGTTTAGAACGGAAAGAAAGTCATCAAAGTTAGGCTATTATATGGGAAAGTCTTATTTGAATGTAGACAGAGTTCCATACAGGATTAAGGAGGTTCCAGTTGCCGCCCTGAAGTGAAAGTAAGCTAATTTATTTGTGCCAAACGACTGCAGAAACAAAAAACTACTTGTTTAAATACCAATTTGGTTGAATTGTATTTGTTTAAATACCAATTTGCTTGTTACAGGTTTCTAGCCATATGATAAAAGAACTTGTGCCTCAATATGGTTTTTTGCTCATATGTTGTTTAGCCGTCCATTTGTAGGCTCTTGTAGGCCGTTGAAATGGTACAAATTGTTGAATATCACAATCTTTTGGCTTGATCTTAGCTAATATGTTGCCATATGTACCACATAAGGCGGCCAACATATAGATGGGATTTTGTTTTTGGATGACTCACCTTAATCCATCAACCGACCATCTTGGTCTCCATGTAATGTTTAAAATAAGTGGGTGAATTTCGAGATTCACTTATCACCAATCAAGTTTTTGGGGGCAATTGTCTCTTTCTCTCTTCGCATATATCTACCCAAAGATTCGGTGAGTGGAATAATGAAGTGGGTGACGTTATATATATATATATATATATATATATAACCTAGTTCATTTCCTACACTTTTTTCCTTTTATGTCACCTATGTTTCTGGTCTATGTTCATTGATGCTCTTCTGAATTCTAGGGTATACAAGAGAGATGGTTCTATCACAAATTCATGAAGCCTTCAAAGGGACAGTGGAGAGGATTACTGGTCCTCGCACGGTTTCTGCTTTCAAGGAGAAAGGCGTTCTTAGTGTTACCGAATTTGTTGATGCCGGCGATAATCTCGTTTCCAAGTGCCCTACTTGGTCTTGGTACACAACCATTAGCAATATAGGTTTCGATTTTGTTTATTGTTTGTTATCACATATTTCACGAAGGTTTCTAATCTATGTTGCTTGAGGAATTTGCCCTTTGTTTTGTTGGATTTTTTGTTGTGATTATCTATAGTTGAAATTCTTGAATATAACTTCTTATTCTTCTTATTTATTTATTTTTAAATATGATTGTGTCACTGGTATAGATGTTAATTTATTTTTTGAACCAAATTATATTTATTGGAATAAAATTTTTGTATTATTTGTTTTTTATAAGCTGAATTTTTGAATATCATTTGAAAAACGATTTTTTTTATGTTGATTCTGATTGTATCGCTAGCCTTTGACATAGGAACATTTAACCTTATTGTTATACATATTTTCTGTTGTTTATATTTAATTTGGCATTTCGATAAATCTTCTGATAGTTTTATCTTTTTGTTATCTTGCCACGTGAACTTAAGACATGCAAATATCGACTGCATTTTCACCTTTCAAGACCGATTTTACCCTTTAGATTGCTGAGCTTATTATGGAAGCAAAATAGCTCGATCATTACATTAAGGAATAATGGGCCATGAACACCTTTTACTGTTAAGAGGCATGACAGCCCCATTATGCTATGTGACGTGTTTTGAGCAATCTAAATCATCAAGCTGGTAGTTTATATATTGAACTGAATCACTGAAGTGGGTCCCAAAATACACTCATTGGGGGATCTAAACCGTCCGATTTATACTCTAAAATGGATGGTTGTTCATGATCTTTTAATGGGCGAAATTAAAATGCGCCAATTAGATGGTTTGAATCCTCTAATAGGCGTATTTATTGGCTGAGCCGTGTGCCAATGATGGGCTGTTAGGTGGACTCCTTTGATTGATGAAACATGTGTCACATTTGGCCTAAAAGTGGATGGTCATGTGCACAATCTTCTTTTGTGTAGCTGTTTATAAAAATGGCTCTTTTGTAGTCTTTTTACAAGATTGCTCTTACTATGTGTCAGGGAAACAGGGGAACCAAGCAAGAGGAAGCCCTATCTACCCGCTGAAAAGCAGTATTTGATTACTAGAAATGGTAAGGAAATCCATTGCAGGCCTAATATTGTAAAGAATCCATTTGATTTTTGAGAATAAATGCTACTTCCCTTGCATTCAAAACGTAGAACTGGTCTGGAAATTGAGCTGCTAGTAAATCTGTGCTATGACATGCTTTGTGTGCTTTTTTTTCAGTTCCTTGTCTACGGAGGGCCATTTCTGTAGAAGAGGAATATGAAGCCGCAGGAGGGGAAGTTCTTCTTGATAATGAAGATAACGATGGCTGGTTGGCAACACATGGGAAACCAAAAGGTACGTTAGTTCTGGAAGTTTCATTGAAATCACTATATATATATATATATATATATATATATATATATATATATATATATATATATATATATATATATATATATTATTGTTAAATCCAGGTTTGCGTTAATTAATCAGTGGACAAAAAAAGGGAAAACCTAGAAAGAGCGCACTAAAGCTAGGTTAATGGGGAATGATTGGGCATAAGGAAAAGATTCCTGAGGAGCACTGGCCGGCAATGTGGTAAAATATATTAGTGAGACTCCAAGGTGATGGCCTACCATCTTAGCCTCATTGAACGACATTGCTTGAATCGCCCTCCACAGTTGTTAGTGCATCAGAGGTTGAAGCTAATGCCTTGAGACCTTCCTGGAATCCCCTTGCTTTTGCCTCCATAGAGCCTGCCCACTAAATACAAAATAAAATAGAATAATTGATAAACATAGAAGAGAGAGAAAGGATCTAAGAATGACATTAAAAACTCTTTTCCAAACTAATATCTTTATTCCTTTCGTTTACAAGAGTAAATATCTTTACAAACACAAGATTCTGAGCATGGCATTAAAAAATCCTTCTGCATGCATCATAGCTTTGTTAAACTTACCGAACTAAGCTTGTGGAGACTGCTTGAGCCAAGGTATGGTTCCCTTTTGAAACTTGCATACTAGACCTTTCTCCCATAAATCTGAAACTTGGAGGTGGTTCCATATGCACTTGTTGTAGATCCCCAGAAAGAACAGCATTATTCTTATCCAACTGGTATAATGTCTATGACAAGTCAGGAGCAATAGTTAAACTTACTCTTACAAAATTGAGCTTAGCCACGTGCAAAATTTTTTGCATAATCAATCTTGTATTGTATATATATATATATACCATTTAGCAACTAACCTGACTTTATATCTGCCAATCATTCTATCAGCTTTAGATTTCTGAGAGTAAACCCAGTGACCTCCAAGTCTGTTGTCAAAATCTGCGCCTAGGCCCCCGCTTGCCCCCCTAGACCTCACTCTGGGAGGGGCATCGCTTAGGCATAGCCCGCTTACTCCTTACCCACATTGGCTGTCATATAAAGACATTAGACTTCTAGAGGGCATTTAGGTGGGCCTACTAAGGACCACCACAAGGTATCAAGTGAGATGATGACCATTGGAACCAAGTTTTGTAAATTGTTCATTTTCTTTAAAATAATTGTAGTGATGGGTTGCGATTTAGAACCCTGACCTCAAATTACATGTGTTTCACCACTTAAGCTACGACCCAATCTCTTAAGACCCCAAAATTTCCAATCTTTTATAGGCTACTCAGAATGAAATTAGATTGAAAATTTTCAACTATCTCAAATTAACTTTAGATTTGGCCATAGACGTCTTTAAAATCTAAAAATTCTAAAATGCTTTTAAAAGAAATAGTCTACTTATTATTTTTTATCTATATAATTTGTTAATGTTGCGTGCTAGTAATGAGTTATTGTTTTACACTTTTAATCTACAATTTTGCATGATTTATTGATGCTTAATGAGTAAATAATCATGTTTTATCATTATTTGTTATTTCACATATTTATCATTATTATAGGCCCTCTGTAGATTACTGCAATAAGAAAAAAGAAGAAAGTAACTGCAATATTACTACCTAGACCCGCTTAGCTCCAAGTGGGGTCTACTACCTAGACCCCTCCTGGCGCATTTCCAACCACCCTTTTTTCCCTCTGGCAGTTTAATTAGACCCAAAATCCCATATTTTTTTCACGTGCATGCACTTTATCTACATAGCCTTTTCCATTCACAGTGATCAATAGCTTCTTGCAGGCTTGAGGGTTCATTAATGAAGAAGATTACATAAACACTCACTCTCTAAGAAGAGGACATAGATCAATAGGAAGCAACCTAATTAATCCGGTTAGGGTATAAAAATGTATCTTTTCTCAATGCAATGCGATCATTAAGATCAGAAAGTAAAACTAAAAGGGACTTGCCTAAGCGGAATGCCATCATGATTCACAAGTTTGGTGGATTCTAACTTCTTGTGTTTAACAGAAGTCTTCAATTCCTTTTGTTCGATTCCGTGAGATAGAAATGGAGAGGAAATCGTGGGTACAAATACCGCACTAATCAATGACCATAGAAGGAATATGCATTGAACTTTCCCTTATTAGGCAGCAATGAACTGTTATATGGAATTCCATGTCCCGATGAAGATTAAGACTTTCTTGTGGTGTTTATCATGGGATGGTCTTAACAGTGGAAAACCTAAATAAGACGGGCTGAAATATTGAAGACAAATGCGGGCCTTTGTGGTCTCACCAACGTATATGTGGGGCATCTCTTAGAGGAGGTTTAGCCGTATCTCGTGTACTGTGGGTAGATGTGCTATCCTTGGTAGTAGCAGTAGAATTAACTAAAGAACATAGAGGGGGGGGGGGATCATAGAATTAATTATGAAATCTTGTGTATTTTTGTGGCCGCATTTAGAAAGCCTTCTTCCTTTCATTTGATTCTCAACCGTGGTCTCTACCACGATTTTGGCGTCTCTCTCTCTCTCTCTCTCTCTGTGATTGTGAATCAGTATCCGATGACGATTTTTGGGAGCAACATCATAGGCTGCATTACTTCCCTATGATGTTCTTTGTGCTGGTATTTAGATAGAGAAGATACTTATGCTGCAAGAAGGGAAGTTCTTTATAACGCTGGCTGGTTGGCAACACACGGGAAGCCAAAAGTGTGTTGCTTCTGGCAGTTTATTAAGTTGGAATTAGAGTATCATTAGTATGATAGAGAATAGAAGATAAACATAGAACAAAAACTTATAAGAGGTGAAGTAGAGTTCAATCAATTGGGATTGACCCCTTTTATTTAATATGTAAACCAAATAAAACATGAGTATCCAATTTGAGAGCATGAGACATCTTTTGCAAAATGAGAAGAAAGGGCTCTCATTTTGCGTGGGTCTGAAAACACACATCTTGTGATCACGTAAGTGATCATGTGATGGTAGAATAGAACATTACTTTTTAGCTTGCACATATACAAGTGTGTGTGTGCGCGCGCGCGCGCGCGTGTGTGTGTGTGTATTGATTATTAAATGTATGTACAGATACAATGCTATACGCATAATTAGGATTAATGGCTCCTCAAAAGCCTTCCCGTGGCACCAATGTTTGATCAATTCGAGTCGTCAGAGCGGCAGCTCATATTTTAATATGAAGTGAGCCCAAAAGCTACTTATTAGGGGTTTTAAATCATCTGATCGATGCACTTTAATATGGATCATTATTCATTTCTTTTTAACAGTTCATACTAAATTGCTATGTTTTATGGTAAAAATCCTTTGATTGGGGTAGTTTTTGGACTGTGTAGTACAGATGATGGCCATACACGTGGAATACTTGAATTGATCTAAGATATATACCACGTGATGCCACATGCCTTAATAGTGACTTGTGAGGAGGATATCTTATAAAGCTTGTGAGCATAGTCATAAATTTTAGTGAATTTCTCCAACATTTCACCAAAATTTCGCGAAATGAGGGTCCACCGAAGCTTACGGTTTTCAACAAATCTTTGAAATTTTCTCAAATTTTTTTAATTCGATAAAATATTCCAAATTTTTTGTGTAATGTTATTACTCATGAAGTTGGATTCAGGAGTAATTATACTTTCCATTATCTCTTTATAATGTTCTCTTTATGATTATATCTCTGATGCATGTGGATTATATAATGAACCAATTTTATTGCTTAAAAACACCATTTTTAAACTCTATAAATGTCAATGTAAGTATTTGTATTTTTTAACAATTTATACTATTTTATTATCCAAAATTTCCAAAAATTTTCCAACTTTATCCGAATTAAATTGAAATATTGCTGCAACCGAACTTTGTTATTATGCTTGTGAGGAGACAGTTGTTCCCTGTAGTTTCAAATTATAAACATTGAATCTAGTGCAGTAGTTTGAAAGTAGTATGATGTGACGACCTCAAATCTCACAACTGCTAATCGTAAGATCTTAGACCATTACTCACCATAATTCATACATGAGCATAGCATCATATCACTTGCTTATCAAAGTAATTCATCCATTTATAACAACTACAAATTAAAGTGCATAACGCGGAAACTAAATAGTGAACTTCAATTCATACATAGGCCCAAATATAAAAAAAACATACCATTTAAGTTCAATAATTCACCAAATAAATTTATAATCAACAAAGAAATTAATAATCATGTTCCTAATAATAAAAGTCCAAAGAACTCAATAACTACTGCTAATGAAAGTAATAAAAGTCCATCAATAATAAATGTAATTAACTAAATGTTCAAAATATAATCCATAACATTCTGATAAGCTTATGGCTCAAAGCCATCATCTCCTCCATCTATCGCCTGATCATCGGCAACGGCGTCATTGTGTACCCAAACTCCACCATCATCGTTACCTGTCTCGTTTGGCCACCCAAAGAGAAGGATGTGACAAATAATGTCGTATGAACTAGACATGTAATCCCGTTCGACATCCTATGCATCCACTGATGCCTATACATTTATGGAAGAAGTGCATGTGTATGCAACATGGCAAACGTGAGCATACAATATCATAAACAAGGCATAACATGAAAGTTCATACAATTCTAACCCATTGAAGAATTTTGACATTATATTAATCATGAAATGTGAGTCATGTTCATTATCCTGATTCATGCTCTTCCATCATAGTTTTATCATTCATTACTTTTTCATATGTAGTATTTCAATTTCAATGCAATGTATGTTCAAGCATGCACATCATGCATCGTGTACGCATGCATCATAAGATCTTCTCCTCAGAGTTTAGATCTCTCGCCACTCACTGGATCCGAGCTGGTTATGGCGTGCAATGATTGACCGCATAGGTTCATTTCTTTCATATATTGATGACATGCATCCGTTTTTTTTTCATTCGTATCTTTCATCAGTCATCATTCATAACATTAGCATATCATTGAAAACCAAAGTTTCCCATAAAGATTCATCATTTCATCATCATTATATTTTTCATCAATCTTAATTCTTTCATCTTTTATGATATGCAATGGCATGTGCACTCTCATGATGCTAATCAGTCACATGTGCAAATTAACATCATAAATTTTTTATTTATTTTGAGGTTTACATCATTGTTTCATATTCTACGTGTTTCAAATAAAATTGCATATCAATTATATGTGTAGAAATTGTCATGGTAACAAAGTAATCATAAGAAACATAAATATGAAAATAATAGGGCATCATATCAAAATCAGCACTTATTCAATATTGGCTATTAATAATGATCATTGCTAGATATTTAGAATATTAAAGCAAGGAAAACATGATTTGATCATACCTATATCTCTAGTGAATCTTGTCCGAAACGTTTTAATCGAACGTTCACAATCTAATTGTTAATCACAACCTACATAAATATTCTTTTCAATTTAATAAGAGTTTTAATAAATAAAATACCCTAAAATATATATGTAATTATTACCGTCAAACCTCGAAAATACATAAAAAGTGTTTATTCGAAAATACTTATTTCCATTAATTCTCTTCTAAATCAATAATAAAATCTCCTTTATTGAATTCAAAATCGAATTCACTTTTATTTAAATCTAAAATAGATTTTAGACTCAACCTCTTTAATTAAATCAAAATAAAACACCATTAACACATTAAGGAGAATCGAAAAACTCTTTTCTTAATAAAATAACTTTTAATAATCATTCAAATAAAAAATAATGTAAATCCAATTTTCTTTGAAATCAAAGTAGAACTTAAATTTTTTAAACCTAGATTTAAATCTAACCCTTTTTTAATTATTTAAAAAGAAAATTAAATACATACCTTTTGAAGAGAATAAAATCTTCAATTGAATTTAGCCGTTTACGCTCCCAAATTCTCGAGAGAATTTTAAAGTATTTAATGGCTTCTTAGAAATCACTCTAAATCTCTCTCCTTAAGTTTTTAATGCAAAAAGGTAGAAATGATTTCTTTTAAAGCTAAAAGGTAAAGCTGTACTTATAAAAGAAAAAGCATATAAGACAAAACTTTAGGGTTTCTATTATTTAATTTCACCACCGTATTCCACTTTCTACTCTAACCAAATTTGTAGGATAGTATCTTATATTAGTCTAGTATCATAATGTAGGGTGTATAAGCTTATAAGACACAAGTTTTAGATTTTTCTAAGATTCTTATAATATTTTATTTTACTATTCTACCACCGTATTCTAATTTTATGTTCTTAGAAATTTTTTATAAGATAGTATCATATGTTACACATGAACATCAAATAATAGTGTATATAAGCTTATAAGATAAATACTGAAAATATATCACATATGCTCCTACCCATGGGTCAAAATATCGTCCGGAACTGATGCGTATCGTCCGATACGTATTGGTTTTGGGGGTCACCGGTACAGTACATTCAATGTACCGTACCGGTGCCTCCTGTACAAAATATTAAAATACTGAACGATACATACCAATGTATTGTCCGGAATCGATACATATTGTCCGGTACATATCGGTTTGGGAGTTGGACGATACGTACTGGTTTTCCGAATTTTTGACCCATGCTCCAACCAAGGTTTGAACCTCTAACCTCTTACTTTAAGACCAATGCTCCTAACCACTTGGTCTACCACGCACTTATGATAAAATCATGTAATATTTATTATTAATATATGAATTGGTGTGAAACTCATTAATTAAATTATTTAATTATTAAGTATCATAAATTATTATAAAAGAAAATATATTACAAAGCATGCATATGCTAATTATCATTTATAAGCGGAAAAGAAATCGATTCTTTACATATGATGCTTTATTGCTTCAAAAATTCAAGAGATACTGATACATTTTGGCCGATACAAGAACGGCTGGTTTGGACCGAGACATTTTGGCCGATACCTATACTTATTTTCCATTACCAAAGAACCAAAAGGCTTTGAAACAAAATAAAATATAAAATAAATAAATAAAACTGTGAAATAACTATATGTATTGTTTGTATCGGCCATTACCTACATGATACCGATATGTTATTTTTGATATCAGCACAGCCGAAATCCCTTACATATAGCTGATACATATTGGTATCAGCCGAGATTTACAACTGTGTGAATGGCATAACATGCGACACTTCTAAGCTGTTTGACGTTGTGAAGAGATCTCTCATTTCTTTTCTCCAGAAAATAAGAGCGATGAGGTAGAGAATTTACCTTCCATGGAGGCCCTGGAAATCAGCAAAAGCAGCAGGACTATTCAATCAATTTCCTCATATTTTGGTGGTAAGGATGAAGAAAATATTCCTGATATGTCAGAGTATGATGATCCTGAAAATCTTCTCGAGTTTGATGCAGTAAGTAATTATTTCCATGCAATTCTAAACTGAAATTTGGAGTTGAGCTTTTTAGATAACACCCTATTTATATGTGTGTTTTCTGATGCTCATTATTCTTTTACACAAGGTATCAAACTCGGCATCGGTATTGGGTGGTGGCCGATACGGGTATGGCGTCACTGATACCGTGTCGGCCAATATATATATTGGAAAAAAGCAAAAAGAAGTGATTGTATCCATGAGTATCGACCAATACTGTCCTGTATCGGTCCGATAATGATACCACCCCGATACTTGTATAAGAGTGGTATCGGTATTGGTTCTCGACGAAACCGATATGTATTGCCGATACATATCGGTATCGGCTGAGTTTTGATGCTATGCTTTTACATACGTTGTTGATTAATTGGACATTGTGCGGATGCCATCTACCAGTGCTGTTTAGCTTGCCCACAGTTTGCAACTATGCATGGTTTTTCTCTAATAGAAAATTTTAAGTTTGACATATAAATTGTTGCTTTATCATGAAATTACAATTTCTGTTTGGGTTTCTCTTCATCTGGCGATAAAATTGTGACTACACTTGTTTACTGGATCGGTATTAAGGAAATACCATTAAAACTAAGAAACTACACCCAGCAATAAGACCTTTGAAACGAGCTGCGTCGAGAGGGGGTCAAAGGAAAAAACATAAAAATACAACAAAAAAGAACGATAAGTGGCAATAGTACTGGAGGATTCCTCCAATGCATGTTTTGATCAACTGGAGAAAAATAAATTGTATCATACATAGAAAACTTATCTGAAAGTTTGGAGTATAAAAAGATAAGGCAACAATAAAAAATTTCATGAATTAAGGAAGCCCTCAAAACACCCCAACCATTAAAGCCTTCTTGAGAGCTTTGAATGATTCCAGGTAGATCCTATCATACATAGAAAAGTAAGCCTTCTTTGGAGCTCACTTAGATTCTGCAATGGCTCAGTTGTAGGAAAGAAAGATGAGAGATATATTTTGATTGAAGCAAAAGACTTTGTGCTTAGAAATTTAAGAATTGCGGATCTTTTCAAAAAGTGGATTTTAGGAGCGTTTTCTCTGTCTTCTCTAGTAGCCGCTCATCAGTCGCTGGTTACTGATCACTGACCAGTTGAAAGTCGCCGGTCATTGATGGTCACAGTGGCTGGTAGAGAGTATGGTGGAGAGGAAGAAACAAATTGGGAGAGAGAGAATGTAGGATCCCATGTTGTGTGATTTCAGGAAATGAGATTTAAAAAAATTCTACTTCTGTTAGAATTATCTAACAGAAGTATTTATCTGATTTTAAAAAATCATGTCATAGTAACGAAGCATTTGGTTTTATATTTAAAATTTTAAAATCATGTAAAATCATGATTAGTCGCGTTTTTTCTTGACATCCAAACTGGTCCTTAAGTGTTTTCCTGGTATTTTCTCTCTCATAGGAATCTAAGTACACCTCCATTAGCTGTCTCTTTAGCAAAACCCAAAATTGTTAGTAAATAATCATTGTGAAACCATCTTGTCCCGGAGCTTTATCTCCACCGAATTCAAAACCAACTTTTGTACTTCTTCCTTTCAAACTTTCTGTCTATCTTTGCCTATAGATTCATTATCATCATCATAGCCTTATCTAATCTATTTGGGTCGGCTTTGCGAGTCCTATTTCTCTACTCGTTTCTGATTAGCGGTAAGCTCTCTCTAAGCAATCCTTCATATCCCTTCTCACAGCTTCCATCCAGGTCTTCACTGGTCTTCCTTTTCACCTACGTCCTTGTACTTGTAGAGTCTCAACCATGGATTAAAATATCGTCCGATACCGATACGTATCGGACGATACGTATCGGTATTGGACTCGAACGGTACATTGAATGTATCGAACGATACATTCAATGTATCGTCCGATACAGACCGGTACCGATACGTATCGTCCGATACGTATCGTTTTGGAGCTCGGACGATACGTATCGGTAACCCGATATTTTAACCCATGGTCTCAACCCTTCGTACAGGGTCTGCTTCTAGCCTCCGATGAACATGTCCAAAGTCCAAACCACCTCAAGCAACAGTCAATAATTTTTTCCTTTATGGGTGACACTCTCAAATTTTATCTTATGTACTCATTTTGCCTATAGATTACTACTCAAAAATGGGGAAAATGTAATTCTTCAAGTGTGGGTATTTTGGGACGTCTTTCTCCTCAATAAGTCTACTCCCTTGTTTTATTCCGTTTATGAGCAGTACCAAGTGTGTTGAAGAACTAGATAGATTGTGAACTTGCAAATGAAAACAGATTTTGATTCTACTTTATCAAGAACTGAAAATATTCATGAACCTCAAAATTCATGGTAGATATCAGGACTTAGGGGAAAACATTTCTTTCCCGCTTTTTTTTTTGTGTGTGTGGGTGTTTTTGGGTGGGGGGGGGGGGGGGTGGTTGTGGTTTTGGTGGTTTCGTAGCTATTCCTAAACATTCCAGTCTCTATGTGCTTCTCTTGTCCATTTTGTGCTTCACCATCTTTTAAGACTTCTGTTTGTTGCTTGTGCATTGGTCCTTTGATAATTCTTTTGCAACTGGCGTACACATTTTTTCTGATGCATATTGATCATGTCCTGCAATTTTACTGTAAAAATTACTAATAGTGAGGTGCATCTGGTTGGAACGAATGCAGGCAACACTTGAGCCTACTTATTTGGTGGCACATGAACCCGATGATGATAATATTCTACGCACTCGAACATATGATGTTAGCATTACGTAAGCATTATGGTTTATGTTTTATTTTTTCGTAGGAAAAATACACCTTCCTACTGTAAGCTGCAAATAACATTTTTCAACAGACTAGAGTTTGTATGTTATTGTTTCTTCATATATGGTGTTCACATTTTCTTCATATATGGTGTTTGCATTGTGTATTAGGATGGCTATCTACTTTGTTTCTGAATGCTATCTTGGGAAATCAGAACTCTATGATATTCCCTTTCATTGCAACGATTTCTGGCTTTACAGTTTATTAATGATCGCTTGTCATGGTTCCTGTTTTCATTTTCTTTCTAGCCTCTGGGATCTTTCTTGGCAATTGCATGAATATTTGGTTCAGTTTGTAATAATGCCATGCATAGTATCAAAACTTGGCCAACATCGGTTTCGTCGAGAACCGATACCGATACCAACCCGATACAGGTATCGGAGTGGTATCGATATCGGTTTGATACAGGTCAGTATCGATCGTTACCATCTCTGTCTCAGTATTGGCCAATACGAATCTTTTTTTTTCATAAAAACGGATACGGTATTGGTCGATACGTCAGTCCAAGATGGATGGATACCCGATACTGATACCTCAATGCCATGCAGTTTGAGTTTTGGACAGGTAGTACCTTTAACCAGGATGCTATGCATTAAAATTAGAAGTCAAATGGTTGGAGCATGCAGTGACTCATGTCCCTCATCTAGTTCATGGGCATGGTGAAATCTAAATGATGGTCCCTTGCTCCACATGGTACCAAACCCTTGCTTTGGGTGCCACGTGTCACCATTGTGCAGGTTATACACACACACACTAAAATTCTCTCGTTTTGTGGCATTAAGTTATCTTACTTCACTTTTTTTTTTCCAGGTATGATAAATATTATCAGACACCCCGTGTGTGGCTTACTGGATACGATGAGGTTGTTCCCCATCTATTTTCTTTCCTAATATTTTAGTATATATGAACTGTGAAGCATTACAAGGAACACGATATATACAGTGTTATATTTGATTTTGTGTTTGGATTCTTTTGGAGCCAACATTTTGAGGTTTCCATATGAGCCATCTAGAAGGATGTTTACATAAGCTTTGGCCTGTAGCAGAATGATACATTGACAATATTGCAACCTCAAGGTCGCAGGTTCGAACCCAGCCGTGTCCTGTGAGAATTTACACTGAATTTTTTATGAATAAATTTAGCATTTTGGAAAATATTTTACAAAAAGATTGATTTTTACATGATAATGTAATAAAAAATGAGTGGAGAAATAGAACTCACATAGCCGAGCCCAAGTAGATGGGATAAGGCTGTGATGATAATGATGATGAGTCTGTAATTTAGTTCGTTATCTTTCAAAATTTTTGTTTTTAATTTACTACACTAATCAATTTGACTAAGAAGGGTTTGGGAAACGTGTATGTTGAAATTTGAGTACTATTATCCAGATGCTTCTAAATGTAGTAGCTGGGATGAGTAGTACCCTTTTGTCTTTTAGAATGATATTAATGCCAGCTTTCTTCCGATGGCGGATCAATTAGGAAATCATTGGAACTACAATATCACCTTTAGGGTCTGTTTGGATAAAAACCTTCTAACTGTGGATTTGGATTTAAAAATTCCATGGATTTTGAGCTTGTAGGAATCCACAGGATTCCTTCATTTTCTGCTGTTTGGAGAGATCCGAGTTGCTGCAGGAATCCGCTGGAAAATGGAGACAAGGAGTTGCGTTAACGAAACAAAAAAAAAACAGAGACGTGTTTAATAAGCACTACACTGCTAGACATGTTAATTGGTTTTCTGGGAACTAGGAAAATGAAAATTTGAGGTACCCCTCGTACTTTTCTCTCGAAAAATGGAAGAGTTTTGGACTCACTTTTCCGTGTCTTAAATCGTATCCAAACAATAGATTAGGTCAGGTTTCAGAATCCGACACTTAGGATTCTTCTGTTTTCCATGTATCCAAAAGGACCCTTAGATTACAAAGACAACATATTTTTTTTCTTGTAATATCAAAATCAATGAACACATTAACAAAACATGTCTCGTTAAAAGCATGAATTTTGGTTCCATGTTTT
Organism: Chloranthus sessilifolius; assembly: GCA_021018995.1. NCBI lineage: Eukaryota > Viridiplantae > Streptophyta > Magnoliopsida > Chloranthales > Chloranthaceae > Chloranthus > Chloranthus sessilifolius. The sequence continues at coordinate 46,197,535 of CM037589.1, read as the reverse complement.
ATATTTTGTTAGACTTGGCTGGTGGAGCTTGGTTACTCGGTTTACCATTGGAAAATTTTATACAAAAGTGCCTTTTTTTTATGGGGGTTTATTTGATATGGCCATTTATATGTGCAACATCTTCTGAGAACCTTTCGGTATGCTGTTGCAGTCAAGGATGCTTTTGCAGCCAGAGCTTGTACTTGAAGATGTTAGTCAGGATCATGCACGTAAAACGGTAATCTCTTCCACCTGGTTTTCTATTATTGCATGTGGATTGACTGTTGTTATGAAAGGATGCCTTTTGGACGTATTCGCATGGATGTCGGCTAAAGAATTTTCAATCATTCTGTTGTGTGGATGAAGAGACTGAGAAGTTGACCAATCTTTTGGATCAAGAAACTAGTTTTAAACCTTTATCTGATTCACACACTGTTTTCAAATTCGGACTGGATTGGCGGTCGAATCGGGGCCGGAGCATCTTCAGGTCTGATTCCATTTTTGAACCGCCTCACCAATCAAACCAGTTGTAAACCGTCGGACCACCCAGTTTAACCATTAAATCCCGAAAACTGGGACTGGATGGTCGAAAAATGATCAACGTTGATCACCTAAAAACGAAAATGGTGATTTTCCGGCGATTGCTGGCAAATTCATTGCAAACCTGAGAGAGATGTCACGCGATTTGACATATAAGAGATGATTTGACACTCGATTGGAGAGATATGTCATCTCTCTCCCCAATCGAGGTGAAAGGGATGCGTTAAAAAGTTTTTCCAAAAGTATATCATAATTACAAATTATATACTTCAGTGCAATTGTATTATATTGGAAGACATTATAAAACTTTGTTTTATTCAAACGATTTGAACCGGTTGAGTCGGCGAGCATACCGTCTTGAACCATGGGTGTATGCTTGAGGCTCTACCAAGCACATTATGTCCACATGGCGCAATAAAACATGAATTTGGTTCCACGTGGAGCAAGGAACCATTGTGTGTGTGTGTGTGTGTGTGTGTGTGTGTGTGTATATATATATATATATATATATATATATATATATATATATATATATATAGGAAAAGATGTTCGTCCCATAGATCAAAAAATCGGTTTTCTGATACGTATCGTCCAACCTCCAGGACGATACGTATCGACATATCGGCCAATGCATTGAATGTATCGGCCCGGTACATTTTTTTTTCAAAAAAATCCTAAAAAATACTCTAAAATTCTGAAAAATTATATTTAATGGTTTTCTATTTATTTCAAAGTTTTTCAAAATTATTTAAGGCTTATTTGATGCATATTTGGGAATTTTATCAACTCAAAAATCAAAACCTGAATTACATTGTACATGAATGCTTTAAAATTTCAAGAAAAACTTACATTAAAGCCACATTGAATTCCTTGGTGGTTCTTTGTCGTCATGATCATCATCATTAGTGGGCCAGCTTTGCCTATAGTGTTGGCCATATTGATACCCATGATCATATGGCCCCCCTCCAACTGAGGCATTAGCCTAAAGTATGAGTCAGTGTAAAATGGAAATGTCGGTGCCGGTCCTCCAAATATTTGACCAATGAAGTCTTCATGTTGGGGGTAGGTTGGATTAGGTATGGGTTACTGGTTGTTGAATCTTCAATGTTTTGCAAATTAAATCGCCCGAAGCTAGATATAGTATAAACCCAAATCATCTTGTGGACCTTGTGGTCGGTAAGATTATGAAGATCCTCTTCCTTCAACCTCTCCACTTCTAAATGTAAGAGTGTCTAACATTGTTAACAGTGTCGACTCATCGTCCCATGTGGCAATACCTCCATAAGAATAAGAGGGACCAACATCATCGCCTCTACAACTAGTGCCAACGTGGGTTTCATCACCTCCACTATCACCCCCACCGCCCCCATCATCATTTCCCTGGTCACTATCGGAATGTGTTTCGTTATCAGATCCAACCACTGAATGACAATGCAGTATTCTTTTCCGCCTAGGTTGTTGAGAAGCATGTTCATCCGCTATTCTTTCTGCATTGTCCAACCATGTTGTGCTCTTACTATCCAACACTGGAGCTTCTCTCTCTTCAACCCATTTATTCAAAGGATCATTCTCCACAAATATATAATCTAACTCGATGAGATTAAAATATTCGCTATCTGTAAGGTAGAATATGATAGATGAATTAGTATATGCCTCCTCAATTACATTTAAAAAAAATATATGAACTAAAACGCCTTAATTGCTTACCATGGCCGGTCCTCTGCATATTCCTGACCCTTAACCGCATATTATAATGACAATAGACTAACTTTTTCAATCAACTCATAGTTAGCCTATTCCTTGTCTTCGTGTGGATGAGAGAGAAAATACTCCAATTCCGCTCATAGTTGGATGAGGAACATGTTTGTGATAAAATACACATGACAATCCGCCTCATTATTGGACCGTCATGTCCGTAGTGCATCCATCAATCTACCGATTGGGACTGCACTAACTTCGTTCCAAATGACCCATGTTTCTTGCGAAACATATTAATCTACAAAGACGGAATACGATAACCCACATATTAATAAACAAACAGAGCATATTGATGTACAAATTTAAAAATAGAAATAATATTATGACTACTCACGTTTCTTATGGCTTGACCTTGGTCCGCTAACTCAAGCTCTATTTGTTGGATGACGTTGAGCAAATTACTGTGCACTTCATCAACCTCACTCAACTCAAAACATAGCGTATATTGGAAGGCGAGATTTAAGTAATGTGCTATACATGAAATATGAGCAATCCCATCAGTATATATATGAAAAATAATAAATAAATACAAATCACTACATAAGCAGTTTAACATGTTTTACCTGCGGCATGCAAGTATTGGTGGAATTGTTTATCTCACATCTTGTCGGTAATCGCCCAATATAGCTTATATTTTGCAGGGCATTTAGTTTTGATGGCCAATTTCGCCTTGTCCATTGACTCGTGAACGTACCCTATGGTTGGTTTCTCATCACCATCTACCAACCTCAACATCTGTATCAGCGGGGCAGTGAGGGCCACCAGCTGGTCATCATCTACCCAAAACAAGGTGTTGTAGATCAAGTCCGCCACTTCAGTGCAAGTAGGTCTCTTTGAACGGGACGGTTCTGATTCATATTCTCCCCATTCGTCGGACGACACCATATTTTTCAACTCACGCCTATATCTAGCCAAATTTTGTAGGGCTAGAAATTGTGTCGCAAACCGTGTAATCTCAGGCCAGAGCAACTCGTTTTTAGTGAATCCTCTCATTAAATTCACCAACTTATCACTGTTGTACAAAAAAGAAGTAATCAATGTTCCATTTTGAATAGTTGCATGTGCCTTGAACCTTTTTTTCCAAATCCTCAAGAATGAGGTACACACAATAAGCGGCACACGGAGTCCATTACAAGTGAGGTCTCTTCAACAATAACTGCCTTCCAGCGGTTTTGTAATTGGCGGCATTATCTGTTACCACCTGTGCAATCCGCTTCTCTCCAACCTCTTCAACTACCTTATCCATTAGTTGAAAGAGGTAATCAATCGTCTTTGCATGTTTAGAAGCATCAACTGATTTTAGAAATATTGTCTCAGCATCGCTATAGACAAAAAAATTTATCAAACTCTTCTTTGTTGGACCGGTCCATCCATTGCGCATAATTGTACAATCTCTCTCATCCCATACTTCCTCAACGCTTTTCACATAAGCTTCGATCTACTTGTACTCATCATCCAGTAGGGGCCTAAATACCGCGTATGCAGAAGCCTTTTGAACTCCTAGACCAACTTCTGCACTAGTGTTAATCATACTTTTGAAGTATGGCGACTCCACAACTTGACTTGGAATGTAGTTGGATATCACAAACTTTGTAATGACCTTTCCCAGCTACTTCCCCCATGCTTTCAGTGAGGTTGCGCTCAATTTTATTTGTTTCAAACTTTCTGTCTGATACATGAATGGATCCATGGGACCTGTACTGCGGGCCTGTAGTAGGCGTCCTAGTCTCCCTCACAGTTGTTGACCTACGCAACCCCGGAGTCTCCTGAATGTCCTCATCATCATCAATATCATGTGGCCTTTGACTAGACCCACCACCACCAGCACGCATAGATGGGCCCATTAAGCTGGACCGAAACCGATAATCGGCTTCTTTCTGATTTCGTTGATGTCGTGCTTCTCTAGCACTTTCCCTCATCACTCTCGTTGTCACCGCATCGACATCATCATGATCCTCAGGTCCAGGTGCAGGAAACTCTGGATCCTCCCTCCTTATTCTCTCATACATGTCCCTATCCCGGTCGACATATGTTTTTTTTCCCCTTAGCTGCCTGCAAGGTGGTTCTCATAGCTTCTCTCACCTATTTCGGAACATGCTCACATCCTTGAATCTCTCCTCTAATGTGAGCCAAATGCTCTTTCAATCATGTTATGCCTCCTCCCAACATTTTCTTTCCACAGAGCCTACATTCGATTTAGAGCCTATCTCCATTCTATCGTTTTGCCGTATTGTTAGGCCGGATCTTGCCCGCGTACCATATGTATTTATTTCACCTGCATGAATGAGCAAACGATTGGATTAAATTATAAGCAGTAAATCATGATGATGTCACATGTTGATTACTTGTGACACATCATCACATGTTGATTACATATGAATTAAACACATCCCATGATGATGTGCCACATATTGATTACATGATGATGTTCACATGATTATATGTGACACATCATCACATGTTGATTAAGAACATCCCATGATGACGTGTTACACGTAATCAATATGTGTCACATGCTGATTACTTGACGGGAACGTCGAATACGTGGACATCGGTTTTGGACCACATCGCTTCTGCTGGCGTCAAAAGAAGCGAAGAGGGAGCTCGAGTACCGCAACTTCGGGGGGAAAAGAAGGCTGAAAACGTTATTAATTGACAGACGTCCGTGGGTTCAGGACGAACGTTCGTGAAATAAGCCCCTCACTGGTTTTGGAGGGACGGACGTCCACTGTGCCCCATTGACGTCCGTGATTTTGAGCCCGTAGGTCAAGGACGTCCGTGACCTCTAGGACGGACATTCGTGGGACGACTCTGTCCCAGCGGCGGAAATTCTAATTTTTTGCAAAATTTTCCTTTTTAGTCTTTTATTATTATTAGGACTCTTTCTTTCGAATTAATTATTGGTGGCCCATATAAGGAGGCTTGTAAAGACAATTTAGTTAGTTATTGATTATTGAATGAGCTATTGCTTTGTGGAGAGAGATTGTTCTTCCCCGTGATGGGTTTGGTGTGAGGCCAAAGGAGTGATTCTCATATATCTTCTTTGATCTTTTATTATCCACTATCTATTCATCTTTGTTTCTCTTAAACCTTTATCTTATTGATCTAAGATTTCTAAATCCAAATCTCTTAGTTTCTTTTCGATCCCAAAACCCTAAACTTCTTCTGAAACCCTAAATCAATCAGAACTATAAGCCTATTACGAAACCATAAATCCATTCCATAGTTCGAACCCGTGAATCTATATCGGATCGAAAACGGACGCCCAAGCCTGGAAAAAGCTAGAGTTCTATCTCTAGGTCCGATCCCATTTCAAATCTAATAGTACTTGCACATCGGACTGGACACTAGTCGGATCTCGCGTGATCTACCCATCAAAATTCTTCAAACCTTAAGGTATTTAAGATAATTTTGCGATTAAACTTGAATTACTTTATTTAATTTCGATAAAATTGCATCAAAATCATATTCACGCATTTTAGGGTTGCCGTTCCGCGTCATTACTTGTGACACATCATCACATGTTGATTACCAATGAATTAAACACATCCCATGATGATGTGTCACATGTTAATTACATGCGTCACATCATCACATGATGATGTATCACACGTAATCAACATGTCACATGTTGATTACATGTGAATTTAACACATCCCATGATGATGTGTCACATGTTGATTGCATGTGTCACATCATCATGTGATGATGTGTCACATGTTTATTACATGTGCATTAATAATATCCCATGATAGAAATCAGAATGTAAGGAAGAAGGGGAAAAAACTAAAAAAAACTATTTTTTCCTTTTTGGTTTGTTTTATTTTATTTTATTTGGTTTTGGGTTCAGGTTAGAGAAAAAGAATATGATTTATTTGCTTGAGGATCATAACTACCCACAAGATCATGATTGATTAAGGGAAAAAAGGTCCCTAAGCATGCTGTCTGCACTTGGCTGGTGATCAACTACAAATTATCTACCTTTGGAGAATACGGAAAGATGAGACATAAGGAAATACTGGTGCTCAAGGCGGGTGACTGGATTTGTGGGAGGTGTCGGAACGTTAATTTCCGACGTCGTTCCATTTGCCACCAGATCGCCTGCGTTGCTACTCGTGCCCAAGGAATTCTGGTTAAGCCTACTGATTTCAGAGGGGCGTCGAGGACGAGCTCCCCACAAACTTTCATTAATGAATCTCATCGACGTGATGTCCTGCGGGGTTGGTCGATTGCGGGGGTCAAGGGTTGCCGGATGGAGAATGTATCCGAGGGCCCTTCCGAGGTGTCTCTTCCTCGATCCTTCGCAGATACGGTGAAGATTAATTTATTACATGCGCCGGACCGGACCGGTGTCCGGACTCTATGTTCACCCCCAATGGAACCCAGCAGTATCTCTCGTTTACTTCGAATCAGTTCCGATCGCTTGCAACTAATCTACAGCATTTTTGGGTCATTTTACATGTTAATAAAGATACATTATCGCCGTTATCGATTCACAGATGGAGTTTACACAGGTGGAAGCCTATCGATAGTCCTGCGGTGTCCCCTATCTCATCTACGAAATTCCTCCTGCGATTCCCCAATGCAGCGGGGGCTTCGAAGCTATGCAGTGCTAAACCGTTCTTTATATGGGATTGCCTGGCGGACTGCTGGCCGTGGACTCCGGTGGCGGGAGAAGTATACGCTCAGAGGGAGGAAGAGGGTTTTTGCTTCGCGTTGTGGGCCCACCGCTGCACGCTTGGTCCCCCAAGGTCTTCAAGGGGATTGGGGATCGATGTGGTCGCTTCATCCGGGTCAACCGGCGGACGAATGACCTCTGGGATACGTCCCACGCCCGTATCCTCGTCGCTGCAGCCTCCATGGATGTCATCCCCCGCTCCGTTGTAGCTTTGATCGGCGGCCAGTGTTGCCAACTCGGAATAAAAATTGAGTGGTTCGAGCGGGTTCTGGTCCCGCATCAGTCGGTTGAAGCTGCCGAGGGGGCCAGGGGCCGCGACTTCGACATCGCCGATCCACCAGTAGTAATAGTTCAATCGCTCCGGGATCCAGTCGGCCATGGAAGGGGTACGTCGGATCAGGGGTTGGCGGGAGATGCGCAAGGGAGTACGACCGCGGGTCTCCCGCTTAACCGGAAACACGAACTTGTCTTGCTTCGCACAGGGTCTCTGCCACTTCGGTGGCCTCGTCTCTCGTCGAGATGCCTCGACTACTCGGGATCCAGAGGGGTGACTCATCCGTCCTGGGAGGTTACTGATGATCGGACGGTGGTTGAGCTTGAAGAGGGTGAGGTGATCGACGAGTTCTATCGACTGCAGCTTCTGGAAGCAAAGAGCGATGATTCCGAAGGAGGAATGCCGCCCGTGGTGGAGCCGGCGTCGGAGCTGAGCAGGGAGGGAACGCCGATGACGCCGCTGAGTAGAGAGGGGGCTGCGTTGTCTGAGCTGCCCTCCATGGATGGAGATCTCGGCGTCTGATCTTCTTGTTGTCGGTCACTTGGGGAGGCAGTGTCATTTGGCGGTGGTTGGTTATCGGTCCGCGTCGAGTGGTGGAGAGCTCTGTCGAGGGGATACGATGGAGAGTGAGAGTTTGTCTCTCCCAAAAAGGAAAGGGGTCTTTGTAGCCCAAAAGGAGGTGCGGGTCTTTTATAGAAGAGGAAAGGGCAAAAGGGGTATGGGCCTCATATTGAAGGAGAGGACGCCACGTGGATCGAGGGCTGTTGAAAACCACTTAGCGGTTTCCGAAATCCAGGGGTTGGCCCCTCTACCTTCGTTTGCTTCCACTGGCGTGTCCATTATGCGTGTCGGGTTGGACGCTGGGTCACTGGTACGAATTTGGGCTACTTTGATGGGGTGTTGTCGGGCGTTGACGCGTGGTGACGACTTTGGGAATCCAGAGCCTTCCACGTCTTTGATTGGCGATACATGTATAAACGGGGCTCTCGGGACGTTGGGTTTGTTTCTCGGGTGACACGTGTCTCTTTCGATCGTACAGAGAGTATGGTTGCTGGGGGGGCTTTCGGGTCTTTAGCGGGGCAGGCGTCAAGAGGACGGTCACTTGATTGGCGATTGGGACCCGATCCGACCCTTTTCTCTCTGCCTAAGGGCCGGTACGTCGTCTACTTAGGGGCTGCGGATCCGAGTCGGTCTCTATATCCCACGGACTTAAGTTTGAAGGGAGCTCCAGGCGATACTCCATTCTCTGAGTTGAGGCGGCTTCGTATTCCTTCTTAGTCGATCGAGTCTGTCAATGACAGGGGATCAATGGGGGAGATGGTGATTGCTACGGAACTCACATCCAGGGAGGTGGACCGCTTGATCGGAGTGGGGGAATCGCTAGGGATGACGTTCAATGGACCCCAGGATTCTATTAGGGAGGCTTTCCGATCTATAATCGTCGGGAGAAATAAGGGCAACAAGAGGCACCGCCAAAACACACCTAGGGAGCTCGCTCGGCTGCAATGGGGGAAGTCGGATGGGAAGGGGGTGCGAGTCAATAGTACTCCTCTGTACCTTGGACGGGCGGGCTATATTTTCGCTGCCGATGAAGATCCTATCCTGGAATGTGCGTGGTATGTGTGACGGATACAAGCGGAGTCGAGTTAAGCAGGTTATATCCATGTTCCAGCCTCAGATCGTTACCCTACAGGAAACAAAATGGGGGAGGTGTGATGATCAGAAGGTGGCCATTGTGCTTCGGGGGAACCAATGGGAGTGGGTTGGGGTGGACTCGGTGGGGGCTTCGGGAGGCATTCTCCTTGCTTGGGACACCACAACTCTCGAGAGCCTGGATGAAGAGGTGGGTCAATTCTCTGCGTCGGTTGTGTTTCGCAACAGGGCTTCTGGCACAATTTGGGTTTTTTCTGGCATTTATGGCCCGACGACACCGACCATGCGGAATGATTTCTAGTTCGAGTTAGCAGCCATCTCGAGTAGATGGGACTATCCGCATTGCTGGGGAGGAGACTTTAATGCCATCAGATGGGACTATGAGAAAACGGGTGGGCCGCCTGACAAGGGAGTGATGAGGGAGTTTAACGCCTTCATTTTGGAGTCGGAATTGATCGATTTGCCGCTGATGGGTGCGAATTTTACGTGGTCCAATCTTCAAGATGTACCTTCCCTTAGCCGTCTCGACTGGTTTCTTTGTTCTACGAAGTGGATGACGCTATTCCCGGCTGCTACAGTGGAGGCCCATGCGAGGGTTGTGTCGGATCATCGGCCAATTCTATTGAATTGTGAGAATAGGGGGAAGGGCCCGCATTATTTCGCTTTGAAACTAGGATTGCCTCTTGTTGTCAGAAGGCTCACAAGCCGTGATTGGCTGCCGGTCGTGCAAAAATTCGAGCTAAGATTGTCGTCTTGGAAAGGCAGGCTGTTGAGTAGCGGGGGTAGGCTGATATTGATCAAAGCGGTGCTTTCGGCGATCCCCATTTTTTTCTTATCAATGTTCAGGTGTCCCGCTTCCATTATTGAGCGATTGGAACGTATTCAACGGTCCTTTTTATGGGAAGGGGCAGGTCAGAATAGGCAATTCCACCTTGTAAATTGGGACACGTGTCAGCTGCCTTTCGCTTATGGGGGGCTGGGTATACGGAGTATCAAGCGAAGCAATTTGGCCTTGCTCAGGAAGTGGATTTGGAGAGCGGGAAGGGAGGAGGAGAGGGGCAGTTTGTGGTGGCTGGTCCTGCGCGATAAATATGGTTTGTCGTTGGGAGGTTGGGGGATACGTTTGTCGGCCCAGAGGTCTACCTCGCCGTGGTGGAGAGACATCTCTCGTACTTGGGAGGGTATGGCTAAAGGGGTTAGGTTCAGTTGGGGATGCAGGTCTCACATTCGGTTTTGGCATGATCCGTGGTTGGATGGGGGTCCGCTTAGTGATTTGTTCCCGCATATTTACGCCCTCTCCCCCAACCCGGAGGGTAGGATTGATGAGTTCGCAATCTTCACCAACGATAAGATTGTTTAGGAGGTTGTTGTCAGAAGGCGTCTCAGGGACAGTGAGGTGGGGAGCTATGTGGACTTGCTGAATGTGCTTTTTTCGGTGCAGAGGAACAATCTAAGGACCGATCTATGGTTGTGGAATTTCAATCGTAAGGGGGAGTTCAGCATCAAAGATTTCTACCGGTGGAATTCGCACCGACCGCTCATCAGGTTCGATGGGAGATGGCTGTGGAAGGAATCTATCCCACTAAAGATCAGGTTCTTTGTTTGGACGGTCAGTAAGGAGAAAATTCTTACTAGGGACCAGTTAGTTCGTAGGGGGAAGGACGTCTCCACGGTTTGTGTTATGTGCTCCGAGGAGGAGTCGGCGGCACATCTGCTACTACATTGTCATGTCGCTCATGAGGTGTGGGGAGGCATTCTTAAAGCTTTTGGCCTGGCATGGACGATGCCTCAGTCTCCTTACTCGCTTTTGACTAGCTGGGATGCGGCAACGGTGGAAGAAGGGGATAGGGATGCTTGGAGGGCCACACTGTTCGCGGTGATGTGGTGCCTATGGTGTGAGAGGAATCACAAAATTTTTGAAGACAAGTATAAACCTGTTCGTGTGGTTCTCAGGGCAGTGTCGGATCTTGTCACACTTTGGGGTACGAGTCGAGGGAACGGGGATAACAGATCCAGCTTCCGTTGGGACCCGGGTTAAGGAGGGCTCCTCGTGGGGACTCTTCGGGACTCCTAGGGAGTTTCTCACAGCCCTTGCTGTTTGTGTGTCTCTGCTGTCTTTTTTTTATTATTGTGATTGTATACGGCTTCAGCGCCTTGCTGGTTTTTTTATATAATCCATATTACTGATTTAAAAAAAAAGAGCATGTGGCTGTTAGAAGATAATTTCAAGTAGCTTGTTGCAGAGTGGTGGACGGAACTGGACCTGATTGGGTCTACCAGTTTTCGGTTTACCTCTAAACTTAAGCACTTAAAGACTTGCATCAAAGTGTGGAATAGGGAGGTGTATGGCCAGGTTCGCTCTGCGAAAGATACACTCCTATCCCGTCTTCACGAGATTGACAACATCGAGGAGGAGAGGACTTTGTCTGATGGGGAGCGAAGGGAAAGGGTGGCCATGAAGCAGAAGCTCGATGATAAATGTAGAGCGGAGGAGATGATGTGGAGACAAAAGTCTAAGGTCTGATGGCTTAAGGAAGGGGACCTGAACACTAAATACTTTCACGCGGTGGCAAATGCTAGAAATAAGACTAATTATATGGGCAGAATTGTGATAGATGGGGTGGAATACAATTTGGTGGATCAGGCTAAACCTAATATTGTGAAGTATTACCATGAACTCTATACGGATGACGGTTTCATTCGGCTGGAGTTGGATGGGCTCCCGTTCAAGTCCATTTCGGCGTCGGAATGTGCTGAGATGGAGAAGCAATTTACCGAGGACGAGGTGTGGAGAGCTATCAATTTCGGTGGGAAAAATAAATCACCTGGTCCGGATGGATTCCCGCTGGAGTTCTACCGGGCTTTTTAGCAGTTGCTGAAATTGGAGCTGATGGAGATCTTCCACGAGTTTCATTGTGACGGGGACATTGGTTGTTGTCTGAATTCTACCTTCATAACGCTGATTCCTAAGATTAATGGTGCTGAGAACTTATCAGATTACAGACCCATCAGCCTACTCAATTGCTTGTACAAAATTATCGCCAAAGTGCTTGCCAACCGACTGAAACCGATTATGGGGAAGATTATTTCGGATAATCAAGGAGCGTTCGTGCAGGGCAGGCAACTTATCGATCTTGTGGCTGTCGCGCAAGAGGTTATCCATTCTGCCCACCTTTCACGCCGGCCCACTGCTCTATGGAAAGTCGATATGGAGAAAGCCTACGATTGCATCCACTGGGGCTGTCTTCACTATTGCTAGGTAGATTTGGATTTGGATCGACCTGGAGGAAATGGATAGGGGCCTGTTATCTTCGGTCTGGTTCTCGATTCTTATAAATGGGACTCCGGCTGGTTACTTCAAAAGCACGAGGGGTCTTCGACAGGGAGACCCTCTATCCCCTTTCCTTTTCAACATGGTGGGTGAAGCCTTGGCTGCCCTTATTGTGCGTGCACACCAGCTCCATTGCATCTCGGGTGTCATGGTGGGCGCTCATGGCCAGACCATCTCACACCTTCAATACGCCGACGACACAATCCTGTTCGGCCCTGCAAAGGTCCATGAGTTTTCAAATTTGGCTGATGTCTTGGTTGTGTACGAGGCTGTCTCTGGGCAATGTGTCATTGAGGTGCTTCCAATCAAGTATTTGGGGATGCCTTTAGGCATTAGAAAGCTCTCGAGGAGTGCGTGGGAACCTGTCATTCAGAGGTTTGAAAGAAGGCTATCTACTTGGAAAGGCAAATTACTGAGTAGTGGGGGCCGACTGTTGTTGGTTAAGGCTGTGTTGTCTAGCATTACCCTCTTCTTCATGTCTACTTTCCGCTGCCCGACAGGGGTTGTCTATCGGCTTGAGCAGATTCAACGAAATTTCCTCTGGGAGGGTCGGGTCTTGGAAGGCGATTACATCTGGTGAATTGGAATTCTTGCCAGCTCCCTCGGTCCTACGGTGGCCTGGGTATTAGAAACCTATAAGATACCAATATTGCTCTCCTGGGCAAATGGTTATGGCGTGCTGGCTTGGAGAGCGAAAGAGAAAGCCTGTGGCGGAAGGTGTTGGCTGAAAAGTACGGGGTCTCTAGGGGTGGGTGGGGGATCCATACCACCCTACATCGTGGGATGTCGGCTTGGTGGAAGGTGGTCAGTGGCACATGGGCAAATTACAGCAAAGGGGTCAGATATAAGTGGGAAAGTGGTTCTCAGATCAGTTTTTGGGAGGATAGCTGGGCTATTGAGGTCAACCTTAAAACTCTCTTCCCCGATATCCATGTTATACCTACCAACCAGGTGGGAACTGTAAGCCAATTCACGTCCGATACCAGTGGGGGTCGAATCTGGGAGGTGTCCACCCGTCGGGCCCTTAGGGGTGAAGAGATCGCCTCTTTCACCAGCCTCATGTCTACAATCTATGCCTCCCGGCCTGATACTCTTCAACAAGACTAGCGGATTTGGGCCGGCAGCAAGGATGGGAGGTTCAACGTTCGGTCCTATTTCCTTATGCTCTTGCGCCGCCCTCTTATCAAATTTGAGAGTGCGTTCCTTTGGAAGATGAGGATCCCCCCAAAAGTTTGATTTTTCGCCTGGCTTTTATGCAAGGGAAAAGTCCCAACAGTTGATCACCTCATCCGACGGGGCATGGAGCTGGAAAATGTTTGTGCGATGTGTCAGCAGGATGAAGAGTCTGTCGGGCATCTATTCATGCACTGTCATTTCGCCTCTAAGGTCTGGGGTACGGTTCTCAGTTTTTTGGGCTCAGCTGGGTTATTCCACAGACCTTCCACCAACATATCCTCACCTGGTTTTCGACTTGCATGGAGGTTCAGGCTCCGGTCCATTGGGAGGTGGCGTTTTTTGCTGTTTGCTGGAATTTATGGTTGGCACGGAACGAGAGAATTTTCTCTAACAAATCGCGTCCAGTGGGTATGATCATCAAGGAGGTTAGGGATTGTATAGCTAGTTGGGCCCATAGTAGTGGAGTCTCAATCGGGGAGCTGGCTACGCCTTGGGATCCTGGCTAGTGCTACTTCTCCTGGGTCCCTGTGATTTGGGGTTTGTCAGTTGCGGAGGGACTCTACATACTTTGTTTCCTTTTTCGTCTTTTGCTTTTCTTAGGTTACATTTGGTTATGTAAGTTTGTCTCTTTTTTGATGGTATACGTTTTTCAGCGCCTCGCTGGTTTCTAATATGCGTTTCTATTACCGATCAAAAAAATAATAATATCCCATGATGATGTTTCACATGTTGATTACATGTGACACATCATTATATTATTAATAGATAATTTCATATTATTATTTTATTAATATATGATAAAATATTAATATATAAATATTAGATTACATGAATACATGATTACGCATCATTATAATTTTTTTAACATTATTAATATATGATTATATATAAATTAATATTTAAAAGAACAATTAATAATTTAATATATGATTTTTCTAAATATATAACATTATAAATCCATAGAAAAATAAATAAATTTATTATCTAGGTTAGGAACCAATTAACAAAATATTATGATCTTGGTTAGGAAATAAATGAACCTAGGTTAGTAGATCTAGGCTAGGTTAGATATAGGTTACAAACCCTAAAAGAAATCTAATTTGGGACACTTTAGAGACATATAAGGCCTCAAATTTGATGGTTTTAACACAAAACCCTCAAATTTGGGCCTAAAATCTAAAGATCTACCATATATATGGGTAGATATAGTGAAAATAACATAAAAATACAAGCAAATAGAGAAAAATCAATCTACATGATGGAACATGATACCTTTTCCATGACATCCGGCAAGACGACGACAATCCCGAGCCTTTTCGGGTGGTAGGTAGACTAAGTTTGGGTCTTCGGTGGTTAAAGAGTGAAGAGGAAGAAGAAAGAGAAGAGAAAGAAAATGGGGGGAAAATGGGCTAAAAATGACCCAAGCCCGCGTCCTTTGGTGGCAGGGCCCCACAGAAAAATTGAAATTATCATACGATAATTTCAAATTATCGTCCGATAATTTCAATGTATCGAACGATACGGGCGATAAATTACCTATATCGTCCGATAAAACCCTTTTTATCGTCTTAGGCACCCCAGATACCGATATATATCAGTATCGGACGTTATTTTGATCCATGGTTCGTCCTCCATTAGAGGAGATTGGGGAAAACCTCTATTTGGCAGTATGACACCAAATTGATCACACAGAGAGCATGGGTGCATTGCTTAGATCATATTTAGCAAAAAAAAGTCGGAAACTCATCTCCACCATCTATTTTTTGAGCCTTGAAATTTAAACCATTAAAATTAGTCAAACTTTGACAGAGGCCTTAAAAAGAATTTCTTTGAAATCTTTTATTGGGAAATTGATCGATGTCGTTACCTTATGCTCCCCATCGCACCCAAATAGTATTTTTGATGCCACATTGATTTCCACGAGATCTTGAAGGACACTTGAGTACCGGCTCTCATATATATATATATATATATATATATATATATATATATATATATATAGGGAAATGATGATATGACTTAAATCATGGGACATACGCCCATGACTTGAGCTCCTATTAGTTGCATGTCAAATCAGCTCGCTTTAAAATTCAACTGATGTGAATGGTAGCTTGAGTCATGGGCTTATATCCCACGACTCGAGTGATATATATATGGAAAAGGTCTCCGTCCTCCCATGGATGATGACTGTCCTCCAAGGTTCCACGTGGAGCACGAGTGCATTGCTTAGATCATATTTGTAAAATAAAAAATTCTAAAACTCATCACCACCATATATTTTGAGCCTATAAATTTTTACCATTGAAATGAGTCAAATTTTGACTTTTATTTTTTTTATTTTTTTGTAAATTGATCTAAATCATCCTCCCATACTCCACGTAGCACCAAAACAATGCTTTGGGTGCCATGTGGATCTCCACGTGGACCTTGGAGGACAGTGACCTTCCAACCACTGAGGATGGAATATATATATATATATATATATATATATATATATATATATATATATATATATATATATATATATATAATCCAAAGTTTTTTATCGAAAAGTCTTTGATCGGAGGGTCGTCGCAAAGGTTTAACTTTGAATCCCGTCACTTTTATGTTTGACATATTTTGAAGTGTCAAACAATATCATATTGATGTGAAATTAGTCTTATTTGAAAGTTTATTGAAGTAGCTTTCCAACGAGCCAAGGAATGCGCAATTCTGACAAGTATTAAAGAAGTTATGGTGAATTTTTTGGAGGCTACATTGAAAGTGACGAATTTCAAGACTCCTAGTTGAATTAGGATTAGTTGGTTTTATTATGTTATTTTCTCAAATAAAATTTGCTTCTTTTATTAGAAATAGGATTAGTTTCCTTATTGATAATTTATTTTATTCTTTTAGGAAAATTAAGATATTTCTTTTATTTGAATTAGGAATTAGTATTAGACTAGAGTTTCTAATTTTATGCATTGTAAAAGCCTATTTAAAGGTCATTAATGCTGAGATTCAATTTTGGAGTTGACTGAAATATTTTGTTTGGAGCTTTTGAAGCCCTATTAGCTGCGGTTAGTATTAGGTGTTCCCGCGGGTTCACTGGCAAAGGAATTTTGGTGGAATATTCCTTAATTCAAGCACCTTGAAAGACTAATTTCAGCCTTCTGCAGGTTTTGCTAGTTTCGTGTCAAAACTAGTACCCTCTCAAGTGGCTATCGTGCAAGTATCGTAGTATCCTACCTGCACGGGAAATCGAATCCCCGTTGCCTCCTTGGAAGAGAGGTGTCCTGACCCACTAGACGATAGGGATATACCGCCCGATCGCCATCATATACTATGCTCATAGTATGGCCAGGTTTTTGGAATTGTCAATATAATAGAAATAGAGCAATATGCCTAGATCCGAAAAATCTTTCTTGCTTCCTATTTCCATAAAATTCTTGGTTCATGAATGAACCATATATCTATGACGAAGTATAGGGTCCCTTTAGGGAGTATTTTATATATTCTCAGCTACGTGTGATACAGATGTGTCTAATCAATGCGCATGCCTACCAATTCGAGATTGTCCAATCAATAGGCCACCTCTCAGATTGGCCATGGCCCGGGAAATCATAACTATCAAATAATGTCGTCTTGAACGGTCAATAAAATCCACAAAAGATTATATTTCTGGTTTTCTACTGATTTGTAGGTTCTTTACTGGAAAGCTTTCGGTTTTTCTAAAGATGTGATCTTTATATTTCTTTATCGAATTTGGGGAATGTGATTGCATTGTTTATGGATGGTACAAAATTTATAGCTATTTTCATTGTATTAACACTTTTTTTTCAAATACAGGTGACCATTGAGGACCATCCTCATTTGCCCGGGAAGCATGCATCTGTACACCCTTGTCGACATGGGGCTGTGATGAAAAAGATCATTGATGTTCTAATGTCACACGGAGTTGAACCAGAAGTTGACAAGTAATTCCCTCCCCCCTTTTCCTTCTCCCTCTCACCTGCTTCAAAAATTATACAATAAGAAATCATCATTGTTATTTTAATGTCACGTGGATAAATTATTCACTTCACCGATTCCCTACTCAGAAACTGTTTTCCACTGGACGACTCGTAGGAGGTGAGAAGGGCCCTTACTCCGTCTGCTAGGCAGGGGCCTAAACCAACTTTTAGAGACTTTTGTAGGTTCCCCGAGGTCACTGTCCCTTTTGGGCTTAAAATCCCAAAGTTTAGCAAATATGATGGGACAAGAGATCCTCGCCACCACCTCAATGCCTTCTGCAGTGACTGTAGAACCTTCCAGGACCATCTAGAAATGCGGAAATGAATTCAAGATTCGCCCACATCCCTCCCTCCCAATGCCTGGGCAACCCAGAGAGAGCAACCAGATAGACGTCTGAGCTGAAGCAACCTCCCCCTAAGAGATAGATAGACTCCTTCACTCATCCTCACCCTTATATCTTCATGCCCATTTTATAAGCTTTTTTTAGTTACTGTAGTTAGTATTCTACAAAAGTGGCTTAAGTGAAGAAGGCTTACAAACAACTAATCTGGATAACAGTAAATCCTTTTTAAGCATGTGTATAGCTACATTATCTTTTCCTACTAGTATATTCTATTAGAATAAACAAAAACAACAAGCACGTACTAGAGCAACACAAGTATTTTGTATCGTTTACTGTTACGATTTTATGCAAAATCCATAATCTGATATAAAGTATCATGATAGATGACCAATTACTAACATTTGAATAGATGAGTAATTTAAATTTGAATTACAGAAAACCTAATGCATTGCTATGTAAAAGGAGTTCATATTTCGCCCTTTTGAGGAGTTGCCTAAGGACCAAGTTGGGGTGGAGATAAATTTTATGTGCTCTTTCCATAGTTTTATATTTAAAAACACTACATATGTAGAATGAAATGTCATTTTAGGTCATGTTAATGTATATCTGCATCCTGCATAGATATATGATTGTATTTGGCTTTTCTTCGTAAAAAGGAAATTGCATTAGGTATAGGGTAGGATTTGGGGATTAAGTTGGGTTTGGGTGGGAGAGTTGCAGAAGTGCCTCTTATTGTGAAAGAGGACCTCTTTTGTTTGATCTGGTGGGCATATAAGCATGTTCTGGCTTTAGTATGTGCTAATCCTTGCACGAGATTTGCACCATGGGAAATGATTAAAAAGAAAGAATGTTTTTTTTTGGATCTGTGCCACTTGGACATCTAAGCCATATGATTGGAAGACCATGATGTAAAGATCTTTGAGGTCAACGATTATCATGAAACACAATCAGTATCATCTAATTGAATGCTCTTCACATCGTATGGCTTAGATGGTGTTCCAAGTGGCACAGATCCCCAAAACAACGAAGTCTTTTTTTTTTAAACATGTACCATTGGACAACATAGTCTTCATTCTTCATATCATATTGATTAGTTGTCTCCCTTTATGTTTTTTAATTTTTGTTTGCACATATTCTGTGCAAATTTTTTGGTAATTATATATAATATATATTTAAAAATTTATTAAATAACCCGAGTCGGAGCGAGTTTCCTAGTTGACTCTACTCAGCTAACTTTCGAGTCGAGTTTTCATGTTTTAAAACCATGATTGTGATAGAGGACTCCTTTTGTTTGATTGATGGGCATCTTAGCTTGTTTTGTGCCTTAGACGTTAGGTTTTCTACTTAACAAAATTTTGGATTCATGCACAACTCTCTGACATGATTTCACTATCAACGCTTACAAAAGAGAGAGAGAGAGAGAGAGAGAGAGAGAGAGAGAGAGAGAGAGTACTCCAATATCAACACTTATAAAATATATGAAGAGAAGGACTTATCAAGTTTTCTAATTGGTGCATCATGTATAGATAAATGAGAGACACCATAGCTCATTTGTTCTTACATTTGCTATAGATTTGGTACTTCTTTTTACTATTTGAGATCAAATGTGGTTTTCTATGAAAAAGTTTTACATACTGAGGGTTGGCCATTTATTTTTTTTCAACATTGTTCATTGCTTGGATGAGATATTTAGAAGGAAAAAAATAACAAGATATTTAAAAATAAATCTTAAATGTTTTCCAATCCTACAGAATGAAATAAAGTTCCTCATCATCATCATCTATGCGATATTGGTTGGAAATTAGTTTGAGATGTTGATTTGCAAGCCCATAGCAGATGGAGAGAATCATGTAATTATATCTTTGAGATGGATGTATCACTGGAAGTAGTTATTCATCAAAATTTTATGGTAATTCATTGGGCAATTAGAGGCCCATCACCCAGACGTATTGGAGGTATTTTATGAAGCCAAGGAGATTGTTTAGTGGCTTACAGTGGATCCTACTAAAGTAATGGGTTCTAATGAAACTAAGCTATAGCTCTTCTCATTGGTGTTATGATCCTCTCTAACTTGGAGGTGGTTCCTATCAAGGCAATTGCAGAGTCACCCAATGTAATTAGGTGTACTTATGAGGGTTGAAGAGCCCAGCTGCTTCACCTGGCATAGTTAAGTTTAGTGAAGTATATGTTAGGGTTTGATGAAGTTTGGGTTAGGGTTTAGAGGAGGGAAGAGAAGAGAGAGAAAGAGATAAGAAAATTAAGGTTGTGAGTTAGATGCTCTCACAGTCTTCAGTATTATTATATACACCACTTACAAAGAAATCCCATGTATACCGCTAACACACACATATACCCTTTACACTGGCTAAAGATACACTCAACTAACACTGTAGAGACACCAAAAATTCCCCTCAAGTTGAGGCATAGATATCTATCATACCCAACTTTTTTATAATGTCATTCAATCGATTTCTTCCCATAACTTTAGTGATTATATCAGCCAACTGATCTGAGCTTCCTTAGGGTGTATAGAATTCATTTGACCCAATTTTTTCCCGTATAAAATGATAGTCCCCTTCAATACTCTTGGTTCTTTCGTGATTTATTGGATTTTTTGCGATATGAAGTGCACTTCATTATCTCCATAGTCATGGGATGCTTCATATTGATTCCAAGATCAGCCTAGATGAATCTAAGCCACATCCCTTCACAAGCATCCTGGGACATGGCTTTGTACTCTCCTACTGTACTAGAGTTTGAAACATGTTGTTTTGTACTTTTTTCATGGGACTAAGTTCTCATGGAAAGTGTAGTAGTCTGAAGTGGATCTCCTATAACTTAGAGATCTTGCTCAATCGGCATAGGCAAAGACCATAATATCAAAATGTCCATGGTTACTGTAGAGTAAGCCTCTCCCTAGAGTGCTTTTCAGAATTCTATACACGATATCTAAGGAGTGATCCTCAATGCATACAAATGCTGGCTCACCACATTCACAACATAAGGAATTTCAGGATGTGCCATAGTTAAGATAAATAGGCTTCCTCACAAGTCGTTGGTACATCCTTAGGGAGTGCACCCATGGTTCAAAATCTTGGATGAGAACGATACATATCGGTATCTTCAGCCAGCGGTATGATACCTTGCTAGTGTACCGTACCTATACTGTATCATCCAAATTATCGGACGATCCAAACAATGTATCGTTTGTATCGTCCGATAATTTGGATTTGAAAAATTATCGGACAATAATTTGAAAATTTTGTGGTACCACTTAAAGTGACACTGCCGCTTAACTTACACGAAAACGTGAGAAACTCCCATTTGTTTCTCTCATTTCCTCTATCCTCTCTCTACTCTCTTTCACCCTCTAGCTCGCACCTCATCCATCAACGCGATTTGAATGAGTTGAAGCCTACGAATCTTCAGATCTACCTTCATTCTAGCTCTAAGGTAATTTTTTTTTGTTTCTTTTTAAATTATAAGATTGAATGTTAATTCTTGAGGGGAAATATGTTAGATCTCTCTAGTATGGGTACGCCTAAGTTAGTTTTAAGGTGAAAAATTAGTTTTAAATTAGTATTTAACCATAAAATTAGGGTTTTTATGGTGAAACCCTAATTTACCCTAAATTTGGACTTTTGTTTCTAATTATATGTAATTGACAGATTAGAGACAAAATGTTATAGGTAAACTTCTGTAACTAATTTTCATCACAAAATTAAATGTTGATTCTTTTAATCTTTATTATTTACTAATTGATACTGAATTGTTGATTTATTTTTTTTAATTAGGGCTTTTCTTTTATATTAAACTAAAATTTGAAATTGAGTTTATTACTGATTCTAATGATTTTGGTATCTATAGAAGATCTATGCAATTTTACTTATTTCACTAGTTCTTTTAGCCATATTGTCTATAAGTTACTATAGTGGTCCAAGAAAGATTTTCTTAAGTTCATGCTTATTTTATTTATTTTTAATTAACAAAAATTAAATTAATGAAGGCCCCAAAAGGCAAAGGTACAAGGAAACAACATCAAGGAACTGCAAACAGAGATCCGCCCAAAGCCAACCCAACCCTGAAAGATGCCCAAAACACGCGACGATGACCTTCCTCTAGCGAAAGGAGTTGATGGTTAACTGCGCAAGTTTTCCCACTCCTCCATAAAACTTTTGCCTCCCCTTTTTTCTCTGAAATCAAAAGCCTCACCCACTGAACTGCCACGTCTCTAGCCGACTTCATGATCATGTGGACCAGACAACGTTTCTTCCCAAAAACTCCCTTCCAATCAAATTGCCCACTTGACGGCATAAACCGTGATTTTCTAGAAACTATCTTTGATCCCAGTGAAACTAGCACCACTCCAATTAGCCATCAGCTGCCCACACCTCTTAGGAACACCCAACTCACCTGAAAAGATCTCCGCATAGCCTGCCATACTTCCTTAGTGACCCAGCAGTGAATGGGTAGATGATCAATGGACTCCCCTTCCTGAAAGCACGTCACACGCCTATTTCTGACCGAGGCCCCTCTCTTATTCAGCTAATCAATCATTAGGAGTCGGCCCTAGGCCACACTCCATCCAAAAAATTTGATTTTTGAAGGAATCTTTACCCTCCAAAGCTTTGGACCATTCGTGCTGTAGCAGGGGGTGTCTAAAGAGTGACATTGTGGAAAGATTTGACAGTGAAATTACCTTTAGCCGTGAGCCTCCAAAAACGAAGATCAATGTTAACTGTGTTCCTCCTGGCCGTAGCGAGAGCCTCCAGCAGGCGGCCTACTCCTCCAATCTCATCTTCTCTTAACGCTCTCCTGGTGCTGACATTCCAAATGGATTCATAATGAAAAAAATCCATTACCTGAGCAATGTTAGCCTAGGGTTCAACCGCAACATTGAACGCTAAAGAGAAGTCCTGCTTGACACCACTTCTTCCCAGCCAAACTTCATGCCAAAACCTGATTCGATCCCCTTGGCCCCAGGTGAAGATGATCCCCCAATTAAAGTCTTTACAGACCAAGGTCACTCCTTTCCTCCACCACCACGACCCTTTTTGTTATCAAACTTAGTTCCCTACCTTTTAGGATCCTTCTAATACTTGCTACCCACCATAATTTATCCTGCTCCTCCCCAAACGCCATAGCCACTTACCCCATAGAGCCTTATTCATCTGGCTGATCTTGATACCAAGGCCACCATCTTTTTCTGAGCAACATACTTCCCGATTGATGAGGTGGAACTTCTTTCCATCCCACACAAAATTTCTGATAATGGCTTCCATTTGCTTTGTGACTTTCTCCGGAACTTTGAACATTCATAGGTAGTAAATTGGCAGACTCAAGAGGATAGACTTGATAAGGGTGAGTTTACCCCCTTTGCTCGAGAGATTTCTTTTCCAATTCGCCAGCATCTTCTGTTATCTTTTGATAATTGGGTCCCACATCCTGGCTTTAGCTTACCTGTTCCCAAGGGAAGACCAAGGTACATAATCGGCAGGTTATCAGACAGGCACCCAATCCTACCCGCCAAACCTTCGAGGTACTCTCTTCCAACTCGAATACCAGCCAGTTTAGACTAATGAATGCTCACCTTCTACCCAGACACTGCCTCGTAGACAGGTACAACACTTGTAATGGCATCCACCGCTTCCTCCTTAGCCCCACAGATGACAATAGTATCAACCACATACTGGAGGTGTGTAATTACGAGACCTCTCCTTCCCACTTTGAAGCTAGAGCAGTGTCCCAAATCCACTGCTCTCTGAAGCAGGCAACTCAGAGCTTCTCCCACAATATTGAAAAGGAGGGGGAATAGAGGTTCCCCTGCCTAAGCCCCATGGAGCTTTTCAAAATGCCTTTGGGAGACCCATTTACCAGCACGGAGAATCCAGCTCCTTATACAAAACCTCCACTTTCCTCCAAACCTAGTCTCCCTTGCATGTAATCAATAAGTCCCCAACTGACCTTGTCGTAGGCCTTCTCCTTGTCAACCTTGAAAATCAACCCAGACTTCTTCCTATGGACTGCATCCACGGCCTCATGTGTTGTGACCATGACGTCTAGGATGTCTGTTCGGGATAAAGCGCCCTGTTGGACAGAGATAACATCACCGATAACCTGCTTCAGGTGATTGGCTAAAACTTTAGCCAAAATCTTGTACACCCCACCCAGTAAGCTGATAAGTCTGAAGTCTTTGACGTCCACATCCCCTCCCATTTGGAATCAGAGAGACAAAAATAGAGTTCATGCTCTTAGTAAGTTGCCCATTGTGGAAAAGCTGATCATCTCCTTTTTTTATCGACTCCCAGAAGATTTGGAAGAATTCTCCAGTAAAACTTACCAGGCCAGTGGCTTTGTTTTTAGGAGCCCCCATAATAGCCTATTTGATCTCTTCTTCAAACATTCTCTCCAGCCATATCTTCTTCCCTTCAGTAATGAATTTGAATGGGAGATCATCAAGCACCGGCCTGCGACATCCATCATCTTTGTAAAGAGCTTTATAAAAGATTAAAATCTGACCAGCAATATTCCCCCTTATCTATGTACTGTTACCCGTCAATAACCAGTTTTTTAATAAAATTCCTCTTACTCCTACCATTAGCCACCATGTGAAAGAATTTTGTATTATTGTCGCTCGTGTGCCTTAGCCTTATGCCTCCAGAGCATTTCCTCCTCAGCATATTTCTGATTGTGATGCTTTTTCAACACAGTTCTGATCTCAGCTTCTTCTGCAGAAAGAACCCTTTGTTCCTCCAGCAGGTCCAGAGACCTGATTTCGATCAGCAGGTGCTCCTTGATCTTGCCAATGTTTCCAAAGTCTTTCTCATTCCGTTTTTGTTATTTTCCCCATCAGATTCTCCAACTTGCTAGAGAGAACATAAGCTGCAGAACCTGCCTCTTTAGCATAATGGAAGGTTGAAAATATTGCAACCTCAAGGTCTCCGGTTCGAGCCCAGCCTACCTATATAAAAAAAATAAAAATTAACACTATAATGATATATCAATTTAAGCAATGCCCTTTGGAATATTCTGGGTTCACATCTTGACTTTGGTAAGTTCCCTTGGTAAAACACATTTCAGCATTTTGGATCATGGTCATCACTTCCACGAATCTCCTGCATGACCCTTAACATATTGATAGGCTTAGGTTCACACTTGTTTCCATGTTTCACCCCATAAATCCGTAGTCTTCAGTTCACGTTTGAAAACATATTGACAACTTGTATTCTGGCATTAGGAAATGAAGTATCTTCCAAGTACGATCAAGTAAAAATAAAGAATGCCACAAATTCAATTCCATGAATGTAGGAGATAGGGAATAATTCCACGTGCATGATTAGAGATCTCCAAACTTGTATGTATGTGCAACCGTGCTTGCTTTTGTGCGCTTTATATTTCGCCAATCTTTGCTGTATGTTTGTTGCTTTGTTTATTTCAATGCCATTTATATAGTTGTTTTGTATTGGTATCTGGTTTTGGCAATTTGATGTACGAGTATCTCTTTAATGGACACATTTTATTTTGCTAGCATTTTAAATTGTTCTTTATCTTTCGTTATTCTTTCCACTGCTTTTAGGTACCTTTTCCTATTCTTGAAATTTGTAGCTTCTGTAATTCCAACAATCGAGTATGATTACACCATGGATTTTGATCTTGGTAGCTCCAGCCAGTGATTTGAGGTATCTGTGATCTCTAATAGGTAATTTCTCATCCATTGACTAATTATTTTTGAATCTGAATATAAGATTTGTTAACTGTAAAGTATATATTTTATTTTTTGAGTCAATATAGGTGACCCAACCCGTTCACAATTAGATTGTGGAAGGGTCATTGATTCTGTATATGTAGCACTACTTTACATCAAGTGGTGCCACACTGCCACGTGGAACTATTGCGGAATGCGCCAAACTTTGTAACTTCGGGAAATGAGCAATACATCACTTACAAGTCGACTTAGACTGTTATGCTTCATATAAATCATGGTTGAGGCATTCATGTTCGATGTTCTGTGGGTTAGATTGACAGTTGCATCATCCATTTGCAGGCAACTGTAAAGAAAGAGCTAGAAATCTGAAAGTCAGTAGTAATTATTATGATAAGCAATACATGTTTTCTTCAGTCTTTTTTTTGTTGAGTAAATTCATTTGAAAGCGAAGAAATTATGGCCAAAATGCCAATCGAGGTGCTTGGTGGCACAGCAAGTGCTTGAAAGCAAAGCAAAGAAAAAGTCAACTGCAAAAACAGATCAAAACTAACTAGGAATTAAAATCTACCTCCTTGAACACATGGCAACCAAAGATTCCAAATACGGTCCTTGCTTGAGAGATGAAGGGCCTTCTTTCTCTACAGACTTCACCGAGAACTTAACCTTGCTGCTCGCTGCCCACACTCATGCATGTGGTCTGCTCAAAAATTTCCATCAAGTCTGTTAGTTCATTTAGCTCGTGCTCCCAAAGATTGCAATGCAACCAAATATATACACAACTACCCAAATTGCTGTCCAAACGCTGCTGAATAACAAGCCCTGTTATTTGCAACAAGGGCAAACAAATTCTTGAATCTGATGCAAAGTACATGCTCCCCTACCCGCATATTGGTCTAGAAATGTATTCTCTCTCTCTCCTCCCAACTTTAAATATTTCCCCTTTTTGGAATGCCTAATTTGAATATAAGATCCCTTTCCACCATCCCAAAGTGTTGGGGATGCTAGCAAATCTACCCCCGCCCCTTTCTCTCCCCTCCTCTGACAGGTCGTGTGATTCTTCAAAGAGTTAATGACTTTAGCCCATAAAGCGTTGCTCTTCTTCCCTAAACGCCACAGCCATTTCCTTAAATGGTAACAATTCATGTGCCCAACTGTTCTGCTTCCCAATCCACCATCCTTTGCAAAGCAAGCCATGTTGCAATTAATAATTAATTATATGATATTTATTCCTCTCCGAGCTGCTTCAACAGAGGAACCTCATCATAATTCTTTTAATTTTTGAAACAACACCAACAGGGCATTGGAAGATTTAAAGATAGTAAATCGGCAGATTGTCGACGGATCATTGATTTTGTACACATTGAACTATTTTCCATCAAGTGGTGCCATGTAGCACTAATGTGAAATGTGTATTGATTATTGTCTATTTTGATGGCCTTTTTTTCACACATAAACTGTAAAATATGTACTATATTATTTGAGTTGGTATAGGATTAACCGACTCATCAACAATTAGATTGTGGATGGGTCATTGGTTCTTTGCACGTAGCAGTATTATCCATCAAGTAGTGCCACATGGTACTATTGTGAAATGC
This sequence comes from Chloranthus sessilifolius, assembly GCA_021018995.1. Classification (NCBI taxonomy): domain Eukaryota; kingdom Viridiplantae; phylum Streptophyta; class Magnoliopsida; order Chloranthales; family Chloranthaceae; genus Chloranthus; species Chloranthus sessilifolius. The sequence continues at coordinate 46,170,510 of CM037589.1, read as the reverse complement.
ACCAAATTCCTTTTTTGTTTTTTATATTAAGCAATATATTAATAAGGCGAAAAAACAGAGACAAAGAACAAGCAAATACCTCAGCCTAGTGAGAAAGAACAATATATTAATTAAGCAATATATTAATTATTATTGTTTTCTATTGAGCAATTTCTATGTTTTTTTTGGTGGTTAGGACGTATCATCTATTTTAATACCATCAATTATGAAAAAATGCGTAATCATCTTGTGCACAAGGATAAAATATTTGTTTTGTATTATTTCTACTATTTCATCTGCTATGAAATACTATCCCCTAGTTCTGATCTGATAACCTGTAAGATTGCATTTTCTTTTTATTGAGGCCCTTTTTTTGGTGGGTTCTTTTGCAGTTTTTTTATCTATCAATGAGCTACCTGACCCGAGTGGCAGCAGCGCCTTGGTTACTCAGGTCAATCTCGAACCAACCAGCTTGGTTATTGTACTGATGTGTTTGCGCACCAAATCAGCGAGAGCTTAAAAGTGAAATGTTATTGATTTGCATTCTCGTAAATAGCAGTGTGTTTCCCAAGGCTTGTACAAAAGGAGAGTGACCTGAGTGCCAGCACAGGCACTCGGGTTGGGTACCTAATACCCGCTAATTTTAGTAGTCCTGTGGGATGCACATGCTTTCTTTCCAGTAGGTAATTTTCTCACGTTTTGAAGTTTGTTTTACTTTTTGCAGATAAAAGATTGGAAGTCAGGAAAAAGCTTAAGCAGCTGCTTCTGGGGTTACCTTTGCTATCCATGATTCAACTCATGTATATAAAATATACCAGGATTCAAGATGATAAAAGAGTTCATTGGAAAGAATCTTCTTGTAAGACATTTAATGCCTTCATGTCTTTTTCTTTTTTTCTTTTTTTTGTCTATACAAAAACTTTATTATTGAAAAAGAAAAAATGAGTACAGCGCTAAGCAAGCAGCTTAACGCAGAAACCAAACTCCCACAAAACTAACAGAACTCAAAAACCACACTGCCACAAAACTACCAGAAAGAAAACAGAAACAGAGACAATTCAGAATCATAACCCTGGAGACACCAAATCCATCTAGCAGTCAATCAACTCCTCGGAAGACATGCCCGCAAAGAGCCTCAATAAAGCAGCTCATTGAAAAATAGACCCTTTAACCATACAAATGATATCCAAAAGGTACCTGGAAGCCCTAAAAAATTCTCAAACTTCTTTCATTCCAGATCCGACAAAAAATAGAAACCTCCAACAGCTGCCAAAGAATCGCTCCAAACATCTTTAACTTTTCAGCCATTATATTCTTATGCCTCCATGTTATATATAAGAATGGTCCGAATGGACGGTGTGAACTGTGCGTTCAAACCCTAGATCATCTGACACGTGATCGCGATTTACATCGATCCTCTAAGGGAATCATACGGTGTTAGAGAAAAAAATATTTTTTAGACCATTTTGACGTTCAAAACTGCAAAATGGTCTAATGTATGATAATTTATTTTCGGCTTAGATGTTCTTCAAATCAGACAGCCTAGATGATGTTTTTTTTAGGGCACAAGTCCCCAAAATATTAAGTCTTTCCTTTTAAACTAGTGCAAGGGCCAACTTTCTCGTAGGTAAGTAATGGCTCTTTGATCCCTTGTCTCAGTTAAGAGGGGTCATGGAAAGAATAGGTTCAAAATCACAATCAATTCGTTTTTCCGAAGAGATATCTAGACACAACAAGGATCAAAATTTCGGCCGAAATTGATATTTGCGACCGAAATTTCGGTCAAAATTTTCGGTTTTGGTCCCCTCTGAAACCGAAATTAAACCTGAAAGTTTGATTCTTGAGACACAGGGCAGAGCCATTATGAAGGCCATTGGGGCGGTCGGCCCTACAAAACTTTTTGAAACAATTATAATAATATTACGTACCTCACTTAGTTGCGCCCTTTTAATGTGTCAGTATTAGGTACCTGACCCGAGTGCCGACATCTTAGTACTTGGGCCATTTTTCCTTATAGAATCACTGTGTTTCATGTGATTTGATGATTGTGATCTCAAGATCTATTTTGTGAAATATTAGAATAAAAAATTAACTCTATCCTATAAGTAAACTCTGTCAAATGCTATGAAAAATTACCCTTATGTTGGATTAGATGATAGCCGTTAATTTTAGGTGGGGTTTGACTGCTTTGAAAGTAAGGGATGACCCTTTTTGGTCTCAACTTCTTAACGAAGATCTTTACATCATTGCAGTACACATTTTTTTTGCATGTGTACCGTCTAATAGGTACACGTCCCAAAAAGTAAGTACCAAGTCACCTAACTAATTTTTTTTTTCTTTGGTCGATCATCTGTGTCAACGCGGGTATTGATGACAAAAGGTGCTTTGATCGGGTGGCGGGAGACCCATCTACAGGTTTTCCTGCCACATGGACCTTTAACTGGCTATCTAATATTTGCTACGCTGTACCAATATAGATGGCACATGCACCTAGTATCAGCTATTCCTCTAAATTTGCAATCTTAGATTTGCATTTTTGGTGCGGTAATTGAAGTCAATACAAACTGTCCAATCAAATATATATGAAGAAGGGTGGAGGACGGTGACATGGAGATCTCTGTGGATTTCGTAACTCTATTTTGATGTCACATAGAACTCGTAACATTATTTTGATGCCACATGAACGCAGATGTACTGCTTAGATCATCTTTGAAAACGAGAATTCAAAAACTCATGTTTACCATGTATTTCTTTAGCAGTAAATTTGGACCATTAAGACTAGTCTAAATTTGACTCATACTTTAAAAATATTTTTTATAATTAATTTTTTTTAAATTGATCTAAATTCTAAACAATGCACCTATACTCCATGTAGCACCGTTGAATGTCACGTGCTGCTCCACGTATATCTTGAATGATGAATTGATGATCACCGTCCATACATACATACATACATATATATATATATATATATATATATATATATATATATATATATATATATATATATATATCGGAAGAACTATGAGGAGATAATGTTTTTTATTTTTTGAAGAAATCTTTAAAACTCTTTAAATTTATTTTTCTAAATATTTCTTGAACTTTTTTCTAATATATTTTATAAACACTATTAAACTTATATATCTGAAAACACCTTCAACCCTAAACATGTAACTTAAATATATGTCACGCAAAACAATAACTCTTCACCAACAAGCTTGTAGTGTGCCCTTCGCCAAGACATAATGAAGAGAAGTTTAAACCTAAGCATTCGGTTTGAAACCTAAAGTTATTTTTAGGCATCGACGGAGCGAAGTTGTGTTGAAGAAGATGAAGAGGGGAAAGATACTAATGGTGGAAAAACAAAAAAAAAAAACACCTGAAATGTGCCGCTATGATTTTGTGAAAGTGTCCTCTGTTTTAGGGCCATAATGTTGCAATTGCTCCCAACTAAGAATAATAAAAGAGTTTTTGGTGACGATTGGTGAAGAGCGTACTACGTTTTGGCGAAGAGTTTATGTTTTGTACGATTCATATATGAAGGGACATTTTTAATATTAAATAACATGTTTAGTATTGAGGAGGAATTAGATATATAAGTTTTAAAAATAGGGCTCGTAAGCTATTGAAAAAAGTTTAGGGAGGATTTAAAAAAGTAAACTTGAAGGGAGAAATTTATAGAAAGTTTTCCTTTATTTTTTCAATAATTAATCATTAATGAGAAGTTAAAAAAGTTGAGGTTAGGACCTACTTCTTAACAATTATATGATCTTACCTATTAAAGGTGAGTAATCTAAATTTTAAATGGTCAAAAGTGAGTTATACGGTATAACTTATACCTAACGATAGAAAAATCACACATTTTAGCAGAATAACCAACAAGGGTTTGGCACAATGGTCAGGTTCACGCCTCAAGACGTGGAGGCCCTAAATTCGAATTGACCCCCTTTGGCCACCCGCAGGAATTTATCCTACTTACCTAATACATGTGAGGAGCGGCTATTACACAGTCGAGTGCTCTAAGATGCCCAGAAACTCCGCCATTGAAACAAAAATAATACATTTTTAATGGTAAAAAGTCGTAAAAATAATAATTATTATTATCTTTTAAAGGGATTTGATTAACCTTGCCTAAGTTATTGTGACACCAGATCCTCATTACTGAGGCCACAAGATGGCCAACTAACAATTCATGATGGCCAACTGATAATAGTGTGATTTCTCTTAAAAAGAGGAAAAATAATAAAAGAAAGTAATACAGAGACATGGGTGGGGCGTAGGGTAGGGTACGGTAGTGCAGCCATGCAGGCGAAAAAGCCCAAAATCTATCTGTAAAAGGCAGATCTGATTCTCGGTTTTACCCTTAACCTCACCCCAAAATACAATATTGGAGCACGTTGGAATTTGTAAATGGAATCTAATTAGAAGGGTTCGATCATTATTTTACTCATATTACCGTTTCCGGTTTCCCTGCTAATAAAAAAGAGAAAAATTGCACACTTTATATATATATAAACCCATTACTTACAGCTGTGCTTTCCATTCAACTTGGAGATCGAGATCGACATTGTGAGAGAGATGAGTTTGGTTAAGCCCTTATCTTCCGCACTCATCGCCATTGTCGTCTTCCTCCTATCTGCAGCTCTAGGAGGCTCGGCCTCTGTAAGTAGCACAAATGCACCGCACCCATTAATTTTTTTATTTAACTTTTTTATTTTTAGTGAATATATGAGAAATATCATCATAGCCATATTTAGATCGGTTGGCTAAGCCACCACTTATACAGACAGATCAGAGTCATTAGTACCCATCATTATCTTATGCACTTGCTTGGTCAACGCCAAAATGCGGCTTAGCCAATGGGATCCTAAACAACTTTCCAGTGCCATTGTTTAAAGATCATGGACTCTTGATTGGATAATCAGATTAATAGGCTGATAGAAAAGTGGATGGTGCAGATCACCCCAAAAGTCAACAGCAAGATTAAAGCTATAATAAATCATCGAATCATGTTTTTTAGCCTTACGTTGGTTGACATCACATCATCTCATTGGCCATCATCATCAATCAAATAATCAATGAAGTTTAGAGTTAAATCTCAAATCGCTTGTAAAACCAACCGGAGTTGGCCACAATCACGCCTCAAAAAGCAGAGGTTCTGAGTTCAAATCCCAACCCTAGTTGGCCACGGGCGGGGGATTTATTCTTACTGACTCTTAATATGCGGGTGTTGCACGTATCGACTTAGTCGGGTGCTCCAGATGCCTCGTTATCAAATATGGGATGGGGCTTCATTGCATCAAAAGGTATACTATTCAAGCGTACACCTTATGATATGGCGCACATCTTTGACCAATATTAGTGGTCCAAGTGACAGCATTATGTGAACTAATGTTAGCCTTAAAAGGGTCCCATTAGAGGATTTGAATAATTTCATTCAGGCACTTTAATATAGATCATTGTTCATATTTATTGGGTCCTTAGTATGGATCAGCTGGTGATTATTTCTTTTTTTTCCATCTACATATAGTTCATATGATATCAAACCACTTGAATAAACGGAAATGTAAGAAATGGCGTAAAGGGCTCTTATTTATGATGTAAGTAACTATAGTCAGATCTCTAAAACTTTATATGGGATTCATGTGTAGAAGGGGCAGTGTGTTTACACTGTGTACGTGAAGACGGGGTCAATCATTAAGGCCGGTACAGATTCTAAGATCAGCGTAACGCTGAGTGACGAGTCGGGGCATGAGCTCTATGTATCGGATCTTGAGGCATGGGGGCTTATGGGCTCCTCCTACGACTACTATGAGCGAGCAAACCTTGACATATTCAGCATCCGTGGAGAGTGCCTAGGCGCACCGCTGTGCCGGCTAAACTTGACGTCTGACGGTTCCGGTGCCCACCATGGATGGTATTGCAACTACTTGGAGGTGACTGCCACCGGGCCACACAAGCAATGCAGTCAGGCCACCTTCTACGTGGGGCAGTGGCTAGCCACCGATGCGCCTCCGTATGAGCTCACAACAATACTCGATGGGTGCGGACAGGAATCGCAAGTGGGGCCTCTAGTCCTCAGGAACCCTGTAAAAGCTTGGGAGTGATGAGGCGCTCTGGGGGGGGTGTGTTTCTAATTTTATTTAGTGGTTACTTTCCATTCTGTTTCTATGGTTTTTGCTTGTAATGTGGCCGCATTTTTCATGGTTTTGTGGATCAGTTACCTAGCCTTCTGCATTTAGTAATGTTTTTATAACAGAAACGTAGAACAGATATAGGAGTTCGAGCTTGTTTTCTCATGTGCAGTGCTTCTGATTTTTTACTGGTTGATTAAGTTGTTAACGTCCATCCATCTTCAAAGTAACGAGGGGCTCTTAATAATAGGGCTGCTGATGAAAAGGCAATACCTGAAGCGTTTCTTCATGCTGATGAGACCCTGGATATGGATGTTGATAAAATACAAGTGCAAACATCCATTTTTAAGCCCTAAACCATCCCTAACAGAATACCAAAACCACAGACATCCCACTTTTTTTAAAAACAATAAATTAATTATTTCTTCTCTAAGGCACAGAATTTTGTTCATGAGAGAGAGAGACAGAGAGAGAGCACAACTGATGGGCAGGCAAAGTTTGGTCATAGTGCTTGGTCTCTCGAAAAAAAGTTCTCAATTAATGATACATTTGCTCACAAACAAGATACAACTTCAGAGATGGACTATCAAATGGTAAAAACATTAATTTTTGGGAAGACAAATAGGTGGCTCACCACTCCCTTAAGTTGTTATTTCCGCTATTTATGCGCTTAGCAGACATAAAAAAGTTTGTCTTGCTGATTGAGCCAGGGATCTCAGTCTTGGAAGGAACTTGAAAGATCAAGAGCTCACCGATCTTGTAAACCTTATAGAGGATCTCAGGCTGGCTCCGCCATTTCAAGACAGCTGTGATGTCCGTATCTAATCGAGCAAAACTGGCATTTTCTTGATCAAATTGGCCTGTGAAACGCTTTGGAGAAGACCCATCGCTCTCACTTCCTTTTGTGGATGTCTGGAAAATTAAAGCCCCTCCCAAAGTCATTCTCTTCGCATGGTTTGCCGCTCTTTGACAAGATTAAGACAATTGATTCCCTTGTCTGTTAAGGTTTCCAACTCCCCAATCGGTGCATCATGTGTCGACTCCAAGCTGAAACAGTCAGCCACTCTTATTCATTGCCAGATTGCTTCCCTCATTTGGAACCATTTCCGAGCCCATTGGTGTTTAATTGGTTGCCTTCTGTCCTCCTGTGTTGACCTTCTTCGAGAACACTGCAGCATCCACATTAGAAAGTCCAACCCCAAAAAGAGTCCCTCACCTCTAGCCATTTTTTCTATCATTTGGAAAGAGCGAAACAATAAAATTTTCGAAGGAAAGTTCAAGTCTCTGGGCATCCCTTATCGACGAAGTTGCTAATCCGTCTTCAATGTGGCTGTTTGTCCATAATCCAGTAGCATCTTCTTGATGGAAGGGAGGGGGGCAGTGTGCTGTTTTTTTTTGCGCCCCCCTCCCCGACCTCCCAACCCCCTTATTTTTTTTATTTTTTATTTTTCTCTTTTGGCAGAGCACCTCGCTCGGCTTTGATCTTCATTGTAATTTCGTTTGTTTCTAAATGAAATTTCAATTTACCAATAAAAAAAAAAACTTCAGATACGGTGTGGGCTCCAAACAACTCCATTCCAAAGAGCAACTCTTTCATCTATGACTACACTTTTTTAAGGAAAAAAGGGACGAATGGGCTCCAAACAACTCCATTTCAAAGAGCAACTCTTTCATCTGTGACTACACTTTTTTAAGCAAAAAGGGGAGGGCTTCGTCAGTCCCCAAACGTTAAATTAGAAAATTACAAAAGGCCTTGAAAGAAACAGAGGGCCTCAGAAGGGGCCAATATCTACAACTCGTAGATACAAGTGCACAAAAAATAAATTAAATTAAATTAAATAATAATAATAATTAAGAGCGAGTCAAAACCGTCAAAAGTAAAAAATAAGAGAAGAAAATAGAGAGGCAGGCCATAGGTGATGGCAGGGATGAGCGTTATTTCTCTTCCATAGACGATTCCCTTGTCAACAAATTCTAGAGGATATGACACCTTTCATATCATGTAATTGCCACCCTTCTTCACTCTTTGATCTAAAGATAATATACCATTTGAGGGCAACAAAAAATGGAGATGCTATTCCTTTTAAAAGTTCATACACATACCATTGGACAGCAATAGATTAGAAATATCCCCAATTTGAAAACTGGGGGCTGACTCGTTGAATCCCTGCATGAGAAACAAGTCATAAATTCACCAAAAAATATTGTTCACAGAAAAAAAAAAAAAAAAAAAAAAAAAAAAAAAGAGAGAGAGAATAGACTAAGAACACATTTTCACTGAAGCACTCTAGAAATTTTATTCATTCACCACTACCAAACGGTCAAATTGTATCGGTCTGGCATCTCGCCGGATCTGCAAATAATTGATTTGGCATTCCAATTGCTCGGACAAACACAGTGCTCCGAGCAGTTAATGGAAGGATAAGATTACTTTACAAAGCTAACAAGGTAACCTCGTATGCTGAAATATACACCCTAAAAAAAATTGATACGAGGTAATTTGACTTGGATTGAAGGGGGGGAAAAAAAAAACCAAGAGGATAACCTCCACCAGTTCCCGTCTTTTTTCTTTTTACAAAAATTGCCTATGGAGAAACAAGAAGCGAGCCTAGGGAGTCTCAGAACTTATCAAGGGGTTGCTGCCGTAGTTGGGAGCTTCCCTTCTGCAAAGCCAGTAAGTATTCACCTTTGTCATATATAGACATTCTTGACATCATTAGGTCCAAAACTTGTAGCACAGACTGGACACTTGCGATAGCGACTTTCGAGTGTTCTCTGGACACAAGCACCACAGAATAGATGGTAGCATTTGATGATAACAACCTGGAAAACCCAAAAAGACAGATTAAAAAGGTTCAGAAAGATGAAACCAACCCCGAAAAACATAAGTGGATCATATGCTTGTCTAGTAGTCAAGGAGAAAATGTATGAACACAGCAAAAAGAGGGGTTGGCAACGTAAAAATTTTCATAACCAAAACATGGCACTCACACCACTGCGTGGGTATGGCCATTTGAAATGTAACTTGGCGCACAGACCATGTTCCAGTGGTCAGAAGAGGTGTGAGTAGGGGTCTCAATGAACCAGGCTTGAGCCCGGCCAGGCCCGATATGGGCCGGGTATGGGCTGCAGTTTTATGCCCAATTAATAAACGGGTCGAACTGGGCTGCAGTCAAGCCAGTCGGCCCACTATACTACAGAGCTAATTGGCCCAGCTCAAATAAAAATATGTATATATAGATACACCCGTTTCATTATATATATTAGTCAAAATTAGTGAAATTATTATATTATCCTCACTTTAATCCATTAGTATTTTAAAATGAGGAAATATTTGATAATTTACCTCAACTACATTTGCTCCAAACGGTCGGATGTGATCATGTCCAGCCCGAATTCACCCTAAAAAAGATTTAAAAATTGGCTTGGATGGCATAAGCCCGCCCCGGCCTGATTATTTGGCGGGCTGGGTATTCCTCGGGCCAGGCATGGGCTAGGTTATCTTTAAGTCGGCCAGGCTCAAATAATCATCGGGTTGTGCATTAGCCGACCATTTTAGCCCGTTTAAGGACTGGCCCATTGAGACCCCTAGGTGTGAGATATGGCAATTCTTGAAACCCCAATAGGCCGATTCAACCAGAGTAATGATCATTGTTGTCAAATCGCATATGCGATGGCATAAAAAAAATCCAAAAAATTCCCAAAAGTATATAATATCTGTTGTATTAATTTTGTGCTCTATTAATTTTATAGTGTCTAGAATACGGAAGAAAAGTATATAAAATAAGTAGATAACCCATAAAAGAGAGTAAAAAAAATATGAACAAAGATATAAGAAAGAGAGAAATAGAGAGAGAGCACTAAAAACTCAAAAAAAAAAAAAAAAAAGACCAAAGAGACAAAAATCATACCTTGGATGGATGTGGTATGGATTAGGAAGAGGAACCCCCTATGTATAGGCTTTGGGGAGGCCTAAAATGTTAAAAAAAAAAAACTCCAACGGTCATATTTATGACCGTTGGAGGTGTATGTGATCGCATACAGTGCAAAACGCATATGCCATCATGGCATATGCGATAATACCTTGTAGGATCGCATATGCGATCACTTTTGACAACAATGGTAATGATAGTACTGAGAAATGTAATCGTATACATTATTTAAAAGGAAATATGATAGTATACTTTTACCGATCAATACATACATACATATATATATATATATATATATATATATATATATATATATATATATATATATATATATATATAAAAATAAAATAATGCCATTAATAAAATGAAATTCCAGCAGATCAAAGAGACGGTGAGGTACTCAACAAAAAGGAAAAATAAATAGAAACACAAAAAGCTAAGCAAAAGGGGTGGGGTAAAAATGGGAAAGACCCCACTAGTACAAGCACTATCCGAAGGGGTTTGTAGGTGCTCCCACTCCCGAATGATCACGACCGAAGAGGAAACACTTCAGAATTTCTCAGACGATTTCCATCCAAACCAACCTCCACAAAATGGCCACTAAGTCCTTGAATGGATACTCTGTCCATTCTGCGAGGATATTAGCAGCCAAGTCCCCAAGACAGGTGGATACCCCGAAACTAGTGAGGAAAAAATTCCAAACTAATTGTGCAAACAGGCAACAAACAAATAAATGCTCAACGATTTCCTCCTCGACATCCTCGTCCCGGAGAAAGACACATTTTGGAGACCACCATGCCCTTCTTACAAAGCTGTACACATGTTAAAGCTCTCTCCCAAGCAAGGATCAAAATATCCATTTCGTTTTCGGGCATGACCGAAACCAAAATTTTGAGGGCCAGGTAGAAATTTCAGTGCCCAAATTTTATTATTTTTTTTATTTTTATTTTTTTTAACCCAAAATATTGAGACTTCAAATTATTGGCCGATAATTTGAAGTTATCAGCCGATAAATTGCTAATCACCAAATTATCAGCCGATAATGTGAAGATTAGAAAATTATCGGCCGATAAGTTGGAGTCTCGATATTTTGGACAAAAGTTTGGGGATTTCGTTTCAGTTGGGTCCGAAACATATGCGTTTCGGGCGAAATCTTGTGATTTCGACCGAAATTTTGATCCATGCTCCCAAGTGACTTCCCCAGAAAAAAAATCTCACTTTGAGGAGAGCTCCCGCTTTCCACAGCAACACACCCAGAGAGACCAACAAGAGGTCAAAATATTGCAACCATTATTGTAGGGGAATAGGCTTCTGTGGAACAGCGAAAGATAACAATTAGGAAGTGGTACTTCCCTAGACGGATGCTAAAATCACCTGTCTCCAAAACCTGGTTCACTCGCTAAGAGAAGCATCCATGGTTCACCGACAGTTCCTCTAACCAAGGATAAAGGAAGTGTAACACCACAATCTCCAGTATAGAGTATTTGTTTCGGTGTCCAGATAATGGACATGAGACACCTAGCTAGCCTTGCACATGAGCGTTCGCCTTTTATACGGGCACCGGTGGAATTTTACACCGACTTCTTGTAAGTTGATGATATAAGGATTTGGCAATGAATTTGTCAGACTTTTCCCAGCCAGTCACCAAGTCGGGATTCAGCAATAATTCGGCAATGTTAAAATTCGGAGCAAAACTCGGAGTAAAAAAAAGCAAATAATTAAATAAAAGAAGATTATAAAGAATACAAAATTTAAAAAAATATTAAATCATGAATTATTCACGAACTCAACTCTGCGAATTTGATTAAAAACAAGAATTTTTGAAAAAATCACAAATTATTTGTAATTAATTTGCGAATTTTTCAAAAATTCGGAGAATTTGGTGACTATGTTCACATCCTTTTATCATGTCGGCTCCAATCCATCCTTACCAGACTTACATCTTGACCATCTGTGGCTAAGCCAAAGATGTCAAGGCATGTCACGATAGAAGAAAGTTAGGATGACGAACAATTACCCGAGTTCTGTTAGTTCCTTCTCATCTTCATCCTTTAAATTTCTACGGAGGAGAATATTCCAAGAAGTTTCATTTTGGGTCCCATCTGGAACCTCCGCTACTTTACCATTTCTGTTCATTGCAAGGTTAAAGACCCTAGGGAATCTCCTCGAACATGGGTTCTCACCACATCACATGTCCTTCCAAAACCTAACACAAAACACCACACCCAGATTAAAACTAATTCCCTCCCTATGCTCCCCTTCACCTTATACACACCTTTCCACCAGCCTGAACCTATTCGACCCTCTAGGGGCTCTCACTCCGTATCCACTTTCCTCTCTCCCATACTATAAATATTTTATATGTATATAATTATTAGTTCATATTAATACAAAACAGACAATAGACATATATATATATATATATATATATATATAATTCTTCGTATACAATATTTAAATATTGTAAATATTATGTTTTACAATTTATCCCAAAAAATGAAGCACATTAAAGTTACATATAGTGTTGTATTCATAACAGTTGAAATGAAAGAAAAGATAAACCAACTCTCCTGATTGAGTGAACACAAATAAAGCCATGGCCTTCCTTAGTAATGCCCATCAGATGATGGGAACCACCTAGTCGGTGCATTTTAATATCAACCATCAAATAAAAATGTACAACCATCCGTATTAGGGGGCATAGATCAGATGGTCCAAATCATGGTATCAAGTATTAGCCAATACCAATACATATCATAGATACGTATCGGTCTCGCCGAAAACCGATACCAATACCAACCCGATCCTGGTTTGGACGGATAATGGTATTGAGGCCAATAGGCTCGAAACGAGACCGATCTGCCTCAAACAATGGCCGATCAGCCGCAGATGTGGCTGAACAGCCTCAAAAGCAAAAAATATACATATATATTATAAAAAAAATTATTTTCTTGTTTTAATATTGTCTTAAAAAAAAAAATTTAAAATTATTTTCTCAAATTTTGCTGGCAAAAAAATGCCCATATTGACATATCGGTCACTCGGGTACCAACACCCAAGACTGATACCGATGTTGATATCTTAGTTCAAAACCCTCAGACAGTTTATTTTTGGTGCCCATGGTAGCTCCCAACATAGAAATAAAAGTTTCCAACTTTTTGAAAAAAGTCACACTTTAATCACAATTAATTCTTCAAAAGAATAAATTGTGACTTATTCAAAGAGTGAACAATTGTGATCATCGCAAAAAAAAATGAATAAGTCAAGATTTATTCACAATTTACTACATTTTGAAATTCTGCATGGCCACTGGTAATGAATGACGTGATAAGTTGATGTACTGCTGATTTGATTTGTTAATTTTTTTTTTTTTTGTAGTTTTGTATGATGACCGTTATGGACTTAATATTGTTGCTTTATCGATGGTTAGAAACATCTAGCATGTACTAATGTTGATAGAATTATGTTATCTTTCCCTTAGTATGTTATTCTACTCAAAAATTATGTTAAAAACTTCAAATAAATGTTTCATATAGGAATGATATTTTTGTATAGTCTATCATAAGCATAGAGACAAATTTCTCCGAAATTTACCAAAACAGGGGTCGGGCGAAACTTTCGGTGAAATTTCGATGATTTCTCTGAAATTGCAGAAATTTCATTAATTTCTGCAAAATTAACAAAATTTCGCCAAAATTAATAAATCTTTTCTAATTTTTGTCATTTTTAAAATAATAAATAAAATTTTTATGAAGTTTAAACATAATTTATATTAAATATTTTTTGTACTCCCTGAAATTTTCCTGAAACTCTTCGAATTTTTCTCGAAATTTATCAGAAATGAACCGAAATGACCTCCAGCCGAAATGTTGCCGAAAACGAAATTTGTCACTATGATCATAAGTATTAATATATACTTTTTAGTTTTTATTATTTTTGTTTTCTCAATTTTTTCCTCAATTCTACCTATTTTTGCCCATCTTTCCCTATCGACTTTTTCCGGAGCTCCAACTTTGTCACTATGACTCGATATAAGTTGCTACTCTTTTTTTATCAGTAAAGATTTAAATTTTTCATCGAGAAATAAATTTTACATCCAGATCAATTTAAGCGAGAAGCTTACAAAGGTTCAAAGAACCTAAAACCAAAAAAAAGAGAAAAATATAAAAACAAGAAAATCGGGACATACAAAGCATGTGCTAGTGTGGCCAAGAAATATGCTACGACAGCACAATCTGTAAAGAGGGTGGTCATAATCCGTAAATCCAAAAACAAATTGAAGATTAAAATAAATTGTTTGACAAGTAACACTTCAAACGTGTCTGAGACCACATTTGTCTTTGTAAAAATGGAATATTCGTCGTCCATAGGCAAGTTCCCCAAGTTTTGTTATCAATATTAAAAAAAAATTAGCAACCATGGGTTTCAAATTTCTTATTTATATCATATATATTGTTCACAAACAGGAAAGAAATGGCAGGTTATTAAGATTGCAAGTGGGTCATACCTCCTTCGGTTTGTCATGGCAGATGCTGCACTTTAGTATTTCCTTGTATTCACTAATTTCCTGTTGAAGCTTTTCCAAGACTGATGAGCCATCAGAGTGTGCACTAAAACGTGTAGCCTTCCGTGTCAAAACTTCCAACTCCTCCTCTGTTCTCTTCTTGCTAAATCTGGTAAATTAAAAAAAAATTATGAGCTCTAGCATTCATAATTCGTGGAATTCTAGAAGAGAAGAAAATGAGATACCTCTCGTTTTCTAGTTCCATATGTACATTTGCAACCTCCAAACAGCTTCCATCAACCTTAGACTGTGAATCACCCAAAAATTCACTTAGTTGCTGACATTCCCGCTGCACATTGAGTAGTCTCCCATTCGTATTCTCCAAAGCAACCGAACTTTGCCACCCATCCTCTGCAAGTGTCCCAACCTGCTCTGAGCAAACTTTCAACTGCAAAGAACATAACTATGACTAAAAAATTCAAGAAACTAGAACTGATCTGGCATGAATTGATGACGTTTAAAATGTTACCTGTTCCTCAATATGTGCAGCTTTATAGTCATAGAAATCAAGAGATGCATTGGCTTGCTGCATCTCCTTTTCCATGGTTTGTTTTTCCATGCGCACGGCATTTTGCAATTGTGTTGCTTTCGATCTCTCTAAAACCAGCTGTATTTGGAAGAACAACTTTAATATTAAGACCAGGCCAATAATAATGAAAAACCCCCAGTGCGCATGCAAAAACACATGAAAGTATGAAACATAAGCAGAACATGAATCCATGAATAAACTGCATTGGAGTTTGTGGAGTGTTAAATGCATTAGTTTGTATTAAATAGGCTTAATGTTAATCATTATCACAGTTTTGCGGGTGTTTCATGGTAGTCTAGGCATTTTGGTTTTCTGCTACTGGCACCATATATGAAACTATCGATGTTTATGAATAGTTAAACAAAAGAAAGTTGAATGATCTCTAGCACATCTAACTAGAAACCCTACATATTTCAACATGGTATCAGAGCATATTTTATAGGATTTCAAATGTTTTCTCCTTATCATACCTTTTTATCCTAAAAAACCTAACCCTAACCCTCATTTTTTTCATTATTCCCCATCATAGATTATTCTTTTTTTAAGAAGATGAACCACTCTTTTGTGTTTAGGAAGGATCTTACATTCCATTCTAGATGAAACAGAATAACTTGACTCTTATTCTATCACGGATGGGCTAAATAAAGGCCTTCATTTATAACTGTCCAATGTCAAAGATAACATAATTGTCAAGGAAGTCAAAACTCAAAGTATCAGATATGGCCCTTTCTTTTAGAGTTTGATTCTCTAATGTGTTGGATTTCTTTATTAAAACTATCAGAGGAAAACTAAGGTTCCTGGAAGTTTGTCTCCTGGAAAACTATCGCTAGAAATCTGGAAATCTCGTACTGGAATGATGTTGCTGGAATTATGTATGCTAGAAAGTAGTTTCATGAAAATATATTGTAGGAAATAAGAAGGGTTGCAACTCATATACATATTAATGTTGATGAGAGATTGGTCGTGGGGGATAACCCTTGTGGATTGTGTGACCTTCAATTGTACCATCATAGGGAGTGGCCCCTTACATTGTCTTCTTCCTTCTTTTGAGTACACAAATATGAAAAAAGTTATAATTCTAAAACCAGAAATTACATGAGCCAACTATCGCCAACCAGCCAAATCTCTCAGAGTAATTCTGATGACCAAAGAGAAGGATCACTATCTTACCTCGGAAAAAAATCCCCAGGGATGATGCAAACTACTCCAAGGAGTGGAGGAAAAAAAAAAAGTCGAGCCAGGATAACGCACTGAATATGACGAGGCTTCGAAATAGTATGGAGTCACCCGTTCGTAATAATGTTATATTTACTAGTAGGAGTTGAACGAATATATTTTCCTCTCATTTGGTAGCTGTGGTTCTATCTGGAACTCCAATCAGACGATTTCTTCAACGTATCTTATTTCTCCCATTGATCATGAAATAAAATTGCTAATCATAAACGGAAATTTTGGCACTCCCATTTATTGCTTCCATTGATCATGAAAAAAAATCTTACAACTATTTGCAATTTTCCTTTCATTCACCTTCTGGGGACATTCCTATTATCTTTTTTGGTAAAAAAAACTAAAATATAAATACAAATATAAATAATAAATAAATTTGGATGTTTGATGTGCAAGTTGTAAGCTTTCACATTTCAATATCCTTTTCTACTAATGTTCATCATTCATTAGAATCTTTGGAATCATCTAAATTGGCACAAGTTTTCATCGAAATGGAAGTCTAAGCTATGGTGTTGAAACCTCAAGGGGTTAGGTGAGCTGGCCAGGTACCTGCTTCCAAAAGCAGAAGATCCGAGTTCGAATCCCCTCCCCCCTTGAGGCCACCCTAGGGTTTTATATCCTGTGCTGACCTGGCATGTGCTGAATTTGGGGTGCGCATATGCCCCTGGGATTAGGCTGGTGCTCTAAGAGGCCAGGATACCCAGGTTATCAAAAAAAAATAAAAATGTAGGGGGCAGTGACTAGTGTAAGAATTTCGTGAAGATTACTAAGTTTCCAACTATAGTTGGATTGTGTCAAGAGTCTGCTCAAGTCCTTATTTGCTTGCCTAGATAATGAGGCACTCAAAGGTGCAAAGAAGAAGAAGAAGAAAGAGATGGAAGAATAACAAGAGGACGAAGCGATAGATGGACAAGCAATGGGCTAAAACGGGACAGTGGGGCTGCAATTGAAGACCCAACACGTCCCTAAAAATCCATCTTCACGTGATCACATGAGAGTGGGCCAGACTCATATCTCGCCTCTCTAAAAGAGCCCCCTCTTGCCACCTTTTTAGGATGCTCCTAGACAACTTTTTAGGAGCTTAAAACTCCTCTTATTTCACCTATTTATTAGGAGTTACTAAAGTGTGATTGGCCTGGATTGGAATTCGAATTGGGAATTGCGAGAGAATACACTTCAAGTGATCCCTGAGCTAAATTAGCTCCAAACGAGTCTTTTGTGCTGGCACCAGTCTCGGTTGCCTTTTTTTAGGCTAGTTAATACTCTGCTTTAGCCCTTAGGTTCTATTTTATTAGACTAGGATGTCGATTTTGGATAACCGAGAGCCTGTAGGAGGGCAGTCGAGCAAGTTGTTCTCTTCTTTTTCTTATACTAGTTCTCCTTGGCTATCTCTTTCCTTTTTTTGTTGACTATTATTGGAGCGAACCAAGGAACTCATTGTGTTATGGATGTATTGACATTAAAAAACAAGATGATGGTCCATGGTGTGTTGTGTGTTCTTTGCAAATGATGTGGTGCTAATTGGCTAGACAAGAAAATACATCAAGTCAAGTATAGTGATCCTGCTACTGTGAAGTAAAATGCTTGCCCTTTGAAAAGGGTGCAATTTGTTAATTTGGCTGTGCGGCTTTGGAATCCAATGTTGTTTCCGTAGCTGACCAAAGGGTTGGATTACATTGGGCATCATACGCTTGCTTTATTCTTATTTTTTGACATATTTGACACGGCGCTTAAACCTTGTTCAATGATTTTTTGTTAGTATTGACTTCCCTATGAGACTCTGGTGTGCGCCCCTCTCAAATTTCCCTTTCTTCTTTCTTGATTGAATACAGGACTACCACCAGCTTTGGGCTGCCTTGCTTCTTTCTTACTATTGCTTGCCCTAGAAATTCCACTAAAAGAATTATCTTTGAGATGATAACCTGGAACAGACCTAACCTACAGAAGTTTGAATTGGTGTGCAATGTAAAAACACACCAAGGACGCTGCAATCAGCCAGCTGTAATCCAGCAGAAACTTCACAATAGGCACTCCAATCACAACTCCATTATGGAGAGTTGCTATAAACTACTTAAATGTTGCTCGCTTAGATTTACTGATAAGGGATACAAGTGGTACATATTGGAAGCCATCCCTAAGCTGATCAAAATATTGTACCACATTCCTTACAAAAATGATGCTTGAGGCATATAATTTTCTATATCTCATATGAAATGAGAAACATTTTGATACATACTAGGGAAAAGAGTTACACATATAAAGCATGTGGATACGCCATATTTCAATCTATAAGGATTGAGGGGGCTATGGGTAGAGGGCTATATGTATCTTGGCATTCATCTATCACCTGGATGTTATGCCATACACGGAGATTTTTTTTGGTCAGTAAAAGGAAAATGCATTAAAGAAAGAAAGAAAGAAAGAACACAAATCTAGTGTCGCTGCGAGAAGTTGGATCACCCAAAAAAAAAAAAACACATCCTTAAAGAAAAAGTAAAAACACCGCTCTCCCCAACCCGAACAGCAGCCCGAAACCCTCCGACCCTTGATCAGCATGAGAATGGTAGTGAGGGCCAAGAGCTAATTGATGAATTGCAGGACCTGTTTTGATCTAACTTTTACCTTCCGCTAATGGCCATGTCCCTAGCCACTTTCATCATCAGCCAATAGTTTCCAGTCTCTTCAAAAAATTCAATCGTTTCCTTCTCGCCAGATTGCCAATAATAAAACAAACAACAAAGCTTTCCTGAAAGCCCATTTGATCCACTAAAACAACACCGGTGAGTTGTTGGTTGCCACCTATAATGATAAGTTGGAATCAAGGAGAAATTTTGAAGTTTTGTAAACAGAAATATATATGGAGCACAGGTTTAGCTAATGCATGAGCAGAGAGGTTCATCTTCATCATTGCCTTATTCCAACCATTTGGGGTTGGCTTTGAAATAGACCAATTTACTGTCACAATGTAATCGATTTTGGTATTTAGCCTCTACTATACAACATATTAGTGGGTTAGAGGATATCTCAAACAGGATCGATATAGGTGTGCAAAGTGGAGACGATTAGTCTGTTGTGCGATCAACTAATGTTACTTCGATTGAAGGGACATTTCAACAAGTTCGAGTTCCTTGTTGAGAAGCGGCTGCAAGCCGTCAAACATGTTCAAGTCTAACAGCAACGAATCGCAAGGGTTATGATCGGAAGGTCCTCGAAAGGAGGTTCGAAGTGGGGGAGTTGGAGTAATCGACAACAGCAAAAAATCAGCTTCTATTCCGAATTGTGTTTTTGCAAAAATAGCCACAAGAGCACAAACTAAATGTGGCCAAGGTGCATATGCTAAGGTGGGTAGAATAATAAGAGGATATAATTTAGCATTTAGCAAGGAGTACATAAGAGACTTACGTTTGAGGTTTTAAGGTTAGGATAGTGGCTTTAAGGTCAGGGTTGGTAAAGAGAAGAAGAGAAAATTGGAGAGGAGGAGCAGAGAATGGCTTAGCTAGGGAAATTGAGCCTCACTAGCCTCTAAATAAAAAAAATGAACCAACTAATACAATATACTGTGTACACACCATAACTACTACCGACACAACACTTGCACATGAGACACTACACTAATAATCCCAATACACACCCTCAAGCTGGTGCATAGACATCTATCATGCCCAACATGATCAGAAAATCTTCATGGTTCAACCTCCTTAGCAAAGATGTCAGCAAGCTGCTCAGAAGAGGAATTAATCGGCGTGTCAATGATGCCACCCTGGAATTTCTCACGAAGAATGTGGACATGAACCTCAATATGTTTAGTTCGTTCATGAAGGACAGAGTCAGATGCAAAATATCAATAGTGGTTTGGCTATAACAGTGAAGAGGCAAAGGAATAGGACGTCTCAACTCTGTGAGGAATGACTGTAACCATAAGAGCTCGCAAGTAACATGGGTCGTAGCATGATACTCAGACTCGGCACTGGACCGTGACACACTCATGTTTCTTACTTTTTCATACCACAAGGTTGCCTCCACGAAAAGAACAATAACCAAATATAGAACGACGAATGACAGGAAGATTAGCACTATCATAATCACTGTAACAACTGATAGTAGAATGTACAGCAATACAACATAAACGTATTTGTCCAAGAGAAAACTCAATAGAGAGTAAGATTCAACACACAACATCAAAGTGGAAGTTTAGGGATAGCCCCAACAAAGAAAAATCGAGGACTGATGTTTCAGATGGGTTTGGCATCTCCATCAAAGACCAACAACCCAAATAAGAAGATTGTTGTATACAAGCAGAAGGAACTAAGAGAAGCGGAAGACCAATAATTTTATCTTATTTGCGGGGAGGGGGGTGGGGGGGACAGTGAAAAGTGATAGGATGAATTGAAAGGAAAAGGAACTTATGTACTTTATGGTTTTATACACTTAAGAATACAATTTCTTTTTGAAAATGAAACTTCCAAAAAATTTATAAGCTTAAGAATACAATTTCGTGTTATTACTTTAAACGTTATAATAGTACTTATGTACTTGTATGGTTATAACACCATATCATAATACATATATAAGAACAAAGCTGTCCAAAGTATCTGACAAGTTGACGTTGATTCAACACCCTGAACAAAGAGTGGGGTCTTATTATTCCTCAATGAACGTAGCCCATACCCTGCAGCAAACAAAAGCTGCATCTGCAAACCTATCCCATTTTCCAACTGTACAACAGAATAAACAAGCAGCTCAAGGGACATCAGCCAATGCCTGCCAATGAAACAAAGATAATAGCACTCAATTTCAAGTCCTCTCAGAGGCACTTAAAAGAGCTAAGCGTGTTTTATTTTGGATATTGACGATGATCCAAAAGGTGCAATGGTTTGTGATAATCAATAATCCACAATTTAATCCACCAATGGATAAGCTTTGGTTCTCCAAGGCTCTAATAAGACACGATGTTTGACTTGGTGAGAGTATATCTACTGCATAAATTCGACCGGTAAAATAGATTTTATGGCACCTTGTTTGAGTTGCATCTATGGCATGCTTTACAGGTCGGGTTTTTTTTTATTCGATAAAGCAAACAATATATATTGATCATAATAGATTTACACATCATAATAAGTTTCATGGCACCCTGTCTGTTTTATATCGATAAAGTAGACAATAAACTGACCTGCTCTATATGTCAGTTGAGGGCCTCAGATGCCATATCCACTCCACTTTTTTGGCTATTACCCCTAAGTTTGATGGGGCCATCGATATAAGGGATTTCAGGCCAATTAGCCTCCTCAGCTGTTTGTATAAAATTGTGGCGAAGGTTCTCGCCAACCATCTAAAGCAGGTTAACCTCTCCTCAAACCAAGCGGCTTTCATCCCGGGGAGACTGTTGATGGACGAGGCGATCACGGTCCATGAAGCGGTTCACTCTGATCACGCAAGGTGTACCAAGGGTCTCATTTTCAAAATTGACATGGAAAAGGCCTATGATATGGTTGATTGAAATTTCTTACAATATATGATGCACAGGATGGGTTTCAGAAGGAAATGGAGGAATTGAATCGAGGGTTGCTATGCTTCGACTAAATTTTCGGTCATTATTAATGGAGCCCCAAACAGTTTTTTCAGAAGTTCCAGAGGTATCCTGTCAGGGTGACCCTCAATCCCCAATGCTGTTTAACCTTGTCGGTGAGGCCTTGCACAGCCTTCTGCAGAGAGGGCTGATTTAGGCTTGTTCTGCGGTTTCAGGGTGGGGGCTGGCAGTTTAACAGTTACTCATTTACAGTACGCGAATGATACCGTTATCTTTTGTGAGGCTGAAGCCTCGGAATTACAAGCGGTCACGAACATCATATCCATATACGAAGCGGTCTCAGGCCAGCGGGTCAATCTCCATAAATCTTATGTGGCCGGGGTGAGCATCTCACAAGATAATTTAGCTACTTTCGCTGAGGACTTGGGATACCTTCACGATAAGATGCCCATTACTTATCTTGGGCTGCCTTTGGGAGTGGGTAACATTAGAGCTCGCCACTGGGAACCTATTGTCAAAAAGTTCAAAAAGAAGCTCGCGACCTGGAAAAGCAAGATGCTCAGCAATGGAGGGTGACTAACGCTCATAAAATCTACTTTTGTGACTATTCCTATTTTCTTTTTGTCCATCTTTTTGGCACCGGCCTCGGTGATCTCTAAACTCAAGAAAATTGTTAGAGATTTCGTTTAGGAGGGGCGCGGGTGAGAACAAGAAATATCACTTGGTCAGTTGGAACTTGTGTTGCAACACTAAAGACGCAGGAGCTCTTGGAATTAGAAGACTGCCCCTAGTTAACAAATCTCTTTTCGGGAAATGGGTTTGGAGAATCGGGGACAAGAGAGAAAATAACAAAATATGGTGGAAGGTGGTGTCCGAGAAATATGGATTCGCTAACAATGGTTGGAACATCAGCAATAATGTGTCAACGTTTCAGCGTGGTGGGTTGCAGTCAATCTGGTGCTTCCGGCTTTCCGCAATGCATCAATCTCAGCTGGAGAGGTGGAAGAAGGATCTCTTTTTGGGAGGACAGATGGGTTGGTGATTCTTCTCTCAGGTAGAGTTTCCCTAATATTTACAAAATTGCTGCGGAGCAAAACGCCACTATCGGCGACCTCTTGGAGTGGCAGAATGAGTCCATCATTTGAAATATTAGCACCAGACATATGCTCAAAGATAATGAAATTCATGAGTACATTAGCCTCCTTCGGATTATCTAACGGGCCAAACCTAACGACGGTTTGCAGGGATTGTAGAGTCTAGGATAAGAAACTCTAGCGCCTTCAGGAAAATTGGGAGGTCGGGTTATATGGTCGTGCAGTGTGCCAGAGATCTCATTCTTAACTGGATGTTGCTCTGAGGCTACAGTTGAGATGACTGGGACATTCTTGATGCTCGGGTTTGGGATGGTCTTAATTTGTAGGTCGTCTCCTGCTACTGTGCCTGCGTTTCTGCTTCATCTCTGAGGCTTGGGCTATCCCCGTTTTCTTCTCTGGGTTTTGTGAGTTTCTTGAATTTTTCGGGTTTTTGGCTACTTCCTTTCAGGTAGTGGCTTGCTACCCGCCAAGGAATGGCTTTTTCCTTGTAAGCTCTTTTGCATTTTAATATATTACTTTGTTACCTTCCCAAAAAAAATTAAAAAAATGTAGCCAACACCACCAAAAAAGTAGTGTTTCAATCCAATCATCATTAGAGATGAATGGGCAAGGTTATGCAAATCATGATTCCATAGCCATGGTCAAAGCTGGGTCACATAGGACAGCATGAGTAATGGAGGTATCAGGATCAATAACAGTGCAAAGAATCAATAGGGACAACAGTCAGCAGTTTCATCACGATGTCAGAAGGGCCATGTGTGGGAAGGGTGGTTCCCACAAGTGTTTTAGCACCGAAATCTTTATCCTTAGTAACATTTTTTATTGCAACTGCTACTTAAATAAAAAAAATCAAATTAAGTAAATAGCTCTGAACTTGTTATAAAATAGGAAATTTTATCCTTAGATTGCTTTAAAAACTTTACGGGTTGCAAGACATGGCTTTATGTTATGTAGATATGAAAATTTGGTACAAATTCTCTTAAATTTAAGTAAAATTTAAAGTTTGTTTAGTCGCTTGCTCACTGGATTC
Organism: Chloranthus sessilifolius; assembly: GCA_021018995.1. Taxonomy (NCBI): domain Eukaryota; kingdom Viridiplantae; phylum Streptophyta; class Magnoliopsida; order Chloranthales; family Chloranthaceae; genus Chloranthus; species Chloranthus sessilifolius. The sequence goes on along the minus strand of CM037589.1, from coordinate 46,146,494 downwards.
TTCTCTTTAAATGTCTTGTATGGATATTTTATTTGTGATGCCATTACTCTGAGGGATACAGTATCGAGCATAGTCAGTAGACAATTATTAACAGCACTGCTACTTGAACTGGATTCTTCTCTTTAAATGTCTTGTATGGATATTTTATTGTTAAGCCATTACTCTGAGGGATACAGTATCGAGCATAGTCAGTAGACAATTATTGACAGTACTGCTACTATTGAATCCCACATGCAAAACAAGCCATCATCCGTTCATAGATAAACCAGAGCATGGGTCAAAATATCGTCTGATACTGGTACGTATCGTCTGATGCATACCGGTATCGGACGACAGCAGTATGATACATACACAAAATATTTTCTTGTGTATGTATTGCCCGACACAAACTTCGTACTGTTTGTATTGGACGATACATTGGTTTTTTCAATGTACAGGATGAAACATTCAATGTATCATCCAGTTTTTTTAATTTTGTTTTTAAAAAAGGGTCACCTAAGTAACCGCGATACATTCAATGTATCGGCGACACATTCCAAAAAAAATATTGTACAGCCGATACCTTGATCAATATATCGGCCAATACGCCGATACGTATCGTTCAGGAGGTCTGAATGAAACATATCGGATTTCTGACATTTTGACCCATGAACCAGAGTTCTAAACTGCCACAACCAAGATAGTCTGTATCCATAAGATACATGAAAGACTAAGCAACACTTGGAATGAAAGAAGAAACAAAAACTTGATCACCTTGATGTTGTAGTCATCTCTCTCTGTGATTTGTTGCAAAAGGTGTTGGTTCTGAGTCTGCATATCTTCATATGCTTGCCCAATCGTCTGCAATGAAAGGAACCCAGACTTACCATCCTATACATGTATTCTGAATTTATAGTTATATATTGCATCAGCAGACAAGAAAGGAAAACCAAACCTCAATCTCAGATAAATAGGCTTCGCACTCTTCGTGCTTAGATTTCAGGACTTCAGACAATTTACATATGTTCCTGAATGAGAGAAAATTGGATATTAGTAATTCTTGTGGAACACTTCTTCCGACCACAGTTTGAAGAAAATAATAATAATAATAATAGTCTAAGAATGTTAACATTCAGTAATTCTCTTGGCACACTTCTTCTGACCACACTTTCAAGGTAAAAATCATAATAATATTCTAAGAAATAAGAATGTTAACTTTCAGTCAATACACAAGAGAATAATCTGAAACCAGAAGTGTACAGTACATTCTAACGTCAAGAATCAATAAATAATTGAAACACTCTAAGTCATGTGGATAAGAGGTATCAGACGATTCAGACATGGTGGTCCAGGGAAACCTGATATGCTAACATCTGTACAGTCATATAATAATGATGATAATAGTATACCCAAGATTTTCAGAATTCAGAGAGTTCACATATAGAGATTGACTACAATGATCAGAGGGATCATTAATACCTGTCACAAAAGTCTTTACTTTTTCAAAAAATTGGAAAAAGTCGGTGACTTGCAAGCAGCCCGACTACATCGCTGATTAATCGGCTGAGTCGGGGAATCAGCCAATTAATAGGCGATGTTTGTGATGTTGTCCGACATGTTTTTTTTCAATTTATGCTTAAAGGGAAAAAAAAATTAGGTTTTGTACTATTTTGTTCATTTTATTCATTAAAAACGTTTAGGTTTTGCTTACTTTGTTCACTAAACACATTATTTTTAACTTGAAATACATTATGATATATTTTTTGAATTTTTTTTATTTTCCCCGATGTTTTCTGACTTTGACTGACTTTTACCGATTTTTCTTGACTTAGACCCCTACCGATTTATTCTCGACTCTCAACTTTGTGACTACCGATTTATTGTCGACTCTCGACTTTGTGACTATGATTAATAGAATGAGCCAAGGGGCTCCTTAGTACAATGAGCCAACGTCTTGTCATCTGTGCATTCATTTGAACTTTGATACATGGATGAATATGCATGACATGCAGACTTTAGAGAGCACAAACAACCATGCATGTCTCAAAATCCAAATAAATGGCACAGCTGACAAGCCATGGATAATTGTCTGCAAGGAGCCCTTGGCCCATTGGAAACAAAACTTACATATATTCCTGAGTGAGACAAAAGTGGCGATTAGTAATTCTGGTGGCACAGTTCTTCTAACCAGTCGCAAGAAAAAAAATATTCTGAGAATGTTAACATTATTATTATGCAATCAATTAATTCAAAATTATAAAGTGAATAAAGAATTGAAAGCACGATAAGCCATGTCACTTCGACATGGAGAAAATGTATCAGGCATGGTGATCAGGAAAACCTGATAGGTAACATTATTTACAGTTTTGCACCCACCAAATCTTTCAGAGCATCTACTGATCCAAGCTGGAAACCATTGACTTGTTTGAATCAGACGATTGAGATCATCGTTCGTCCCAACCTTCGCACACAATGGATCTTGAGATCAAGGGCGTACCATCAGACAGTCAATTTTTGGGATGTGTGCCACATGGAATTAAAAAATGACAGTCTGATGGTACGCCCATGATCTCAAGATCCATTGTGTGGGAGATTGGGACGAAAATGATCTCCAGAGTCTTCAAAGCGGTAAATGATTTTTGGCGTAGATGCTCTCAATGATTCGGTGGGTGCAAATAAAGGTACCCAAACCTGATATGCCGACATGTCCATAGAATTAATCTATTTATATTAAAATAAACTAATCGGGAAAAGGACAGCAACAAATCAATATATAAATAACAGCAGACAAAACAACAATAATTAAACTAAACTTTGATCTAATTGCCATGTCAACAAATGCCCATCAGTAACAGTAGGCAGAGTTCGACACCAATGTCCACCATGGCAATTTTTTTTCAAAATGGGTTTTGGTTTCACTTTCAAATGTGCTGAGTATGAAGTGCAATGGCAAGAGGGGTTGGGCTGTAAAGCGTGAAGATGTGGGTTTCAGCCACATTATGTGTAAAAGCAAGAGGTTAGGACTGTATACATCCACCCCGTATGCAAGTGACCAACAGTGGGTAATGGCCTTTTATGTGCTGAGCATGAAATAAAACAACCTAAACCGCTTACACTCTGTATATAATAGAAGCTGATATCAAGTATAAATATGATACTGCAAGCACAAAAAGGAATGCATTTTAAGATTCAAATTACAATACACCATATAATTTTTTGGGGATAGATTTGAAATCCACTGTGTAGGGTGAATTGCTTGAAAAATACGGTAACTAATAACTGAAAAAAAGTCTTCCACCAAGTTTCTGACATATCCAAGCACATAAATGACACTTCAGTATCATTAGCAGACAACCATTAAAGAACCTAACCTTCCAGAAGCTTCCAACTTCTGCCTCAGGTCAGCAATTTCAGCTTCAGCAGTAGCGAGCCTCTGTTGGGATATTGCTTCAGCTTCATTGGCTGCTTTCACACGCATTTCCAAGCTGTGTTCATCAAGAGATGATTTAAGACTTTGAACGTGGGCCCATGCTTTATATTCCAAGTCCCTAGCATCCATGAGATCCCTGCAGATGGAAAAGAAAATCTGAGCAGAATGTAAATTTTTTTACTCCAGACACCGACTGAACCTTCCATACACTCTAAGCAACCAACTTTACGCAATATAAAATCAGCTCATCTGCCAAATCCTTTTCCCAGTTTATATGGTACTACACAATACAATTACATGAACATGAAGCGATAAATCACTCGACCTTTATAAATTCCTTTTTATGAATCATATCTAATTAAATAAGAATATGCCACTGACCAGTTCTCAAAGTCCATCTGTTTTTCCTTATGACTGCAAAATGGAGTAGAGATCAAAGAAAGAACCAATAACAGACCCAAAAAAAAACCCTCTTTGATTGTTGAAATCAAGAATGACTCCAGTACATGGGAACAGAACCAACATGATTAAAGAACAGAACACAATGAACTGGTAACAAGATGAGTTTGATACAATATGCGCAATACGGTAAAGAGTACGGCCACCAAACTGCAACAGAAAGCGCGCTAGATGTTGTGAACACTGGACTGAAATGTGAAATCTCAGATTTGAAGTGATCCAGATCATATAACTGCACAACATATTCTAGAATTGAAGATCTTTAAAAATAAAATAAAAAAGATATAAAAAAGAGGATCAGGTAACACTGAACCGCCCAGTTTAAATGCTTTCCATCAAAATTTCATCACTAGTTAGAATTCTATGATGTACTCTAAAAAGGCTGAAGATCACGTACATTTATGAAATACCAAGATTAGTTGAAATTGCATTCCATGCTCTCGTTCTCACCATACAACCACATTATTTGTTTAAGGAATCTTAAACAAGATCAAAGCATGGTGAGCAAAGTGTAGACAAGTAAGTGGTGTGGTCTGAACAACTAGCATCACCTCGACTGAAAGGATATTTACATAAAGCAGAGGTAAGACCTGCATTATTGTATGATGGAGGGTATTGGGCTAACAAGATGTGATAATAAGCGAGTGCCAATAGCTGAGAGGTGTATGCTAAGGTGGATGCATGGAGAAACAAGAAAAGATAGAATAAGGAATGACCTACATCAGAGAAAGTTTAGGGAACCACAATGGAAGACATACCAAGGAATGGTGTTTGGAATTGAGCCAAGGTATCGAACTCGGGATCGGTATCGGGTATCGGTCCATGGAGGACCGATTCGTATCAGCCAATATGGATCGGTATCAACCGAAACAGATTTGTTTTTTTTTTAAAGGTCAAACAACTTTTTTAAAAAATTAAAAATTAAAAATCAAATGAAGGGGATATCAGCCAATACCCGATACTTACCGTTCGATCCAGGTACCGATACTGGGATCAGGGTGGTATCGGTATCGGATTCTGTCAAAACCGATATGTACCGGTATCGGCCAAATTTTGATACCATGGATGGAGCCAATACAGCACTTACTCGGAGGATTGAAACGAAACAAACATGGGAGAGGGGAAGACCAATAAAGAATTATAAGAACGTAGTGAGAAGGGATGTGAAGGATCGCAGAATTATCTAAACAGATTAAAAAATAGGGAAATTCTACCCAGAGTCTTCAACTTCTTATCGAAAATGAAACTCTCGAAGATACCAGTCTTGGTTGATACTAATACATCAATACTAGTAATGGACCAGACATATTATGAACCTTAATAACAGAGGGTAACACATCAGTACACCAGATTAAAACGTTATAAGTTTATAACACCAGTCATATTTTCCTCACTGGAAGAACAATGTCAACATCTCCTTTTAGTTGCATTTGTGAAAGGGGAAAAAATCACATATTGTTGTCCCTGACAGGGTAACAACAGCCTAAGATACCTAGCTTCGATAAAGTTCGGAGCATTTTCCCCCAACTTCATCAAAGACTTCCATCCTCACCTTCTTATCCTAAATGCATCTTAAATTTGATGCCCAGATAGTCTAATAAAAATTTCGTAAAAAATAAAAATTATAAAAATGAAAAATGACATTCTTCGCCAAAGATCAATCAAAACGATCTCCTATATCTAAACTAAGAATACGACATTTTGATCATGCTGTAATCAAGCCAAAACAACTGTTTAAGTTAATTGTTTCCTAACATTTTGTCATATTTGTAATTTTCATTGTTTCCTAATCAAGAGTTTCCAGGTTTCTATAAATGCAATCACAAAAATAATTAAGTTAAATTCAATATTTCTTTCAGAATAAATGCATATTCTTATTTCTTAGTATAATTTTTTATAGACGCATCCTCGCCGTCATACTTATTGAATTTTGTGCAGGCACTAGTTCCATGCTTCCGTACCGAAATATGTCAAACTATTCCTGCTTCACGCAACTAAGGATTCACTACTTCCTAAACCTTCGTAACAAGATCAATTTCCTCTCATGGAATCAAGCATCAGCCGATACCAATCTACATTGGCAATATGTATCAGTACATGGCTAAAACGATGCCAGTATCAGTATCGGTCCTGTATCTCTTAGAGCTAAATTTTTTAAATATTTAAGTGTGCAACATATATATTCATATGTGTGCATACTATATATATATATAGGAAAAGGGTTCCATCCTCCAATGGAGGATGGTGAGCGTCGTCCAAGATCCTACATGAAGCTCCATGTGGCCACTCGTAACACTATTTTGATGCATCATGGAGCACATGTGCATTCCTTAGATCATCTTTGGAAAAAAAAACTCATCTTTACCATGTATTTCTTTAGAAATAAAATTTGGACCGTTGAAACTAGTTAGTTTGACTAATGCTTTAAAAAAATTAAATTTTTTTTTATTTATAAACAACGCATCCGTACTCTACGTCGCACCCAAACTGTGTTTTGAATGCCACGTGTATCTTGGAGGATAGTCACCGTCCTCCATTGAAGGACCTAACCAGCTCCCTACACACACACACACACACACACACAGATATATATATATATATATATATATATATATATATATATATATATATATATATATATATATATATATATATATTAGGTCATGTGTTTAAGATACATTCGTGTTTTATCATATTCGCATGTATGTTAAATCATGTGTTTGAGGTATATAGCATTTTAAATTTTTTTGTTTCAATAACTTAAAAAAAAAAAATCCCCGTATTGGTCAAATACTTTATCCGTCCAAAGATTGGCTGATACCGAGAGCAATATGCCAATTTAATTCCATGGATGCAGGTACATGGTGGACGAGAAATAACTCCAAAATCCAACAATTTAAGTACATATCATGAGAAACATTTCATAGCTTTTACTAAGAGTTTAAGATATTCATGGTCATAGTTATGCCTTTATTTGTACACATAATAGGAAATCTTTTTTATCCAAAAAGAACTACAAATTACATGCAAAATGGCTATGTCAAGCCGCGATATTTTTATGAAGAAATGACATGACATGAGGAGGTAAATAAGAGGAAAGTGTCTACTCGTCCTTCCCACCATCTAAGGTTATCAGGATCGATACCAATGATGGCCAATTTATCAGCACGTGTGCTCTCTCTTAATGAAGATGGGAGGATTTTTTACTCAACTCATGCCGAATCTTATTTAGTTCTAGAAACTTCATTGCATTCTTGGAAAGATGAAACATGGTTTTAATATTTGATTTAGTGCTGAAGTCTTCCGCAACCCATAACTTACAAAGGTTAATTCCCAATAGGGCAGTCCTGTCCTTAAAGCCCCCAATTTTACATCTAATGTGTGCTTCACTAATTGACCCATAATATGATAGAATCTCCTCAACATAAGGGGTGCAAAAGTGCCAAGCTAAAAATGTGAGGCCTGTCAGAGGGAAGCACAAAGTTAAGAAGCTGGGGTAAAGCTTGGGTGAGCCCAAAACTAGTCAAAAGGATACTTGGGCCAAGCCCGGCCAACTAAGCTTGTTGGCTCGAGCCATCTGGCCAGTGTCACCTTGGCATTTCTACTTTTAGGATTTTCGCCATGCCGACACTTGGTGGCACTTGGCACACGTGTCAACACTTGGACACTCCTCAAACAGCACAAAACTTCTAAACATATGTAAAAACCACATATTACTATTAAAATGCTCTTCATTTTGACAATGATAAAATGAACTTTGTTTTTGAAAAAAGTTGTGTAAAGTTTAGTAACTACTAGATGAAAGGTTTGGGTCTTTGAAAACAATGTTTCCAATATACTATATTTTTATTAGGTCTTTACAAGGTGTGGGTTGTTGTTCACTCAAATTTGAGTCTCTTATCAAGAAGGCAAGAGCAATATGTTGAATGCCCTAGCAAATATTAGGTGGTGCTAGAAGATGATTTCAGTTTAGAAGAGCCGACAAAATTTGAATTCACAAATTTATCATTTGATGGTATTAGAGACGATGCACTTTGATTCCAATGAGATTGTGGAGCCTCATTCCATCAATAAAGAGAACCAAGGCAATGGTGCTAATGAGTGTCAAGAAGTTAAGAATTCTAATTTGCAAAAATACATTTGGGAATAAGTGGTTATATAATTTTTTGAAAGCATTAAGATTGTTGAACAATTTTTTGAAGTACTTTGAACCTTTTTTTTTTGCATTTATTTTTGAACTTTAAATGTTCAATTTCACGTACATGGATATTTTGATGAGATGATGTTGGTCAATGATGAAAATCATGGAATTGATTGCATATTTATTCACAACTATGAGAAATGTTGAGTTTATTGATTTATATAGCTATATTTTGATTTTTAAAATATTTTAAATATTTTGTTTACAGCCATGCCACCGTATTGAGATTTTTAGAAGTTGCCATGACAACACTTTAAGGACACCTTGGCACTTGGCACCCGTGCCGCGTACCTAGGTAACACTGCATCTGGCCTTATTAAAATTTCACCCAAAAATGAGAAAAGACCCAGCCTGCTTAAACTTCAAAACTTATATTCCAGGATGATGCCAAACGTCACCCTGTAAAATTGCTGTCTACCTCCAGCCCAAGATAGTGCAGCCCTTAACAATCGCCAGGCCAGTTTGGCTGTTTGCACTCTTACAATCATTGCTATAGAAAAAGACTTCAAAAAATAAATAACTATCAGCCACCTCTGAAAGAGAGGATTTCCTTTAGAAACAGCTTAATGATTCAAAAAGCAAGGCCAAGGTCCAACCCACTAAGACTTGACGCAGTCCAATGTCTGAACGAAAGGCAGACCAAGAAGATAAGGAGAAAGAAGATATATAGGAGGCTTTGTGAAGAGTAGACATGAATAAAGGGATGTTATTTTGGCCTGTTAAAATGGGGGTGAATGGGCATTTCGACAAGCCCATCTGAAACAAACTAGGCAATACTCACATGAGCGTTTAAGTTAATCAAATGACAACTTAAGTAATTCACATGATCAATTCATTCATCATGGAATACCTCTTTGCAAATCACGAAAGACTGTAAGATATGCAAAAATTGACCTAAAAGCTAACTAGTATGGCGGGGCTTTAAGAGCTTAAGTTTAATTTTCACAAGATTGCATTTGGTACTTTATTTAGATTTTAGTAGTTGCCTAGTTAATTAGGAGCCCTAATTAGAAAGGACTACTGTTTTATGTTAAAAATCTATGGTTATCTTTTGAAAGGGAAACAAGATTCCCCTTGGAGAAGTTCCTCTTCAAACCCTAGATTCCACAATTTGTGCCTTGTATTTGAAGATTAAGCTATGTTTCAACTTCTGTGTTACTTTTATTTTGGATTTCTTCCTTTTATATCACATCAAGACTTCAGATCTCATGCTCTAGCTCGGGCTCTGGCCACCAGTCAGTAACTGATGTCGAAGTCCATCCCAAGATGGACCAAACCTTAAAAGCCCATTAGGCTGATCAGGACGTTTGCACCACTACTCAGCATCATCGCTATAAAGAGAACATTGGGCAATCCTGTACTCCCGTATTTCCTTTCGAGTCAGATAAATGATCATAATAACCAATGTGAAATAGGTGGGATGACATGAATATAACAATGGACTAAGTGATCATAATAACTAATGTGAAATAGGTGGGATGACATGAATATAACAATGGAAGACCTATTTCCATTTTAAAAAGAGCTCTAACGAAGATAGGCAACGAAATGTGCACAATCCTCAACTTTTATGATAATCATACTTGAGTTAATAGTTTTCAAATTTTTCTTAAATTAACAGCAATCATTCACCAAAGCAACAATGAAAATGCTTGAAAATTTTTTAATGCTTTTAAACCCTCACAACGAGCATTGTAAATTAATAATAACAAAAAAAAAAAAAACTGTGTCCAAAGCATAGTGAAAAATTTCGTTTTCGGCAACATTTCGATAGGGGGTCATTTCGGATAAATTTTGAGAAAATTTCGAAAAGTTCCGGGAAAATTTCGGGGAGTACAAAATATATTAAATATAAATTATATTTAAACTTCATAAAAATTTTATTTATTATTTAAAAAATGACAAAATTTAGGAAAGATTTATTAATTTCAATGAAATTTCGTTAATTACGGTGAAACTTCGTTAATTTCGGTGAAATATCGTTAATTTCGCCGAAATTAATGAAATTTCGGCAATTTCAGAGAAATCATCGAAATTTCGCCAAAAGTTTTGCCCAACCCCTGTTTCGGTAAATTTTGAAGAAGTTTCTGAGAATTTCGGAGAAATTTGTCAATATGGTCCAAAGCATGTTAAGATGCTCAATAAAAAAATTCCAATAGAACAATTCACTTAGAAAGTCTATGATTTTCACCTTACTCTTTTAGAGCAAATATAAGTACAAAACATGGATGTCACATATCAACCACTTTCAAGTGGCATGTTTTGTCATGTGAAAAGCTAAGGATTAAATTAGCAGGCACCAGGAGTGTGTGCAGTGTGCACTCAGCTGTTTCTGCCTCGGCAGATAAAGTAGAGAAACTAGACACAGGATTCAAAGGGAGATCTACCAACAAAACATTTCCCCTTCTAAGCGTCCAAATCATTGATGTTGATCTATCATTATATTCCAAATGTTGGCTCTCCGTGTGACTGAATATGCAAGAGGGTGCAGTAACATCCCAAGCACATGTCAGGATTTTTTTTATTTTTTTTAAATAAAATTTATAAGGAAATGAAGATGGTGCATAGAATAAACTACCATCTGGTGATCAGAATAATTGATAGTTTCCTCCAACAATTCCATTGAATAAAATAAGAGAGGACAAGTATTCAATCCTAATCATTCTGAGAAAAGTTCAAGGAAGCTCAATAAACTAAAAATAAAAGTTAAGCCCCAGATGTTCCAACCTAGAATCAGTAGATTCACGTCTATACATTTCTAGAATTAGCTTCAGCTCCTGATCACTCTCCTTCAAATCACAAACCTGTAACACAAAAACAAATCTACTCAAGATTCTTACAAAAACATGGACCCAAGATAGTACTGAAATGAATATGAGAAAATAATTGGAGAATCACGAAGTTGTCACATATTCATAGGTATAAAGAAGATCAAAAGGGAAGTGAAGCTAATACAGAAAAGATTAGTATCATGATTTCCTCTTTAAACAAATGGATATTTAATTAATTATAATAATAACAATAACAATAAAATCACATGGATACCCTCCAAGAGCTGACTGCAAACAATAAGGTCATCCTGCCTAGATTTTCTAAGCTACCACTAAACCAAGACAATATTTTATGAAGGTGACTAACCAGTATTCAAGTCAACTCAAAATTGAACTTGAGACCTCAAACCAATTTTAGAAAGAGAAACTCAAAGAAATAAACAATTTCCACAAATTATACTAAAATATAACATTACCTAAAAAAAGAAAACTAACAACAATAGGAAAAAAATAAATAAATAAATAAATATATATATATATATATATATATATATATATATATATATATATATATATTACGAAACTCTAAATAAAAATAATTTCATTAAACAATTAGAGAGTAAGCACTTTGTATTCTAACAAAGAATCCTATATAACAATAATAAACCAAATAAAATAATTTTAAGAGAAAAGGAACAATTAATTGCCTGAAAACTCGTCTCAATGTCTAAGCTACATAGGTAGGGAATCCAGCAAGTAGAGAAATATTAAAAAAGGTCATAGATAACTTCTGACAACTAATCCCAGCTACAAATCAAACAATTTGTTTTTATGTGATAAAGTACTTGATCTAAACAATATATTAAGAATAATATTCACAACCATTCCAAAAAAATTGCCGCATCAAGATCTCTTTGAAAAAAAAAAACTATTCCTGTTCTTAAAAAAGTTTTACAGAAATGGAAGTATATAACCTGACGTATTAAGCAGAGGGCCTTACCTACTTCTCAATCAATACATGCCTACAAATAATAAGTTAGATCCATGACACATCTTGCATGCATATCCTTTCTGAGGAAAAGGAATCCCTTCCTTCTGTAATTTGAGTGCCTTTTAAATCATGTTTCACAATTGACACTTACAGTCTGTGCAATATTTCACTTGACTTCCTATCAGGTTGTCTAGGAAATTAAACTTAAACTTCCAAATCATAACTGTAGGATCTATCCAACTAATGCAAGTTTGGTGACCAATGTCCATAAACCCAAAACTGATGATGAAAAACTATGTGAACCAAAGCTTCAACAAATGTAGCAGGCCACAGAGAAAATGGTGCTCTAGCATACTCTAATACCCTTGCAGCATGGAATGTGCAACTTCAGCAATAACATATCGTCCACCCCAAACATCATAGTGAGGGAATATAACTACAACTGAACCCAAACCCATGAATCCATCAAACTAGTTTAGCCATTTAAGCAAGAAAAATCACACAGCATTTACTTAAAACAGATCCACTAATCCAAGCTCTGTTTGAAGTACATGTTTCCTCACAAAATGAGCAGAGAAATTAGCCAAGTGCTAATTACTTCACTTATTGTTCGATGAGAAGTATAAGCACAAGTCATAATCCAATCCTCTCCAACATCAAACCTTTATCTCAAATGTCTCGTATTACAATACATCAACTGAAATGAGACTCAGACCTGAAGTGGTCAATCAAAACATGAAGGAGGAATCTATTTGACTCATGCCAAACGAAAAATATTCGGTGTATAAAACATGCAACTCTATCGCGCACAGTATATGTGCACCTACATGAAAAAGATCACCAAAAAACCATTGTCACGCATTTCCAGTTTGTAAAAATTAATCTCCTAGAACTGCAAGAAAAATATAATAACAAAACCAAAAAAGATAACAAGAATAGTCAGAGGAATTACTCTTAAACCGTAACTAGATTAATTATGTGAGTTAGAAAGACATGCAACTCCACTACACACATAAATCTCCACATGTTGGCACCCACATTCCCCAGCAGAATGGTGATGATGCTCAATACATGAATTTACTCCTAGAATATTTCAGCTAATAATCCGTCCCCATCCCTAGACCAGAGTATCTGAGAATCTTCTAAGCTACTATGTCTGCACCATTACCAAGCCTGGGGTTTCGAATTTTACATCTCAGTTTGGTCAGGGCTCATGAAATTTGTACCTTTATAGTTTATACCCTTCTAAGCTAAGTGGATGGTTTGGGAGATATCATCCACACTTAGCTCCTCAATGTACTGCAAGATGCTCTAGTGCTCTAAGTTGACAAGGCTATTTATGGATATTACAGCATAGAACATATAGACAAGACCAAACATAACAATAAAGTCTAATTAGCAAGCCATAAACCACAGAAATCTATACAAGTCTCTGACTTGAGACATGGAATATGTACCTACAGAACAATCGCTTCATAGGAGATAAGAAAACACAGTTTTTAATTTTTTATGGATTAAAAAGTCCAGTTTCCAATACACAAATATGTCAAAACTTGAGCGTTCATGAATCAGATCTGTCTTCAAACCTGTGACATAGAGTAAAATAGGACTTCTTTTTATCATTAAGATGCATTTTCATTAGTTAAAGAAAGTACACCTGGGATCAAAGACGACCAAGAAGCTCACCAGGCAGTGTTACCTGAATGATAGTCCCACATTGCCTGTGGGCTGGAAGCCTTGGGTTATATATAACCTGGGCAATCCTCACCTTACAAGCCGGTTTTGTGAGGTTGAGTTAGGCCCACATCGCCTATGGGCTGGAAGCCTTGGGCTATATATAACCTGGGCAATCCTCACCTTACAAGCCGGTTTTGTGAGGTTGAGTTAGGCCCATGGAATTCTACATTACCTTGGCACTTCTACTTTCAGGAATTTTGTCGTGCCGACACTTGGTGGCACTTTGGTACAGCTCAACATGACACGACACTTCTAGAAATGTACAAAAAGATACCACTTGATATCATCAAAATGTGCCTAGTTTCCACAAAGTAAAATGAGTTACCATTTGCATAATATGTGAGGTTAGTAAATTAAAAATGCTTGAGGTTTGAAAACCAGTTAAATTCATGACATTTATTATACCTTTCATCTTTTCATCAGTAGGTTTCTCTATTAGCTCTCTATGATTCCCTTTAGTTTTATTTCGCAACATTTATATTTGATTTTTTAGTTTTTTTTTTTCTAAGGTTGTGCCGCTGTATTCTAGATTTCAGAATTGGCGTACCAAAGACTTGTAACACCTTGACTGGCACATGTGCCAAGTGTCGAGGTAACATTGTCACCAGGGTATAAAAGAGGGGGTTGCAGAAGTTAAACTCATGAATTCAATCCCAAAAATTCACAAATATCTCAAGATGATCACTTCCTTGTGAATAGTAACGAAACAAGCATATTTGCATAATTGACTACTTCCATTCCTGAGATCAGACAGATTTTGATTAATGTTTTGTTGATTGCTCCTATTCCTGAAACTAAAAATGCCTCCATATTGTTTGAATTTCGACCTACTAGCTAAGATCTGTGAGCCTGAAGAGTTTGGGATGCCAGGGACCATTTAAAAACCTCCTACCAAGTACCAAGGGATTCCGTTAGAAGTACAGAAGCAAAGAGTGATGTTGGCTTTTGAAACCATTTGAGTGTTGAGCATAAAGACGAATATGGGTATGAAGTTCAAGATTTATAATAAGAAGGAATAAGGTGGCATCATGATGCGAACCGCAAACGATACACTAGAGAGGATACTCGCTTTGACACAACTAGCAAGATCTGAAGGAAGGCTGAAATTAATCTTCTACTGTTGTTGAATTGAGGAATATCCCACCAAAATTCCTCCCAAGTCTGTGGTCCCAAAATGGCACAGAGCTTAAGAGGTGGTTGTAGAAAGATTTAACGGTGGAAATCCCTTTGGAAAGTCAGCATGGTATCAAAACTCGGCCGATACCAATAGGTATCGGCAGATGGCAATACGTATCGATTTTGTCGAAAACAGATACGGATCAGTATTGGCCGACACTGTCTCGATATCCACCAAAATTGTCCGATCCAAATATTTTTTTCGATTTGTTTTTTGCTTCATTAAAACAAAAGTGGCTGATACAGTAACGGCGATACTAGATCCATATCGGGCGATATGTAAAGGTCCCAGATGGACAAATACCTGATATCGGATATCGGTATCGAGTTCGATACCTTGCCTGCAAGAACACCTAATACTAACCACGGCTAGTAAGGCTTCAAAAAGCTCCAAACAGAATATTTCATTCAGCTCTGAGTTAATTTACAGCATTAGTGGCCTTCAAATAGGCTTTTAGAATGCATAAAATTAGAAATTTTAGTCTCCTCTAATTCCTAATCTAAATAAAGAAAAATGCTAACTCTAAAAACTTTTCTCACAAGATAAATCGGAGTCCTAAACGCTACGGAAACTAAGACTATTTCTTTTAAAGAAAAATATAACATATTGACTATAAATAATAAAAGAAACCAATCCGAATTTATATAAAGTCCTACACAATAAGGAAACTAAGCTTATTTCTAATAAACAAAACATATCATATTAGCTAAAAGAAGAAATTAATCCCAACTCACCTAGAACTCTTAAAATCCGTCACTTTGCAGTGCAACGTCTGAAAACTAACCATAACTTCTTTAATACTCATCAGAATTGCGCGACTCTTAGCTCATTGGAAAGCTACTTCGATAGACTTTCAAAGAAGAGCAATTTTACATAAATCTGACGAAACCTTGAAAATAGGTCATACATAAAAGTGACAGTATTGGCTGTTGAGCACTCAACAATTGTCCAATCGAGACTTTCTATCAATATATTTTAGAGTTCTCTTTTCTTTCATCTTTTCTTCTAATTCTTCTTACTTTACTAATTGTATTTCTCGGATTTCCTGGTCTTCGCAGCAGATAAAATTTTTGACTGAATTATTCTCCCCCGCCTGACCCTTAAAATTTTTTGGAGATTGAGTGTCTTCTTCAAATAAATCATAGGCTCAAACCTTCTTTACAAATGATCATTGTGCTTGGACCAATAAGAGATTGATGATATGATTTGAACAGTTTTCGCCATCTTCATAAACACTGTATATGACATATCCATACAGCATTCTAACTTTATCTCTAACAAATAGAAGGAAAAAAAAAAACTAACTACGAATATTTCCTTACTTGTCTACCCCATAATTTAGAACTCAAAATAACAAAAGAAAACTGATATTTCGATCTCAGATTTCTCGAGAATGTGTATAGAGACTCAAAGTTTCAATAACTTAAGGTCTCACATGATCATTTATTGTGATCATGTGAGGCCAATTTTCTCCTCTAATCTTTCTGAACTTCTGCCACATTCTGAACCTCTCACAGCTCCTGAACGGCCCACCTCAATGGCTGTTCAGGCATGGATCTCCTCTCCATTTAATGCTCTGCATCATATCAAATGGCCTATCCTGATGTGGATTTTTGGAGAGAATGGAAACGAATAGCCTTTCACCTTGAGTAGGATTCTGTCATTCTCTGTATTTCAGATATATGTACTATGAGCTACACAATTTTCATAAAAGGCAGGATCATTTGAATCAACCAGGTACATAGCATAGATCTTCTTTGTCTCTGTAACGCTATTTCATGCCTCATTAAGCTCCTATGGATAAATAGTTTGTAACTAACATAATAAAAAATGGTTTAATGAAGAAAGTGAGCATACCACAGCTTGTAGTTTCTGTATTTCAGCAATTTGGTCAGCGGATCTACCAGATAAAGTTTCCAACTCATTTGCCTGTATGATGATGACACCTTTAGTTCTCTTTAAAAATATATAACACCAAAACAAAACAAATTCATGTGCACGCACATCTACATGTGCATATGCATAGGCATACATTAATAATTGATATTCACCTTCCTATCAAGAATATTAGACAGAGATTGAACTTCAGCCCGCAAAGAAAGAATATCTGAGGCAGCTTCTTTGTATTTACTCAGCTGACTTTGTATAGCACCCACATCCTTGGGGAGGGATGAAACCATTGTGTTAAACTCAGCAATGATTTCTTTCCTGCCTGAAATACAAAGGATATTCCATTAAAATATCATGGGAACAATGAGAGAGAGAGAGAGAGAGCAAACCAGTAGATTGAGAGTGGAGATGCAACGGGCTTTTTTACCTGGTTCTCTTGAAGCCACTTCTAATTTAGTCTCAAGCAGTTTTATTTCATCAGTTCGTCTCTGCACTTCTTTTTCTAGCTCCATTATCTTGGAGTCGGCAACGGTAGAAGTTCTTCGAGAAACCTCAGCTAAATCAACTTTCAAATTGACTTCTTTCTCTCGCCAGACAAAATTATCCTTCTCAACCTACAAATCCGGATTACAAATAAAATAATCAGCAACATCAGAAAGAGGGTGCTTTGACAGGAATAACCTACACAAGTAACCAGCAAGTTACCACCTGCAGTTTCTCCAATAAGGCTTGATAATGCTCCATTTCTGCTTTTGATTTGCCAAGCTGATCACTGAGTAGGAGGTAAGTTTTGGAAGAAGAAATACACTTGATATCCTTCAAAATGTTCTGCCAATCAATATTTCCATCAAAATAATGGAAGATAGCATAACTATAACTATACACAGGAAAATAGAACTGGAAAGTATGTTCAGAGTGATAAAGAGAAATTTGAAAACACAGACCTGCAAATCAGCTAGCTTTTTCAAAAAAGTTATCTTTTCCTCATGCACACTCTTAAGCTCTAGCAGACGACTTGAAGCTAAATCCTGCTCGGGAATTTGAATCGAAAAGCCATTTGTCACTTGTCAGATTCAGTGCAAGTAGTTATGAAATGAATCCATAAGGTAAGAAGAAGACACTAACTAATTACCGACAACTCCTTGAGAGTAGACTCCAAATCTTGCAAGTTTTTTTGTTTATCTCTGGTCTTATCACCGACATGTTTATTTCCTAAATTTAAGAGAGGGAAACAAGCTCCTTGAGCTGCATCTCTTTGTGATTTAAGGGTCCCCAGTTTACAAATGCTTTCTTCCAACTCTATATTTGTATACTCCAATTCCCCTTCATAAAACAACCAGTAAAATAGCCATTAAATTTTCATCTCATGTAGCAAACACTAGGTGTCATAACAAAAAAAACTTCTAAATGAAAAGGCATTTCAGTAAGTAATGGATCATATAATGGATGTGGAAGAAAATACCTGCCAAACGTTTAATCTCAGCTTTATTCTTTGCATTAATGTCCCAATGGCTTTGCACCGCATTTGCCAATGACCTGTGCTTCAGATGAAGGTCGCCTAGGGCCAGTCGTAAGGTCTTAACCTCCGTTTCTAAGTCATGCATTGTCCTTTGCAGCTCTCTGCTGGACACTACAGAGAACATAACAGAAAAGTAGATAGAAGATGCTTATTTATAAGAAGTTGATGCCCGAAACTAATATTTTATGAAAATAAGATAGAATCCAGGACTAAATTCAGTTCACAAAAATTCTTAGGTTGTACACAAAAAGTTGGCCCGTGCACACAAATAAAAAGAAAGACTTGGTATTTTGGGTACCTGTGCTATGTGGAAATACCATCTAAGCCGTCTGATTTGAAGGCCATGATCTAAAGATCTTTTATACAAAATATTGGCACTAAACACGATCTCTATCATATGATTCAAAGCAGTCAACTGTAGAATCAGATGATGGCTTTGACTGCTTTGAATCTTATGATAGAGATCATGTTATAGCACCAATTTTTGCAGTAAAAATGTTTAGATCATGACCTTCAAATCAGACGGTGAAGATGGTTTTTCCACATGGCACACTCCCCAAAGTACCAAGTCATTCTTCTAAATTATATGCCAACTTTCTGTGAGCAAGTAATGGCTCCCAAATTCTTACCATCTTCTGTTAATGTCCCCAGGAGTGCAGTAGACTGTCCATCCTTCACACACCAAAGGTCATTAATGGCACCCTCTATATTTTGTAAGATGTTTTTCGCCGTTGTACAAGTCCTTTGTATATCTTCTTCCATCTGATTAGAGGTCCCATTTTCAGAGCAACATTCAGTAGCACCTGTTTCCATAAGTCTGCACAAAAAAGTATCCTCTGGACGACATGACGCCCCATCTGAAATGAGAATTTACCAAACTTTGTAAGAAGAATTCTGCCACAGTAGTAAAAAAAAAAATCTAACACAGGCAAATAAAGTCCAGTGGATGCATAGAACTATTATGTATGTCCCTTGCATTATACCATGATAAAAGTTCTCAGTGAATATTGCAGCACACCAAAAATTTAAATCCCACAAAATCACGTTTTAACAACAGCTCTTTCTCCAAAATGCAAGTCAAACCCACAAAGGGAGAACCAACTACAACACTAACTTGTGAATCAACTTCAATAAAAAAAAGAAATAACTCAGTGCGAACATATCTTTTTATTCTAAATCTGACTTTTGCAACATAGAAAAAGTTCCACTTGAAATTTTTAAAAATCTTTAATATTATAACGCAAGAAGGGGGGAGTTGCGCCCGGTGACACAAAAAGATTAATTTTCTTCAAAATGACAGGAATACACTTATATTCGTAAGTCGCCTAAAGTCTTCAAAATCCCAAAATCTTTCTTCCCTAGGTTACCGCTCCTTTTTCTCTTGCTCATGTTCATTCTACTAGTACAAGCTAATAATAGATTGCATAAATATTGGGTACTAAAGAGCCAATATGATCTACTTAATCAAACAAGACAAATAATTAAAGCAACTTAAGAAGGTTTACTATTACAACAATATTCAAAAACCTCAGAATGAAAATAAACACAAAGAAAATAGTTGTCAGATTCACCCTCTTGAGTGAATTTAACACATCAAACAACTCCAATAAAGCAACCACAAAGTTTGAGAACGTAATATTTAGAAACCTGACAATGAGAATAAACACAGAAAATAGCTGGCAAGTCTCACCCTCCAAAGTTTGAGAATGTAATACATCGTGTCCACCATTCTCAGAACCCCTTGCGTGGAAGAAGAATGATTCCAAGTCATCTATTACCTGTAAAAACAACCAAGTATTAATCATGAACCAATATACAGAATGACTTCTTAAAAGTGATTAAGTAATACCTGCTCCCAAGACTTATTGACTGTTATTAACGTGTCATCATAAGTCTGCTGTTTCTCTTTCAAATGGCAGAATTTATTGTCAAGGGCAAAAAATGTGGCCTTCTGAACTTCTAATTGCTGAAAAAGCTTTTGATTTTGGTATTGGAGTACAGCAGTGTCATGCTACAAGGGAAAAGAAAATCATCGTAAGAAATTTAACTGTGGTTTGAAGGATGGCTTAAACTTGAAATTTATTTTTTTTTAAATCAGAAATCAGTTGGCATCACTTGATTTTAATTTTTTTTAAATTCTTGGACGGCTTAGCTGATTGAAGACCTTGGTATTCGGCTTCAAGAGAACTAGGTAAAAATTAAATCTGGTTTCCCAGTTCAGTTCCAATTTTTTACACCAGGTTTTGAAGCAATCAAGTCAAACGCAGAGAGAGTTTAACATTGATATCATCCAATTGAATCGTTATCAAATGTTGGGTTACTTCCCATGATATCATATTTTCTCTCATGAAGTACCAGAAAAAAGAAGCTTAATTTGATGTCATTATTGATATTTTATATAAAGCTAAGTACAGAAACACCAATAACTCATATACGATAACTCCTAACCATCTAGTGTAAAATGGCAATAAATTGCATTTTCTACAGGCAAATTGTGATCAAGTATCAATTAGCCCCGAGATAGGATTTTCTTGTCCAAACAGTTGGATCTTATAGATGGATAGCATTTTGATATTTTTAGTTTAAGAAGACAAATCTTGTGGCATTATTCATCATATTTTATAGGTTGGAGGACTAACAAAGAAAGGAATAACCAATTTTTGGTGGGGTTAAGTATAAGTGTAGTTTGTTCAGTGACCTGTCCAGTGATATTATGAGATAAGTGGATCCATGTTCGAGTGCTCTGTAGCAAGGAAAGGGGAGAGAGAAGAGAGAGGTTAAGAACTGACACAACGGAAAGCTCTTGGTAAGGCTTGTGAACTTAAATTTCATGGCAATTTTCTGGGATGTTTGGGTGGACAAGAATTGGAGGCATTTATTGAAAAATGATTCGGGTAATTAATTTTTAGCTTCCTTCGGTCTTCTAGGTATTAAAAGAATTAAGTGAAGCAGGGACGAATAAAAGGATAGTGATTATATCCAACACCGGATTAGATGGAATAGTGACAGAGTATTACTCTGTGAATGTAACAGATGGGCTTCTACAATTAATGGTTTCACAAATATTGTGACAGGAATTTTAAATAAATTGAAGAGTTGGGAGCTTTCATTGTCTCATGCTCTCAAGGAGGTCAACAATGTGAAAAACTCCCTTTCTATAGGAAGTCCTGATAAAGAGAGTTTTTGCATTGGAAAATATTCGCCTCTTATTTTTAAAATATTGTTGCACAGTTTTACCTAGCTATAATATATATATATATATATATATATATATATATATAAGCTCAAGAATACCAGGTACTATACAGTGACTGAAACTGTTAGACTAAACATCCAAATGTATCTACCATCTGTCTGAACACTTTAAATCATTTCCTTGTTTGTTGAATAATGCAATTACATCGCTTTCGCTCTTTATTTGTCCCAAACTAACTTCTCTGCTGCATACTGCTCAGATAACCTCCCTGGATAGACAATTAGGGTCCTACGCATAAGTTTTGCATAACATAACCGTGTGCATTAAAACCTTGACCATGCAGCCCAGAATCACAGAGACTGCAAACATATTGTTGATCTACGGACATGGTGGCAACTTGAGAGCACTTCTGGAAGGCTCCTCTGCCGCATCATATTAAGGTGAGATATGAGGTGTCCTCATTGACTGAAAACTTGTCTCCCAGCCATGGTCATGGCTCCCTCCTCTCCAAATGTCATTATTTTCAGGGCCTCCACATATAAAGTAAAAGCCTTTGATCTGGATCTCCTGCAATTGTCTTAGAGCCCAAAAAGGAAAGTCTCTATCTCAACCATGGATCAAAATTTTGACCGAAATTTCAAAATTTCGGCCGAAACGTTTCGGCTCCGGGAGAACCTGAAACGAAAATAAGGATAAATTCGGGTAGGGACCGAAAATTTGAATTTACGGCAGAAATTTTGGAATGTCAATTAATTTTATTTTTTTTTTATTTTTTTTTTAAAGGTCTTTCGCTTGGATTTTTTCTTTGTTCCCATACATTTACCCGAGTTTCATTCTTTTACACTTAGTTTATTTTTTATTTTTCTCCTCTCCTCTCTCCTTCCATAGATTGATGAAATTTTGCCGGATATTGTCGGATCTTGTACTTAATCTCGTCAGATTTCGCCAAAAGTTGTTGGATTTTGACAGATTCTGGCCGAATTTTGATGGATTCTCTCCGAAAGTTACCGTAACTTCCTGAATATCATTGGGTTTCGCCATATCAAGTAGTATCTCGCCGAATCTTCCCAAATTCGGCCGGATCTTGTTGAATCTTGCCGGATTTACTCTCAATAATTCAAATACGTCTTCTAATCATGTGAAAGAGTTAAAAAAATAAAGTTTAGAGAAAATTTTCAAAATTTACCGAAATCTGACCAAATTACGGTTCGGGTGGTGAATGAAACCGAAACCGAGATTTTGATCCATGATCTCAACTCCTGAAATGATACTCTCTAAATAATTATCTGCACAAAAGGTAAATAACTTGACTGCCAGAAATGAATAACTCAGCAGCCAGATGTCATGACTGAGGCTACCATAACAAGAGCCTACAAATATAACAAATAAACACAGTTGACAATGATGGAGGCCATGACAAAGGCTAATTTGGTACAGCAATGACTTGTTCCAATCGAATGATCAAGAAGCGGACGGCTCACTTAGGACCCCTGCCTGACCCAAGAACGACAATGGTACAAACCAAATGATCACCAGACTTCAAAATTTTGAACAAATTTAAAATATGGATAAAGGTAGCCTGGTACTAAGGACCAGGTAACTTACCTGGTTCAACATTAGTTTGCTACCACGTGGCACCCAATTTTATATATATATATATATATATATATATATATATATATATATATATATATATATATATATATATATATAAGTGACGGATAAATTTTATTAATGAACCAGAAGAGCAACAAAAAAAAAAACCAGCAATGCAAACACAGTTAAGACAGAGACTAGCGAGATGCTACCCCTCTCATCCTTACCCCCAACCTTGTGGAGTGTCCAAGCAAGCAGGATCATACGATCATAACCATCGTGAAAATAATAATAACAATATCATATATGAAATTGCACGATCAATGATGTCGATTATGTGAAAAATGAACGGTGAAACTCAAGA
Organism: Chloranthus sessilifolius; assembly: GCA_021018995.1. Taxonomy (NCBI): domain Eukaryota; kingdom Viridiplantae; phylum Streptophyta; class Magnoliopsida; order Chloranthales; family Chloranthaceae; genus Chloranthus; species Chloranthus sessilifolius. The sequence continues at coordinate 46,123,184 of CM037589.1, read as the reverse complement.
CGGTTTTTCCATTCATTTCCATGCAATTGACTCCACTGAACCAATGATTTTATACTGCTAAATTTAACTTTTTGGGGATAATAGTTTTGATCATCGAGCCCTCCTTCATGTGACATCCGATCATGTGATTGGGTGCCACATGGCAGCAAACCAATGTGGGACCAGGTAAGTTACACGGTCCTTAGTACCAAGCCACCTTTACACTTAAATAGTAATAGTAATGGTGTCTGAAGTTCTGACCATCTGTCAGAGAAAAAAGAAGTAATTGGTTGTGTAGGATTCCCAAGAAATTCTTCAATTTTCTTCCAGAAGCAGGTGATATTTAAATATCATCTGTTTCTCACGCTCCGAGTTGTAGTCTGGATTGGTGTTTTGCCTTCAAAACCTTCAATAGATTTACTATTGACAATGCTAGTCTTCTAGGACTAATTTCTGTATAAATAAGAAAAATACTTGAACAGAGTACTGTTACACTTGTTGCACATCATAGAAAGTTGAAACAAGTTACCAAATCACCAAACAACAAAGTATACATTAATTTGACAGTAAGATAGCTCCAACGTCAGAAATCTTTAACAAATGAAACATAAATAAAGATCACAATCCAAATACTGTAGAAATCGACCCAGTAAATATTTAATGAATTACTTCAACATAAACATCAATAATAATAATATTTCGTATATATGATATAAAAGTATTACATGAGATGCAGTAAATCCTAACCAAAAGGCCAACAAATATCTCACAAATTCGTCAGCTTTATCATAATAAATGAACAAAAGAGAAAGCATAAAAAATCAAATGCCAAAATCAAACCATAAAGAGAGAGGATGTTTCAGTGTATCAAACAAATTTAAATCATGACAACTATGATCACAAGATGAGCTTTCTCGATGCCTAACAGAACAAACTCAGTAAACGAATAACCATTCACAAACCAATTTATCCAAAAAAAAATATGAAAAAAATAAAAACTAGGGCACGGAATTAAAAGCACAACACAAAATGAAAAAATCTCACCTTTTTATCTTCAGATGATGGAAAAAATGGGTGCTTCTTCGCCGCCGTGGCCGCCGTCGGAGATATTGAGGTAACGTGTCGGCGCTTCCGGTCCGGTTCACCGGTGCTACCCATAGTAACCCAAAAAAAACCCTAGCCTGCTGCTTCACTCACATTAGGGCAAATTAATTCTCCACCACAGAGAAAAAAAACCTAATTAGACAAACCGATGAAGAGAAAAGACGGTGTTTTTATCCTGATCGGTTTCTCAGAACCCTAATTTTGATATGGATTCGAAGGAGGGAGGGAGAATAAAACTAGGGCAGTGGGAAAAAATATGGAAATGGGGATTTTGAAGGGCTAAACCCAAATTTCGATAGAGGTTGAAGATGTTTGTTGAGGAGAAGTTGGAGAGGCTTCAGTCTCGTTGTAGTCGAGTTGCTTTAGCTAGGGGGAGAGAGAGAGAGAGAGAGAGAGAGAGAGAGAGCATGAAGTCCTTCAGCAGCTTCAATGAGAATTATTTTTTATAACTCTCTGTATATATAAAAGGACTGGAAATTGATTTTGTAAAAGAATGAGGGTAGTTTGGTCATCCGTCATAATAGGGTTCAGATAGTGCCGCTTTTTTTAGTTTTTCCACGGTAAGTATATTAATTTTAAGATCGTATCCATCACCAGGGCTATCAACGGGTCGGGTCACACCGATACCTAACCCGACCCGATAAAATGTTTTACCTTGTGGGGCACAACTTTACCCATCGGGTGGGGTCAGGTTGGGCATGAGACATCTGACCCGACCTTTTGGACTGGGTCGATTAAGAGATCATTTTCAGGTCGGGTTGGATATTTGCCGGGTCAAACTTGGTCGACCGGACCCGATATTTTATATGTAAGAAGTACAAAAACAAGAGTTTTTACAGGGTCGGATCTTGCGTCATGTCAGGCTTTTGGGTTGGGTTGGGTGGGATGCACATAAACGTTGGGCCGCCATTTGAAACTTTGACATCCAAATTTTGACCCAGCCCGACTTGTTGACAGCCATAGCAGCACATGTTTTTTTAATGAGTAACGTTTGTTCGGAACCGTGGATTTTTTCTTTCAAGTGTAAGTTTGTACATGAGGAAACAATTGATTGCTTTGAATCATACGACATCGAAATCATTCTTCATTCCAATCTTTACATACTAGATGTTGAGATCATGATTTACATACTAGATGTTGAGATCATGAGACTATCATCAAATAGCCAAACATTGATGCACATGTCAAAATGTGATTTGAGAACTACATTTGACGTATGTTGTGAATATGTTTATGTTTTTGAAATGTGTACATCAACGTCTGACTGCTTGATACTACGTCCATGATCTGACTAATATTGGAACAAAAAAATATATACCATCCTAAGCCTTTGATTTCTAGCAGTCAAAGGTTTTCTACATGCAAATTCATGATTGCAAAGAAAAAATCTGTTGTTGCAAATAAAAATTTATTTGGGTGCAATCTCTTTGGGAGCAATAACTTACACCCAAATAGTTTGCCAAGCACCTAAATTAAAAATAAAAGAAAGCCATGATATTTTGGAGACTTGTGCTACGAAGAATCACCATCTATATCATCTAATTTAAAGGCTTTAATCTAGAGATCTTTGTTGCAAAAAATTGATATAAAGCATCATTCCTATTATATGATTCAATGCAATCAATTCTTGAATTAGATGATGGCTTTTTGTCTGCGTCCAATCATATTATAGAGATTATATTTCATGCAAGTCTTTTGCACCAAAGCACATTGGATCATGGGATATGACTTCTTCACTGATGTTTCCACATGACAGAAGTCTCCAAAAGACCATTGTGTGGATATAGCTAGTGTAGGGTAATTTGAATTCTAGATTGTGGACAAGCGGTCTACTTTTTTTTCATGAATTGGGGCCATGATGGCCTGCATGAGATGGATGTCTAGATTAAATTATGCCAAAAGATTGCATCGCAAGCCAATTTTTATCATGTGATTAAGAGGTTCAAATTACAAGATAATAAATTAATTAATTAATTAATTAAAAAAATGTCTGTTATCAAAATATTTAAACTTATTCATTTTTTTTTGGCACTTTAAAGCTCCTAATTGTTTGATATATTAATGGTGTTTCAACGCTTATTTGTTGGGAATATTATATATTTTCATTTATAGGAAAGTCATATCTTTAGGAGTTCGGAAGATCTCTAGATGCTGTTGGGCAAAATCTTCAAATAAAATATTTATCCTTATTTAATATAGTTTGAAAAATAAAATTAAAAAAAAATAAATTATTTTAAAGCATAGTTTATGCAAATGAGGAAAATTGCACATATTGAGGTGGCCTTACAACAGTTTCCAAATAATGAAAAATGATGAAAATGAATTTCAATTCATTTTCAGAGTAAATCAATCATTTTTCTTGTTACCAAACAAGCCCCTAATCTAAGAGCATCTCCAACAGGAGAGCTATCCCACACGCTATACATAATATAGCATTCCAAGATGTATAAATTGAGCTCTTTCCACTATAGATCAAAATCTCGGTTTCGATTTCGGTTTCAGTCCTGACCCAAATCGTAAATTGGTCAAGATTTCCCCAAATTTCAAATTTTTTTTGAAAATATGCTCCAAATTTTACCAAATTTTGCTGAACTTTATTTTATTAAGTTTTTAAAGCTCTTTAACATTATTAAAACAAATATATACACTAGTGAGGCTAATTTTCGTCCGTTTAAAATACTTATATATCTATTATAAGTATAGATTTTTCGTTGTCAACATGAAATTTCTATGCTTAAATCGTTGACTCTTTTAAATAAAACAATGAAGATCATTTTTCATCACAATCTTTGATACAATAGATCTTGAGATCATGTTCGTATCATCAGAGAGTCGAATTTTGATTCCTTGGCACATCCCATATGTGCAACCCCTTTAAACCCATTGATTGCTTCAGAACAAATGATGGAGATCGTGTAACATTATAGTTCACAAAATAGATGGCTTAAAACTGTCAACAATACCTTTTTTGGCCATTTATGATGGCTTAAATCTCCCTACAATGCTTTTTTATTTTACACCATTAAAATTTGATTTATCAGCCATCAATCTAACTTGTCCAAGTATCAATCTATCATTGGAATGACAATCTCAGCCCAATGAAATATGCGGATAATTGGATGTCAACAATTTAATTGATGAATTTTAATATCAGCCAGTAAAACTAAAAGCAACGAGTGATATTATAGTCAATGGATTGAATGGTTTAGATTCTAAACCATCCGATCCATTGACTATAATATCACCTTTAGATCTCCTTCAAATGTTTTAGATCTCCTTCAAATACTATTTTTAGGCATGTTGCCTTCAATATATGATCTGTCACTTTGATGGTTCGGATCACCCACATCTTAAACCATTGATGGTGTAAGATCATTTAAATACCAATGATGGTCAGGAGAGTTGGTCCCTTAAAAATTATGTGTTTCAATTTTTTAAAAGCACAACCTATCTTAAACCAATTTTAAAATATGTACCTTTAGGGCCCATCTTAAATCCTTGATTAATGGTCTTTAATATCAACCATTAAATTGAAAATAATGATTGATATTAACTCAAAAAATCATATGGCTTAAATCTCTCTAAAAAAAATAATTTGGGCTTATTATGATTGAAATCAAATGGCATAAATCTCCCTAATTAAATAGACAATCTCAAACTAATGAAATATATGGATAAGTAGATGCCAACAATCCGATTGACGAACTTTACTTTTAACCATTAAAACTAAAAGTAACAGGTGGCATTATAGTCAAAGGATTGGATGGTTTAGATCTCCTTAAAATACTATTTTTAAGATGTTGCACTTCAATATATGATTTGCCACTTTGATGGATCGGATCACTCGCATCTTAAACCATTGATGGTGTAAAATCATTTAAACACCAATGATAGTCAGGATTCAAGAGAGTCGGTCCTTTAAAAATTAAGAGTTTCAATTTTTTAAAGCATAGCCCTTCTCAAACCAATTTAAAATTTTGTACCTTTAGGGTTCATCTTAAACCGTTGATTAATGGTCTTTAATATCAACCATTAAATTGAAAACATTAATTGATATTAACTCTACAAATCAGATGGCTTAAATCTCCATAAAAAAAATATTTTTGGGCCCATATTGATTAATGGTCTTTATATTCCATTAGTCATTGATCCAAAAAAGGTCCTAACTCACATTTGGGCATAATGTGTTATACGATTTTATGGCCAGTTTTTGAATATTTGTGGCACGTGGAATAAAAAAATGATCGTTTGATGATACGCTCATGGTCTCAAGATCCTTTCTGTGGAAGATCGGGGTGAAAAATTATCTCTATCGTCTGATTCCTAGCATTCAGTGGGCTTTAGACATTTGCGCTTTCCAAAAACTAGTTAGATACATGCACAAAGAGCAGCCGTATGCATTCCAAACGCCATATCATAATTAACTTTTTTTTTTATAAAATAACTAACTTTCTAATAAGGTTTAACACCATATCATAACTTAACTAACTATCGTTTAATACTATATCATAATTTACACTTTCTTTTATATAACTAGCTTATTAATAAGGTTCAACACTATATCATAACTTTCTTTTATATAAGATAAGATATAAGATAACTAGCTTTTATATAACTAAAGTAGCAGAGAAATAAAATAACTGAAGAGGAAGAGGAAGAGGAGGAGGAGGAGGAGGAGGAGGTCCTCTTTCTTGCTTTGTTTTTTTTTTTTTTTTTCTCTTCTTCTCCTCTAATATTTTATTTTTTTGGGATTAAAGAAGCAAGGAAGGGAAAAAACAGGAAGGAAGTCATGAAATCTAGGGAGGAACGGTGAGGTTCCGGCAAGTCTCTAGAAAATAATTTAAAAAATCGCTTGATTTTTGCAAAAGAAATGGATACCCGCACTTAAAAAAAATTAAAAAAATGCAAACCAACTATGGGCCAATAATTTAAAATTTCGGCTGATAATCTTGCATTTTCAGAGGGGATCCGATATTTTTATATTTTTCGTCTCGGTTTAGACCGAAATCGAGACGTCTCTGCCGAAAATTTGAAATTTCCGCCAAGATTTTGATCCATGCCTCCCGCACACTATAAATAGCTATTACTACAGTAATAGCTAAATTTAACTATTATTATGACAGTAGCTAAACATTTAAATAATATATTTTTTTTAAGATAACTCTCTTTCTCTCTCCTCTCTTATCTAATAATAAAATAATAAAATAAAAATAAACTGAAATCGCACCAAATTCGGTTTAGTTTGGGTGGCTTGAAAGCGAAAAAAATATGAAAAAATAAAAAACATACCTAAAAAAAAAAAAAAAAGGTATTTTACCTACACCAAATCACACTGAAACCCGATAAATCGAACTAAACCGAACCCCAATTCGGCTCGGTTTGGGTCGCTTGAAAGCGAAAAAACCCCGAAAAAAATCGAAAAAGCCAAAAAACACCCTAAAAAAAATGAGTAGGTATTTTACCTACACCAAACCGAACATAACCAAATCGGATTCGGTTTCAAAAAAAAAATTGAACCGAACTGAAACTGACACAAACCGAGCTGAACCGAACCAAACCCCAATTCAGTTCAGTTTGGGTGGCTTGAAGCAGAAAAAAAAAACCCGAAAAAAATGAAAAGATACCTTAAAAAAATAAAAAATAAAAGGTATTTTACCTACACCGAACCAAACAAAATCGATTTCGATTAAAAAAAAATAAAAATGAACTGAACCAAATTAAACTGAACCGAACCAAATGAGTTTTTATTCAGTTTCACTTTGGAGTGTACCGAACCGAACACCAAAAATTTCGGGTTTGGTTCGGTTCGGAATACCAAACTTGCATCCCTAAGTGTGGGTAGTAAAATATAATAAAATAAAAATAAAAAAATAATATTTTAAATAAAGGAATAGCTAAAATAGAATGTCTGCTGGAATGATTTTTACTATAATAATAGCTAAAGTACTATAACAGTAGCTAAAGTGGTGTTTAGCTACCCAAATTTTGCTCTCCTTGTTCGAGATGCTTTAAGACCCAAATTTTGCTCTCCTTGTTCGAGATGCTCTAAGACATCCATCTCACGCGCCAATGTTGCAACGATTGATGAAGAAGAAATCTCATATGTACAAAATCAATGAACCATCCAAAATCTAAACGTGGACGGATCGGTTATTATGTACCAGCTTGTACAGTATAATCCACAAAGTATCGTTGGGTCAGGCTGCGATCCCCGCTCATTTATAAGAGGATGCTCGGGTCGAAGGCCCGCCGGTCCAATGATAACTTTTTCATAATACAAAAATACTTGATGAACAGTTTGTTTGTATTATATAGGCATCGACTTTATTGATCACTTGGCCTATTGGATGTCACATAGTACACATCTTTGATCATTCTAAACTATCGAACAAGTAATCATTAGCTCATTCTCAGCCAAAAGAATCACACTATGAGAGGGTTGGAACCATATGGTCGGTGCACTTTAATTTCAACTGTGAAAAAATATGCACCATAAACTATTCAAAGTCCCTGTAAGCGTTTTTTTTGGGGCCATAATAACTTTCAATAAGAGTTATTACTTTGATTAATGCCCTATTTTATAATGGCGATTATGACCTATTTATCTTATTTTATACAATGGCAAGAACAAGCAGTTTTGCCCTTTTCATGTTAAGAGTTGATAATGGGGACTCATTCAGTTATTTAACAAACTTGGGAAAAGGGGCACTTTTTTTGACACTTGACCTTTGATTTCATTAAATGTGTCTTGTGATTTGAAAATCATAATCTAAAGATCTTTCGTATAAAATATTGGGGCAATTATCGCATAATTCAAAACAGTCAAACACTTCTAAAATTAATGATTTCCATTTTAAATCTTTAAATAGTTTTAGTCATTCATTTTGAAGATGACTTCTTTAATCACATGATAGACAAATAAAATCATCCTAATCTTTCATACTAAAATTTTAAATTATGGTCCTCAAATTATATGATACACTTGATGAACTCGCATGCTACCATATTCAAAACAGACCATTTTCTAAGACGATACGGATAGGAAATGATTTAAGTGCCTAATACCAACTTTTTATATTAAAATCTTCCACTTCCCCTCTCTACAAAAGGATTTAGAAGGAGAAAGCAAAGCCAAACCTTCTCTCAGCAATCCTATAAAAAGTTTCCCACAGATGTAAGGGCCCTTTGAAATATATGAAAGTCTATTTTTGTTTAGAAGGCTACTTGGCTGTGCATGAGAGTTTTTGTTGTAATACGAAAAGAACTCTCGGACTGCGAGAACATAGATTGATCATTTCGTCGGCATTGTTAGATTATCAAGTTAATAACTATATTGTGTCAAAAGCTGACTTTCACAATTTTTTAAGGTCATTAACATCTTTAAAAGTCAGTTTTTGAGACCAATAGGGGCACGAAAAGCTTGATAATCTTATGATATTGGCGACACCGCATTGATTCGACATATATAAATAGAAATTTAGCCAACTGATCCACGGAAAATTGCAAATGGAAGGTAAAGTATGTTATATTTATTTATTATATAATAAATATTTTAATTAATTTAAAAAAAAATAAATCTTTATTTTCATTTCTTAGTTTTGTGGGTTGGTTTTTCAGGGCAATAGATGTTCTCAACTTTTAAATGCAAATAAATAGTCTCACATTGGTAAATGTTAAAGTGGTCCATATTATATATAGAACTTTTCATCTTCTATTATTGTTTGACAATAAGAAGAAAAGAGTATGCCTAGCGGCGAGCCGTCGCGTTCGCGCACACGTTTGCGTTTAAGTGCATTGGCGCTTTAGGTGCGCACTTTGCACGTGCGCATCGTCGCAAGGAGAGGTTTGACTTTTTGACAAGGTTGATCCAACGGCCAAATTATTCTTGGACTGGGTCGGACCAGGTAGATCCAACAGTCAAATTATTCATGCGCCGTGTCGGGCCAGTAATCAGTGGGTCAAATCAATTCTATTGCAAGCAGATTGGTCAAATGTTGACCGTTGGACATAATCGTTTCATAATAGCTTATAAATTTGTACAACTATTCGAATTTGAATTCAAAAAGGTGCAACCTTTCATACAACAGTTGGATGAAGCGGTTGAAATCTTTGAAAGATCTGAGCCGTCCAAAATATGATTATTGGTCCAACAGTCATATTGAAAATTCTATAGAAAGAGGCCTTAGGACACAGATTTACACACTCTGAAATCCATCGAATTCCTTGCATATAGATTTGAGAAATCTCTTACTTTCTCCTTTTAGTCGGTACTTCATCGGATTGAGTTTTCTAGTGCGATTATCTATTGTTGCAAAGTAACGGATCGCATCCAAGAGATTGGACTTGTTGTATCCTGGAAACGTCTCATTGGAATCCTTTTGCAAACTTGAGGATTTACTCAAGTAGGGAGCGAATAGCGTTTTAAAGATAGCGACAATGTGCCTCGAGTCCAATTTCTCTTGCCCAATTGATCATTTTCGAATTTCTATTTCTAATTTTATTTAACAAAGTACAATGCGGGTGATGTGGCGCGATGTGACTAGCTGCCTGCATTGCTTGCCCCCCCAGTGCACTTGCAGCCAATTTCATCATGCCACGTTAATCGCCTATAGTTTAGGTGCACAAAACCTGCCTTCCATATAACAATTTCCCTAATTAATCCATATTATTAGAAGTGAATCTGTACATGTGGCAATATTTTGGTTTCAGAAATGCAAATTTTTTTCCCTTTGCACATGCCTAATTTCCGTGTACAAAGGCCCATATCAAATGTAAAACAATATGATTAGTAAGGGGCTTTTATTTTTTTAGACGCCTCATTACTTATTAGACTTTAGAGGTTTACATTAAGGCCTTTAAGGTGTGAAGCATGATTTGAAATCTTCGAATTTTTGAATTGCCTTGGAAACCCTCGAAACCGAGACGTCGACGTCTCGCGTCTTAGCGATACGAGGTGAAACAAAAAATAGCCTTTTAAATAATCTCACACGATTATGTCATGTGATAAATATTTTTGATTAATCTAAATAGTTCAAGTGATTGTCCATGATTAGAACATATAGAATCACACCTATAAATAAATTGTATATTATCTGATCAATGATCTTTTAATACTAGCTGCTAATAAAAAGAACAATAACATATATTAGAGTGCACAAAGTTGGACACACCATGATAACAGTTTACAAAATCATCACAAAGACTCGATAGAATGAGAAAAAAATAGTGTCGTGTACAAACTTGATGAGTAATACACTTTTAATGGTTTACTAGTCTAACATTTTATATAAAATTAAAATTTAAAAATAATACTTTTTGTGCGCTATCTCAAGGCGAAAGGCAATATCAATTATGTCTCGCTAAGTCTCGAGACGTATCTGTTATTACCCAAGTTTCGATTACCCAATTGTACAGTAGTAGATGGGGTAGGGCACCGAGTTCAATATGGGTTCTCCACAACCTTAACTTTCTCAAAAGAAAAGAGAAATAATTTTAAATTTAGAATTTAATATATTATATATAGGTGTCATAATGGGTGAGTATTGGCATCTTTCCTAAGCTACTCAAGGCCCAACTATAACCTCCCTCATCTAATAGAGCATGGTGGTTATGTCTAACACACACACACACACCTTAGACCACTGATGAGTAGTGAAATATGATGATATTTTATCCCTAAAATATCTATATTTAGCTATCCGATGAAGGCTATTTGATGAGAATTATTAGATTTGAAGTGTTTCAAGTAAATACAAGCCAAGTGCAGAAAACAGCCCAAGAATTATGAAAATAATGTCAAAACACTGCAACTTTACGTTATCGAGAACTTGGTGCGACTTGCAGCTCAATTTGGACCTCTAAGACGGCCGAATTATGAAATTGTCAAAACACAAAAGCTGTAGATCTTTCTGTCAGCTTTTCAACAGCATAAGAATCGCCTCAATCCGAGTTCGGAACAGAAAATTATGATCGAAATACTGAAGCAGTATCTGATACAAAAAGTGGGCTGGAATTCACGAATTTCTGGGAGTCGATGCATCGACCCTTTTGGTCGATTAATCGAGCCACAAAAAGGAGTCTGACACGGACCTGACACTTTAAAGCATATTTTTAGGGATCTTTTCAGGGTCGATTAATCGACCCTAAATTGTCGAGTTGGAACACTTCTGCGGCTGAGACACTTCCGCGACGTGGGTGCTATTTAAAGCCAAATCAAACACTTCGGGGAGAGACTTTTTTTGAGGGAAATTTTAGAGGGTTATTATTCATTATTATTATTTTTGATTTTAGACTCCTCTGGGCATCTTTTTAAGAGTTCTTCTTTTCTCCTTCTTCTAGGGTTCCATCTGGGTAGATTGTACTTAGGATTTGCACTGCCTTTCTTTTACATTCATAGATTGTATTTAGGAAAAGGCATTGTAAACAAAGATCTTTTGGAAGAAATAAAAAGAGGAATGCCTTTGAATGAACAAGGAGATCATACACCAAAGATGAGCGGCTAAATCAGTTGATCGGGGAAGATGCGATTCCCAGATAAGTAGTAATTTTTTATGATTAATATCGCAGTCTATTATTGTCATCATGGAATCGTTTTGTTAAAAATTTATGTTATTGAAAATATATTGAATGCTTGTTATGACCGTTGATTGCACGTATCAACTGCTATAATCGCTAGATCTGGACCTGCAGGCTGATCTAGGCTGCGGAGCGATTATGTTTTTACTTGTGATCTAAATATTATGAGATACACTATGCTTCTTACATGACTCATACTGCAATGATAGGCTGAGTCATTATTTTTAGATAGGGTATGCCGGATTGATGATCATATTTTATTACGAATCATCTCTATAGACGAATGATGGTGTGAATAATACTTTAATGAAACTGTGGGTTTTAATGATAGAAAATGAGTACTAATCTGGGGTAGCATATTCCTTGATCATATTTAAATATTGTTCTTAGATTCATTAGTAATTAGTTGTTTAGATTAATTAATTTATTTTTCTTGTATTTAGAAAAAGTGTGATACATTTTTGATAAACTGAATCTGCCCTTTGGTACTTCCTTAGGGACATTTTTAAAATCTCTTGAAAAATTAATTAAAAATTCACGTTTTCCTGTGGGTTCGAAACCTTTGTTCTTGCCATACTGCAATAGATCTTGTGCACTTGCAAGGGTTACATTTAAAATCGATCAACCACCCATTTTAGAAAAATATAAATAAATAAAAATAATAATAATTCAATTTGAATTATGGTGTATGCACATCGACACACTAAATCTGAACTTGAACACCTATGTATACGTGCACTTGTTGCGCATGACCTAATACCCGAGCCCAACTGAAAAACCCGAACCCAAAGCCCTATTTGGGTCCTTTAGAAATAGTATAAAATTGAGTTCAAGTTGAAGTCGGGTGCAAAGCTGGCATTCGAATTTTTGGTACCTAGAGTTGGCCATGACAACTTTCTATTTTCATTTCTGTCCATATACATAGAAAGATGTAGGTAATATAGGCATACTCTTATTGTGTGCCAATGGAGCACTGTGTAGGAAACCACTTAAGAGTCTCATGGACTCTTTCCTCATAAATAATATAAATAAATAAATCGTGAAAGCTTGCCCAATTAAGAGACGCCCACATATATACCTCACAGACTCTCCCTCTCTATGTATATTGCTCTCCCTCTATGTATATTTATTCTGCTATCTCAATACATCTCTCTCTCTCTCTCTCGTTTGTATTCTCTTTCTCTCTCCCTCTCAAGTAGCCACAGAGCTCCTCCCCTCTATAAAAATCCTTCTCTATTATCTCTCTTTCTCTGGTAACCTTAGCAAACAGCAGCCCCAATTAATGTTGCCTCTCTCTCTCTCTCTCTCTCTCTGTCTCACCGACCCAATTAATTGTAGCACCTCTTTCGTCTTTCTCTCAAGACCTCTCTATCTCTCTATATCTATATATGTCAATGAATACCCACCCCAGTTGTCCACATTCTCTATTCTCTCTCTAAAGCAAGAGAGTCCACTCTCTCTCTATATATGTTTATGCTCTCCCGTCTCTCTTAAAAACCAAAGAAGTAGCTATGGTGTTTAAAAAGAAGTGAGGACTTGATCCAATCTCTGTGCCGATTCGTACCTTGAGGTGAATCTTTCATGACGATTTATGTGCCTAACTCAAATCTGTTGTCGATCTGACGCTTTTAACCCGTGCGTGTCGCGCCACGCTGACTCAAACTTGAAACCTAACCTGATCCAATGTATTCTAAGCCATCGCAATGGAAAGCCCTGAAATTCGCACCCGTGATGGTCTCCGCACTATGATATCTTCATCAGCCATGACTCATCTCTTCCTACATGAGTCCTATCGTGTTTGATTGAAGTTGAGCGAGATTAAAAGTAAGAAGACAGGAAGCTAAAGTTTGATCCTACCAATCCAACCGATCAAAAGCTCTTGTTAGGTGGGTGCCCTTCTATCCATTCAAACCTATGCTTTTACACCTTTTGTGATGATTATATGAAAATTGTAATTTTCTTTTCTTAGGTTTTGTGTGGATTCACAAGACGGTTATGGTCAAAGGATTGATCCTATGGTTGGACCCATCGCCCGAGAACTATAGTATACTATATCCTTCCACATGACACACAAATGTACCGACAAAAATGATCCCAAGGACTATAAATTGGGCATAAAGAAAGCCTATGTCAAGGATGGGCTACTGCCCATTTTGTGTTTGATTGTGCACTCGAGGTGGAGGTCTTCGTTTGATTGTTCTAATCTCGAGGATCCGATTAGTTTCTGACCTCGGTCAAATCGTGGACTCCCCATCAAATTTGATGTTTTTTACATCTAATGGCTCACATTGATTTGTTTGTCTTTATTTTCATAAATTTTAGTGCTCTAAAAACCTGTGAATATATGGACTTTACACTTAGAATATTTCTTGCACTTATTTTAAAATCTGCACATATATTGGCTAAAGGGTCCAATTTGACCCATTAAATTAAGCGAACCACAGACATATGAGTCGACGCTTGTAGATCTAAATAAAAATTATTTGACCATCTGTTAAATCGATGGTCAGATTTTGATTATAATAAACAAACCTCGGTCTTTGCACCACCTAAAGTAGTGCACATAACCACAAAATTTTATACACTTTATGCCTATGGCACCTTAGTCTAGAGTCTGGTTTGACCTTTTAGATCTCAACTTTTAGGCCAAATTGGGACAGGAGACACCAAGAAAGATCTCCAATAAATTTTGAATCTCTTCCCATCCGACGGATAGTTTTGTTTGAAAACAAATTTAGCCAAATTAGGTGACTATACAATTTTTTCAAAAATAATGAAAGGCTTTATACCCTTAGACAACAAACGTCAAGGGGCATGTTTGACTCCCAATCATTACAAAGAACCATGGGTTTGGTGGGTCGTCTAGTCTATGGACCCTTAATGGGCTCGTATATCTAATGTAGCCAAACACGTGTTTTGAAAAATCGCGGACCAATCTTTAAGGATGGGCCCAACCCACCTTCTAAATCTTAATGGACTCATCAAATGTATTATCTATCCATGCTATGAAGTATGTGGTATGTCGACGATCATACGATGGGATGATTTCGATTAGGAATGAGTGATTATTCAGTTAATGGACTAAATGATCAAATCAATAGTAAAAATCATGAGAACCCGAATACCCATTACACTGATGATATCGGTAGGATTTGAATGCTCTAAATTTGATCACGTTCACCTTAAATGCGTGTATTGAATATTCCATTGTCTATAAATGATTCAGTCATACCGAGACTAAATTTTATCGGAATCACATAAATGACTAGTCTATTTTCATCAGGTCGATCTAATGAGAACAACCTATCATCATGTTGCGACACACATCTTAGGGTCATGTATCAATTTACTCATGACCTCTTTGTATCTCTTTCCTTTAGCAGAAAGTTGAGTATATTTAAGAGGCACTTAACCATTTTCTTGCTTGGTTAAGTTCTTAGGTCTTTATCTAACGTCATAAGTCAAAATTTGGCTTATGCTATAACTTGTGACTAATTTGAGGCCAATTTACTAACCACTCCTTATGATTGATTTGGTTGGTTGGATCATCGTTCGAAATATTATAAGAAATATTAGCTTCCTTATGGTTAATTGCATTTTTACTTTATGTTTCATTTACATTGTGTGACATTTATCACTTAGATGATACATTAGGGGATATATATGGTATGTTAAAAATGAATAAGATATGACACACGACTTTTAAGCCTTCGTCACGATGAAGTTTCTTTCACGGTCACGTGAAACTTAAAAAATAGGCGTCTATGCACGAATGCAACCTTCTATGGTAGTATAGGATGTCATACGAAGTACATCTAGGTTACTACGAAACCTGTCCCTTAGAAAGCGTGATTTGTGAATCTTATCGCACCATGATCCATTTTAATTAAGTTTAAGAAAAGATGGAATATGAATATGTTAAGCTATGAGAAGTTAAGAAAGTGAGGATTTAAGCCCACACAAATATGAAATCGGGGTGGGAACCTAATCCCATAACCGAATACCGTTATGATATGTTAAAACCCGCTGTGAAAGCCGGCTAAACATGAATTAAGTTTCTACACGTGTCATACCTTTCGAGTCACCGTAAGGGTTCAACGTCTGTAGTCAAGACGAGTCTTAAGGACAATATAATAGTTTTATCTCGAACTAAGGAGACATTGTGGTTACTCTGCACACAACCTTATTTGGTTGGATGGTGATTTATATTATGATATGGAGGTAAGGTAGTTATCTACACGTGGACCTCGCGTGGTAGGCTCGAGTAGCGATCCTGACACAAATCGTTTAATTAAGATAAATAAGATACGAAGTACGTTGTATAAGCGTATGGAGTAATAATAAGACTTCCGATATGTCACGTAAGTTAAGTTGTCAAGACAAATAAGAAAAGTGATAAACATTAGAAGCATCATATATATTGAAATCTGTTACGTCATTTCAGCTTTATTGTTATAAAATATTTATGAGTACTTGCATTATGTTAGTTAGATAGAATTGTAATGGATTTACTTTCACTTACAAGGTTGTACTCATGATTACCTGGGTAGATTGTAGTGGATCGATTGTGCAACCCACGATCACCAACTTGACGTTGTCAGGTATGTATTAATTGTTTAGGAACTCTTTCCACTGATTGATTGTACTTTTATTTCTGGTCATTTAGTGTTATGGATTTCAAATTCAATGTAAGTTTAATGAAAGAAATTTTGATATGAGAAGAAGTTTTAATTCACGAGTTTTTGAAAGTCCTATTTTATATAAGTTTTAGTAAGATATGTATATCCGCTTATCGCCTTAACAAGCATGCGGTGTCATAATACGGAATTCTAGGCCCTTGAGATCAACTAGGATTCTAGCTCGTGACAGTATCGCTCAAGAGAATTCGTTTCGACAGTGTGAAGTCAACATGTCTTTCTAACTAAGAACCCTTAGTTACCCGCCCTCTCTTTATTATTTTCTTTATATGGGCATACTAAAAAAATAAAATAAAAATAATAATGACTATTAGATAATTAATACTTTAACTAAAAGGGTATAATATTTGCGGTCAAAGATTCTATCATCAGATTCAAGGCAGTCAATAATTTTAATGGTGGAAACCATAGAAACCCCACCTGCATAGACTGAATCTTCTATTGTAAATACAGGTGATGGTGCTCATAAATGTAATACTTTTACAGTTTTACTAAAATTTACGGGTGATGATGCTAAAAAAGGTAGTACTTTTACAGTTTTGCTAAAATTTACGCTTAGGAGATGGTGATTGATAATAATAATACTTTTAACATGATTTTCTCTCTCTCTCTCTCTCTCTCTCTCTTTATCTACAATGAGGAGGGCCCTCAATGGTCGGAGTTAGGGTTTAACCTAGCTTGGCCATGATCGGTTTATTTATTATTATTATTATTTTTTTTTTTTGGGCTTTTTAACTCTACTCTAGCTTGGGTCTAGAAGTACTCGACCAAGCCTACCCCTAGCAGGCTGGTTTTGTATTTAATTTGTTTCAAATCAATTTTTTAGCTCTTTTTATTTATATATATATATATATATATATATATATATATATATATATATATATATATATATATATATATATATATATAAATTGAAAGTCCTTAACAATTTTCAACGGCTCAATTTCTGGACATTTTAGTAAAATACCCTTTAATTATGACTTACAATGAATATATAATTATTATATTATACGTAATTGAGGTTGGGCATGGGCTGGGTTGGGGTACCTAGACTAAATTGAACCGGATCATCGTGGGTCCCAAATACACACCAAAAGAGCTTTTTATTTCTGGGCCAGCCAGTCAGCCGATCCATTGAGAACCTAATTAATAGGTTAATGGGTTTTATGACAGTGGGCTATTACTTGCACCCTTAAAGTTGGCCCTTGCACTAAATTTAAAGAAAGACTAGCATTTTAGGGACCTGTGAAATGTGAAAACACAATCCAGCCTATCTGGTTAGAAGTTTATGATTTATAGATCTCCAATGCATAAGATTGGACCACAGCACGTACTTATCATATGATTTATTATAGTCAACTGTTGAAACCGATAATACCCTTTGACTATATTTAATCACATGATAAAGATTATATTTCATGCTAATCTTTTACAGTCAGTATATTTAAATCACGACCTTCAAATCAAACAGCTTAAATGGAGTTTTCACATAACAGAAGACGCCAAACTTGAAAGTCTTTTTTTTTAAGTGGTGCATGTGCCAACTCTCCGAGTGCAAGTAATTGCTCCCTTTATGGTGTTGGCAAGTTGCTGGGTTGGGCTTAAGGATCAAAATTTCGGTTATCATTTCGGTTTCGGAGGGGACCAAAACCGAAATTTAATCCTCATACAAAAATGACCGAAATTTTGATTTCGGTGGGGACCGAAACCAAAAATTTCACCGAAACCGAAAATTTTGGCCGAAATTTTGATCCGTACTTATTATCATATCTTCATCAATAGAAAAACAGATTTTGTACTGTCATTTGAAATGAAAGATTCGATATTCGCAACTAATGGTTCCACCTTTAACATTATTGACCGCTTGGAATCATGACTATGCATATCTTTTCTTATCCCAATCTTTGAAAAAATAGATGAGCTCATGGCCCACATATCATATAGTCAGATTTTAATTCAATGTGGCACACATCTCCAAAGTCATTATGATCATGGGAGTCCATAAGAAGACCTCTCGGGCATTCTTGGGGATGTGTTTCCACATGGAATCAACAGCTCTGATAAGTTGGTCATGTTCTCAAGATCTATTTTTGCAAAAGATTGAGATAAAAATAATCCCTATCGTCCGATTCAAAATAGTCAACAATGTTAATAGCAGAATACCCTTAATTGCAGAGATTAAATCTTCGGTTGCAAATGCCCTTACTCTACAAAATATCTAAGTGGTGTTATGGTGTGCATGGGTCATAACCCAAAGTTATAGAATCCCAACCACCTGATCAAGAACTAAAAAGGTAGCCGGTTTTAAGGATCCGAAATTTTAAGTTAGAACGGTGGTTTGATGGGGGCAAGTAGGGATGCAAGTTCGGTGTACTTAACTGAACCGAACCCGAATTTTTCGGCGTTCGGTACGGTACACCCCAAACCAAAACCCATTTGATTTGGTTTGGTTCGGTCCTTTTTTTTTTTTAATTCCGAAATCAATTTGGTTCAGTTCGGTGTAAGTAAAATACCTATTTTTAGGGTATTTTTTTTCGGTTTACTCAACCTACTCCCTTGGTTTTCGGTTTCAAGCCATCCAAACAGAAACCGAACCAAATTTGGGTTTGGTTCGATTCGATTTGTGTTGGGTTTTGATGCGGTTCGGTCCGATTCAATTCCCTCGATTTTTGATTCGGTATTCGGTTCAAAACTTCATCCATAGGGGCAGGCATTTGGAATCATCTCAGTAGCATGACCATAAAAGCTGTTATCCCATTTGCAACATACTGCCACCTCAATTTTCAGGATTGATGACCGTGTGCGTGGCACGTGAACAGTAACCAGGTCGATCTCAGTGCACCAAAGACTAAGAGGTAAAAAATCTACCTTCAATCCTTCATTGATTTGGCAGCGTAGTGTCAAATTTCGTTTTCTGAAATATTTCGGTAGGGGGACATTTCGAAAAAGTTTTAGAAAAATTTCGGATAGTACAAAAAAATATATTTAATCTTTATTAATATCTCATTTATTATTTAAAAATAGTTGAAATTAATTTTTTTTTATTAATTTGGATAAAATTTCGTTAATTTTACCAAAATTAATAAAATTGACAAATTTAACAAAATTTCGGCGATTTTAAAGAAATTATCAAAATTTCGCCCAAAGTTTCATTCAGCCCTTACTTCGGTTAATTTCAGAGAAATTTTAAAATTTTTCGAAGAAATTTGTCACTAGCTTGGCAGTAGGCACCCCATAAATATAGAACCATTCACAGACCTTGGTGCACCCAAATACCAACTCACAGGGGCCAGGACAAAAAACAGAGTGGATGGATACAGAGTGACTTAGTGGCCAGTCATTTTTACTAAATGAAGACAACTGTCAAATGTCGAAGTAGCATGCATGATTTTAAATCTGGAATTCCGAGATGTAACAAATAAAGGGCGATGCACTAGATGCCTCGTCTCGGGCGATACAGTGCGAAACGAAAAATTGATGTATAAATGATCTTACACTATTAAAACAAACGTATAATCTTACACAGTTTAAGTACGCTTTACTGTTATGAAGTGTGATACATATATGTGATTAATCTAAACAGTTCGAGGCTATCCATCATTAGAATATATCTCAATAAAAAAATTATATCTGTAAGACAGATGCACATTGTTAAATCAATGAGTTTCAATATTAGCCATTTAAAAAAAAAATTGCAATTATTAGTGTGTACAAATTTCTATTAAAATAGGGTACATGTGAGACAAAATATTGCCACTGTCAAAAGTCAGTGTACCATTTTTTTTTTATTCAAAGTTGAGTTTTCTCTCAGGATCTCGCAATGAACCGTAGTAGGTTTAGGCCTCATTCGGGAGCTGAATTTTACTTAGAATATGAGTTGAAACTCAAAAAGTGGGCAAAATCTGACCTTTTTGGGTGAGTTTGTTGTGAGTTTCCTTGGGTCCCACCACTTTTTGGTTGCTTTCTGAGTGAAACCGACCTTTGTGTGTCTGAGAAATTTACTCAGATTAGCTCAGAATCCGAGTTGGATTGGAGAATATTGCCCTGTAGTATATACACCATATAGGTTCTCCAACTAATTTAATAACCTAAAGAGAGTGTAGAGAGAGAGAGAAATGGAGATCACTTTGAAACAGATGAGAGATGGGGCTTTTGTGTTGGACATGGATGCCAAAGCTACTGTTGAGGGTGGTGTTGAGGATGTGTAGTGCGAGGAGACTGTAGAGAGAGAGAGAGAGAGAGAGAGAGAGAGAGAGAGAGAGAGAGAGAGTACTTTGAAAGAGATGAGAGATGAGGCTTCTGTGTTGGACATGGATGTCAAAGCTATTGTTGAGGGTGGTGTTGAGGATGTGTACTGCGAGGAGAGTGTAGAGAGAGAGAAAGAATGTTGGACATGAATGCTAAAGCTACTGTTGAGGGTGGTATTGAGGATGTGCACTGCGAGAGAGAGAGAGAGAGAGAGAGAGCACTTTCAAAGGGATGAGATATGGGGCTTCTGTGATGGATCTAGATGCCAAAGCTACTTGAGGGTGGTGTTGAGGATGTGTACTGCAAGGATCGTGCCACCGAGAATTAGCT
Source organism: Chloranthus sessilifolius (assembly GCA_021018995.1). Classification (NCBI taxonomy): domain Eukaryota; kingdom Viridiplantae; phylum Streptophyta; class Magnoliopsida; order Chloranthales; family Chloranthaceae; genus Chloranthus; species Chloranthus sessilifolius. The sequence continues at coordinate 46,102,251 of CM037589.1, read as the reverse complement.
AGCTACACCATAGACTCTTTCGGTTGCCACGTGACACTCCCCTACCCTACCCAACCAACTTGATTTTTTTTTTTAAAATTTGAGATGAGTGTTTATTTGAAGTTAATGTGTTAATTTTGATGTATCATGTATGCAGATTTTTTTTATTTTTATTTTTTAATTCATATAATTAATCTGCTCTTATTTTTAGAGTTTCTAATTCATGTTCATGCTTTTTTTTTTTAATTAGTTTTATTTTGGTGGATTGATCTATGGTATATACACCATATTGGTTTTCTACGTATGCCCGTTAAATGGGCTCTTTGTAACTAGTGGCCCATTTTCAAATTAATGGCCTAATCAGAATCGGAAAAAGACTTCGTCAAATATGTTTAGTCCTATCTTGATTGGTTACCCGTAAAATTTGAGAAAAATCCGAGTACAACATATAAACTGATGATTAGACAATATTTCTATGATTGTAACATAACCACCCATTGAAACAAATCTAAAGATTTTCTGAGTGGAACTATAGAACGAAGGATTATAACATTTTTTAGGAAAAGCCAATAATCTAGAACGCATTCTAGGAAAAATCAAGAAACACCAAAACGAGGCCTTAGGGTCTTGCCTACCCAAAATGTATCGCTCGATATGTCTGTCTTAACCATAATACCCTAGTTCTTATTCATGAGTGGCTAAATACCCTGTTCATTGCAGTTATCCTAAACAATGAGCTGACGTCCTGTCAGTTGTGCAACTTTGCTCGAGATGTACATGGATTTCTATGTTCTTTAAAGTCGGGTCGGTGCATGTCTCATGGTTCACACAGCTTATAAGACAGGTCATAGTCTGCAGTGAGCCGTCGGCAATTCATACCATGCACTTCAACTCCATGACCAAACTACCCTCAATAGTTAACAAATGACAATATTTATGCTCTCTCTTTTCAACTGCCTTCATGTTTGTGGAATCAGTGTAATGAAAATAACAACAAATCACTCACTTCTTACATACTCACACATGAAAACAACAAAAAAGATATACAAAGAAAACAAAAACTATGGCTCTTTGTAGACAGAGCAGATAGCTGCTCTGACACTTAGCACTTTAGTATGAGACTTTGTTTGGTTGTATGTGCTCGTAGCTCTTACACAGAGTGAAAGAGCTGAATTTGAGTCTCTTTAAAAGAGCAATTAAACCTGCTCTTTGCCTCCAAAGAGCAATCCCAAACACAGCCTATGTTACATATCTCGGAGCTCTCTCTCTCTCTCTCTCTCTCTCTCTCTCTCTCTCTCTCTTTCTCTCACATCTTATTCATCTTTCATGGCAGTCTCATGTCTTCTCTTTTGTCCAACTTCCACAAGCAATGTGAGAAGAGCCTCACAAACCTGAGAAGCGTCTGCTTCACCCAGGGCGTCGTTTAATGGCGAATAAACCATCCAAGCATGGTCTAACTTACGATCCGGCTTGACTACTACGGACCCAGGGACCTCTGCATCACGCCGTGTGACCAACCCATCACTCTTCTCCCCATACCTGACCTGAAGTAGCTGAGCGCAGGCAGCCATTGCAGCGGCAAGAGGCATAACCACTGGAAGCTTCGCGGCTTGACTGGTGCCAGCAAGAGGAGAAACTATAGGAATTTCTGCGTGTGCAACATGAGACAAAGTCGCGAGAACACCTGGAGTTATCCCAGCTTCTGTGTGGAATGAAACAACGGGCAATTCTTTGGGCAACTGGTATTTTCTCAAGAATTCCTTCCTTTTTTCGTAGGTCAGGTCTTCCAATGCCTGCATGTCGCCCTGCACTTCCACAGAAAAGCTAGCATCAGATGATAGATACGTCAACTATAGTAAGTAGCTTTCGGTAGATTATTATTTGAGCAACAGAAGCGTAGTAACCAAGTTTGGATTTGGCAATCATTCGGTGGGGTGTGAGTTCAGTTTAATTTGGAGAAATTCGAGAAAGATTCCGGGAAAAATTTGAAAAATTTCGGGGATTGTATAACATTTTATAGTCCGCATGTATCACTATGATAAAAATTAGGAGAAACTCAGAAAATTCGTGAAATTCGGAAAAAATTGAGAAAAAGTCAGAGAATCGACGAATCAAGCGAATATTCTGCAAAAGTTTGGCGGACTACCTATACGGGGAATTTTTCCCAAATTTTGATAAATTTGGAGAATTTTGTCATAGAGAACATGAGGCAGAGACATGAACGAGGAATGACTATGGAGACTGTGGCCCATTATAGTATTTATTGGATCTTCATCTAACGGGGGTGTAATTGTGGTTGCAATGGAGCATATGTTGGCTTATGCGCCTGCCAGATGTGGTACAAATAGTTTCACCACTCACCACCATAGTATGGTTTGAGTGACTTATACCATATAATGCAAGAAATTGGAAGAAGGTTAATTCCAATGAAAGAATTGGATGTCTACAGGCTAAAAATTGACGAAAATAGGAAACCGCAAGCATAGCAAAAACATATAGTGATTTTTTCCCTAAACATCAAAATCCCGATGAAAATTATATAATCATTAAGATTCTGCATTCCATGCAAACAAATCTTAATTAACTCTTGTTTAAGCACACCCTCACTACAGTGGCTGTCGTTATTCGTAAACTTTTAAGCTCTAGTAAGAGCTATCCATTTAATAGGGACTGCATATTCTGACTCTTAGGCTCCCACCAAGCTAACGGCCATGCTTCTAATCTTTTTGTAACATGTAGCTAAAAAGCTATTTTGTAAGGTTCCGAGACTTGTTTCTGCAACACCTTTCCTATAGTTTTAACAGGTGCAATGCTGTCCTTTAGGCACATCCAATTGCCCAAGGCGACCTAGGCACTTTAATGCAAATTTTAGGCTAACACTCTGGAAAAAAAGGTCCTCATTGCCCCAAAGCTCCAATCAACTGATCAAAGCTTCCTCCAAAGACTCCCAAAAGCCAAAGAACCTTGACACATCTCTATCACGAGAGTGTCAAACCTGATAGAGTAGCATACTTGCCAAAGTCCCCTTGGTACCAGAACAAAACACAAAGTTGGTGTACCAAGCCTCATCCCGTGGGAAATCCAGTCCATGAAACAATGTGACATTTGTCTCCCATGTTTCTTGAACTTTTCCCATTTCCTGTTTCTTCAAGCCTTCCGATTTTCTTCTACATATTGGCATTTACTTCTCAAAATGTAGGATCTTGCCTGTAATTTTAGTCGAGGAAACATGCTAATTCATTCTGCATCCAGATATCCCAGCACATATGGGTTGCTTCCTTGCAGCCAATTATATTACTACCATTGTTACATCATAGCTATGCCATGGCTAGAATTCCCTCATTCGAAATTGTTTGAAGAATTACAAAGCTCTTGAACATTCAAGACCTCATTAGCTTGACCTCATCAGGTGTTAGATTTGAGAGAGTTTCAAGTTACTAAAAGAATCAAACAACTGTGGGGACACAGCATATATAACTTACATGGGGACAAAGAAGTGTCAAGCAGCAAATCCAAGATGTCCAACATGACAAACACAAATGAAGACATCTTCCATACAATTTTATGATTGTTTTGAGAGACATAATTATATAAATTTCCAAATATGTAGGATGCATCTAAAATTACAAACAACGCTAAACACAGGCATACCTATAATATGATACTGTTAAAAGAATTTATATTACATACAGTAATACAAAGTATTAAACAAAATTAACTGCACTAAAGTGACATAAATAGTTAATATAAGACTCCTAGACAATAACAAAAGATAAATTTCTGTTTTCGTACAATTAACAAATCAATGTGTTTTGCATGTGTGTCTGGACTCTGGCATGTATAGATCCTCGTTAAAAGGAGTAGAGTATACGTTCCTGTTATGATGGATAGAGGATATGTCCAGCATATCCAGCGATGAATTATGCATCCATCTTAGGTTTCGATCAGTGGCTGTGTGTGACCTGATACTTCATTTAGTGGAGTTTGAGTCATAGTATTGAGCATTCTCATTTCTTGGAGCTTCCAACATTTTTCTCTCTTAATCCGTTGCTAATTCTTGTTGGTCGACTTATTTCATATTTATTAACACTTGAAAAACTACAACTTATTATTCTTAATTAGATAATCATACGTTATGGTCAGCATAATAATTTTCCAATTTTGTTAAATATAATTTTGTTACCGTTTCAAAAAGAATAAAAATAAATTTCCATTTTAATTCTCGTCTATGCAACTCCCTTCATTTTTTTTTATAACGAGGTATCCAACCTCTTAGAGCATCCGACTAAGTCTCCGGGTACGTGCAACACCCTCACATCATACGTACCAGTCAGTAGGGATAAAACCCTGTGAGTGGCCAACAAGGGGTGGGATTTGAACTCAGAACGTCTGCTTCTTGAGGCGCGGTCCTAGCCGTAAACTATATACAAGTCATAAAAGAACAACATCCATAGCTTGGGTATTTTTCTCTATCGGTAATCAAAGAATAAAACTAAAACGGTATTTTTCTCTATCTGCTTCTTGAGGCGCGGTCCTGTTGGTTTGCAAATCCATTCATCAATTATATACAAGTCATAAAAGAACAACATCCATAGCTTGGGTATTTTTCTCTATCGGTAATCAAAGAATAAAACTAAAACGGAATAAAATATAGTGTAACAATTGCTGAAACACAGCAGTGGCCTGTATCAAGAAAACAGGGTGGGGAACATCCCAACGCAAGAAGCATCATCAGCCAAAGTACAAATCAGATCATAAAATCAATTATGGTCTGTCGCCGCTGTCGTCCAACTATATCTTCTTCCAGTCCCCGAAGAGTTCTGTGGGCTAGCGACGACCACCCAATGGGTTACTCAGTCCTTGATCACACACTTCAGTTGGTTAACAAAGCAGCATTCTTTGAAAATCCTATTGTTCATTTTCCTTCCAGGTGCACCACATAACCTAAATAGGAGCCAACTTCCATGACATTCGATCCGCTTGATTTGATGGCACTCTTCCCATGAGGCAAGAAGATCCATGTAGGAGCCAGGGAGACGAGACCAAACCCCAAAATTATTTAGTGTAGATAACCATAAACGATAAGCGGACGGAAAATGCAGTAGTAATGATTCACAGTTACCTCTCTGGATGAAGACAAGAGACACCTATTTGGAAAATACGAACTGCAGCTGAGAGAGTGATTGATCGTGAGAATTTTATCCCATGCAGCACTCCAGCAAAAAAGAAGGGACCTCAGTAGGCCAGGGGTATTATAGAGTACAGTCCAATGTTGGTCGATCAAAGGCCTTCAACAAAGAAATTTGTAGAAGCATTTCACCAAAAAGGCCTTTCTCTTCGAATGCCAAAATTTTCATATCCTCAATTCTTATGGGGACATATACCTCCATAAGAATCCCAAGCATCTTAATTCACATGACAAGCTCCTTCTCTCTATGGTTACGATGAGAATGTTCCAAATCGGAACCCCTCTTCCTCTCTAGGCTTAGCACATTCTTAGCCATGGAGAGCTCACATAGGGATTCAAAACTCTTCCTTCTTTTCTTTTGGTTAGCGGTCAGTAGTAACTAGAACCCACGACAGATGACTCAGATTGTACATGAAGTTTGAGTTCAGTTGCACAATCAAACGCTAGTGACAGTCAGTTTCTGTTAAGAGGGCAGCTGGAAGTCAAGCACTTTGAACTGATCCTGGTTAAACAGCTGCATCATTTCCCTTGTAGTGAGAGGGCCTTCATATGACTTCAGCTTACACTACAGGGGCCAGTTTGAGGTGCTGGTTAACACCACACCCAAAGTGAAGTAGAGTAGGATTGCACAAAACCTATGGGCTGAACGTCGACTAGTTCAGAGCCACCACTAATCTACCAATCACCAGTTAGCTCTGCTCCTCCCTAGTCCACTTTGCTCACTATCCAAGTGACGAAGTCGGGGTTCGGGAATAAATCGGCTTGGAAATCCGGCAAATTTCGTCACATACGGGAGAAAGGGTCAAAATTCGAAAAAGAAAGAAAATTATAAAAATATTAATTAAAAACTATAAAAATGAAAAAAATGAAAAAAAAATTGAATTTTTTTTGGGAAATCCACTAATAATCCATGGGTTTCGTGAATAGATATGAAAATTTTCGATTTCTAAAAAGTCGCGTACTCACGTATAATTATAATTGTATTCGTTTTTCAAAAAATTGCGAATTTATAGCAACAAATCTGCCACGAACGATTCTTGCTAATGTTTCCATGGCTTCTCTGGTTGCTCATCTCCTGCAATTCCCCATACAATGACTAGTAGGAGCCACTTGCTGTTATCTGAAGACTGACACAATTGAGATATCATTTCTTGAGCTACTCAACCTGCAGAACAATTTGATCTGGCTTCCTCCAAGGCTCCACCTGCTAAGACTTCAAATAAATCTCTTAAAAATGCTTCCTCGTCCTCCCCAACGTTTACTTTGATCACTGATTCAGGTACTTCAGATAATATGACTGGCAAAGTCTGCAAGCTTACCAAAGCTATCTAGGACTTAAACAGTCCCAAGGGTGTGGTTTGAGTGCTTTAGAAGTGTCATTCTTAGTTTCTTACTATGGGCTTTCATAAAATGCCACCTAGATCATAATGTTTCTCTTTGCTCTCGACCAACAGGTCAAACATGCTGTTAGCATATGTGTGATTTCATCGTTAATGGGGATGACTGGTCTACTATTGGGTAGGTCAAATACGATCTCGATAGTGTGTGTGATGTGATGTGAAAAATCTATGTTCATTCAAAGACTTTTTGAGTATTGAAGTGGATCATTCTCCCAAGAGCCTCTTCATCTCAGAATAGAAGTATGCAGTTGATCTCCTTCGTGAGACTGGCATGCTCGACGGTCATCTTTCTTGATCTCCCATGGAACCCAATCACTCCTTCCATGCTAAAGAGGGTGACTTACTCTCTGATCTTGACATCAATTAGAGGCTTATGAGGAGACTGATCTGTTTGACCATTACTCATCTGGATATTGCTTATGTTATTAGTGTTGTTAGCCAGTTTATGCACTTCCGTAGCGTCCCTCATCATGATGTTTATCCATCGTATTTTACACTAACTGAAATTCAGCTTGAATCATTGGCTAATGGCTTATGTATAAAACAATGATATTGTTGCCATTGGTAGGTACTCTAATGCTAAAAATGCTGGTTCTTCGGTTGGAAAAATAAGAAGCAACATGTTGTATCTGGATTGGGAGCCGAGTTTGAGTATCATGTCATGGCCCTTGGGTCGTGTGAAATGTTGATGTGTTGTATCTTTTTGAGCTTAGTTCCCCTATACTTCTATGGCACTTCAATGTTATAATGAAATCACTCTACACATGGCCTCCAATTTGGTTCATCATGAGTGCACCAATCCTATAAAGGTTGATATTCGCTTTGTGCAGCAGAATATTCTCGTTGTTCATCTATACTCTAAAGCTTTATACTTCTCAACAGTTGATTGGTATCTTCATGAGAGTTGTAAGACCAACCAAGCTTCAGGATACGTTGGTCAAGTTGGGAATGATTGATATTTATGTTCCATTTTGAGGGGGAGTATTGGTGATGCTACAACATATATGAGACATTTTTTGTATATTTTTTCCTTCTGTAGTTTCCGTAGTTAGTGCTAGGTTCATTAAGGATTCACTTAAGGGCATCTTTGTAAATGCTTATACGGTCTAATATTGTAGGTGTTTCACTAGTATAAGTATGTTGGTGTGTGCAAGTCTGTGAAATATAAATTTATTAGTATTAGTGATGTACAAGGGTTCCTATTTTAAGTGGTATAAATAATAACATGATGATTATGAGAAAATACAATTCTCATAACCATACTCCCATCTCTTTCCTCTCTCCTCTCTAACCCTAACCTTTTCTAAACCTAATCTAATGTTGACAAGCCCTAGTATTGATAATCCTATTTTGTTATCGGAGCAACGTTCCTTGAGAACTTTTCCTGTTGCCAATGTCATCTCTCTATTTCTGACACCAGCATGGCGTCAGGTTCACGTCGGTGGGGTCAAAAGGTTAACCTCGAATTGAAGAAAAAAATGCAGGGTAGAGATTTTTTTTTGAGGTGAGTATTTTTAATAGACACTTTCCTGATTTGATGAGTGGGTGATGATTTTCTGAAAAGATCTCAGAAGATATCTTGGTTACACGTTTTATCTGAATCACCATCTCTGCGCTGTTGAGATCTGAAATTTCTGGGCGTGAGTTGAATCAAAATTGAGGAAGGAGTCTGTTGTGGTGGCCGATTGTGGGTTTGAAGTAGTTTTGAGGTCTAATAATCATCTTTTTTTGAAGTTATAAATTATACTTGATTCACATTTTTAGGGACATGATTTGTGGTTTGGTGCAACGTGTTGGATCTTTTTCAGTCTAGGAATCACATGCCTTTAGTCTCATGATCATTTGGAGCAGTATCGAGGGAGATACAATAGTTTTTGAAGGTGCTAATGTGTGTTTCTTGTTTTGAGTAGTTCTCTGTCTCTGTGCTCTAACAACACATTATAGCTGCAATATTTGATTTTGGACGATATTATGACCAACAGTTGATTTAGAGGCTGTTTGGGATGTTATGGGTTTATTGGGCATGCTAGCATAAAAAATTTGATTATGCTGTTTGTATAGCATTCTTCTCTAGGAATATTGTTGTGTTTTATTGAGGTATCTTAGGGGGAGAAAAGAAGAGGTTGATATGGTATTGTGTCTGTTTGAAACTGTAATGGATAGTGGCTGCAGTAATTATCTACAGCAATTTACCCATTTTTAATGAGATTCAGTGCCCTTTTGAGGCTGTTGAGACTGCTGTAATAATCTTCAATTGGGTGAAATCTATTTGAAAATTTACACAGCCACCACACTCCTTATACTTGCGTAGACAGCAAGTATAAGGAGTCTTTGATCACTTGTGTGTGCTGCACTAGTGCAGCCTGGTTTTAAGCAGTGTGGTGGCTGTGTAGCCTATATTGCTTGTGAAAATTTCCTGTTGTATAACAGTCTACAGTTGAGATATCTCAACGATGAAAGCTCTAGTAAGTGACTTCATGTTGTAGGGTAGCAACATGTGTGGATAGGCACTGATTTTGCATACCTGAATGTTTCCTGTTATAATGGAAGAATTAAAGAAGAATGTATGTTGCGTTAGGCCGAAAATCAAGGGTTCAATGAGGACTGCACTCTGATGCACATTTTATCAGTTAGGAAGATATATCATTTGCCTCTTAATTCTACTTGGCTGCGACATGAATTAAAAGAACTTTGTATAATAGATTTACGGTGTAGACGTAGATGAAGGTGTTAGGTTTAACTTGAGGTATTAGGGTTAGAGAGAGAGAGAGAGAGAGAGAGAGAGAGAGAGAGAGAGAGAGAGAGAGAGAGAGAGAGAGAGAGAGAGAGAGAGAGAGAGAGAGAGAGAACTTGGTTGGGTTAGAGAGATCCACTACCTTTTATAATAGTCTGAAAGAACAGCTGAGTGGGTAGGGTCTCCGCTAGAGATCGTATTCTGGAATGGGTTGCAGGCTTGCAGCCAATGCTGGTGCTTCGGATCCGAGGTCTGCCCTCCTTGTTTTGTTTTGCTGTTTTGTTGGGTCTCTTGGGTAGTAGTGTCTCGTAATTGCGCAGGTAAGTCCCTCTTTCTTTCTCTTGTTTAATATAATTTTGACTATTTACCGATCAAAAAATAATAATAATGAAAAGACAAGTATACACTCAATACATCAGACACCCCAAAGTACTCCTACAGACACACACCACATGTACACATAAATCAAGTTGGAGCAGAAATGTCATGCTTGCCCACCTTGACAGATATATCCTGGAGAAGTGCAGGCCCAATGCCCTTAGTGAAAATATCTGCAAGCTGTTGAGGAGGAAACTTGAATAAGCTCCAAAGTACGAATCCCAAACCTTTTCACTCATAAAGTGAATATTCATTTCACTAAGTTGTGTATGTTCATGCAACACTGAGTCATATGCAATCTTTTCAGCTGCTTCGTTATCACAATGAATGGGTGAAATCTGAGCTCAGAAATAAGAGAACAAACTATAGTAACTCATACGCTCCATGACCAATCATAGTAACTAAATGTAGAGCAATGGTTGGCAACTGAACCAACCCAATCAGCATCCGTATATCCAGATATATGAAGACTGCTGACCTGATCTGAAAATCCCCACACAAAGTTGGTCGGTTTTCGCTTGGCACACTGTCACTGTGGTGGATCTTTGTTTCAGTGGTTGTGAATCAAGCATAATGGGCTGGATCAAAGGTATTATGTTGTTTTTTCAGTGTTTTGGGAATTTTTCTGTAATACATATTTTTGGAGGCCAGATTTGGTGTGTTGTATTCCAATCCATCTCAGCTCTTAATCTGCATGCATGGTTGTGCTGTTTGTCTATCCTTGAGTCTCTTTTGGTCACTATCTGCCACATTGGTCCAATACAAATTTGTATAATGGATTTTTTATATCATTTTCAAGCCTCTTTATGTGCTCCTTGGATCTATAGAGGTTTGGTATTAAGTGACCAGCGGCTCCTTATCTTCCTTGTTAGAGCTCATTAGCTAGGATCACGAGCATGGTGGCCTATATCTGTTTGTGCAAGATGGAACTCCAGCCTCTGCCGTGCGCACCAATCCGTAGTTTCTAGTAGCGATAGTGATGTCATGGTATGGCATGGCCGTTTGGGGCATGCTCCTTTGCAAGCTCTAAGTGTTATGGCTCTTGAAAGTGAGAAATCTAAACTGCAATGTGATGTATGAAAACTGGCGAAACATACCCGTTGTTCCTATTCACCTCATATGAGTAGAGATACTGGTTTGTTTTCTCTTGTGCATTCTGATATTTGGAGACCTACACCTGTTGCATCTGTAGATGGACTTCACTATTTTTTTACATTTATTGATATTTTTGTCGTGCTACTTTTGCATACCCTTGATGAACTGTTTCCTGTGTTCTGCACTTCTCATAGATGATTCCAACTCAATATGCTTCTAACATTTGTACCCTTAGACCTGATAATGGACAAGAATATACCTCTCATTCCTTCCTGGTTATCTCAAAGGTCATGGGAATGTTCCTCAGTTCTTGTGTCCTTATACCCCTCAACAGAATAGGGTAGCAGAACGCAAGAACTGCCATCTCTTGGAGGTAGCTAGATCTTTATTAATGGCTAGGAATGTTTTTAAGTCATATTGGTCTATGAAAATTCTCACTGCCTGCTACCTTATCAATCGTATTCCCAATCGAGTTCTAGAGGATCTCTCTCCTCTTCAGGTCGGTACTCCTGATACTCCCTCATTTCTTATTCCTCCTAAAGTCTATGGTTGTAGTTGCTTTGCCTAGTGTCTGAGTTCAACAAAGCTTAAACTTGATGACAAAGCCATTAAGTGTATCTTTGTGGGCTACTCTGAACGACATAAGGGATATCGTTGTTACGATCCTCATAGGGTAAAGTTCTTTATCTCTACGGCACCCTACTTCTCTTCGCCTACTTCCACTTCTGCATTATTTGTATCTCCTCCTGTCCCTTCTGTATTGCCAGTGCTTGCTCACTACTACAACTACAGATGGTCCACCATAAGATTTGCTGATCTATACCCGCTGTCATCGGTCTCAGGCTACTGCACTCCCTCCTTCGAGTCCTCTGCCTCCATTGTTCACAGATATAACTCCCTCCTCTCCTATTTCTTCTCCTCCTGTTATTGACGAGTAGATATAACGATTGCCCATCGTAAGGGAAAATGAAGTTGTAATGATCATCCTATTTCCAGATTTGTGTCCTATCGGGCATGTTCTTCATCTTATCAGACCTATTTGAGTGTCATCTACTCCATCTCCATTCCCAGATCTGTTATAGAGGCACTGTAATATCCCTGGGTGAAAAAATACCATGCGAGAAGAGTTGGATGCTTCACAAAAAAATGCTACTTGGTCTCTTGTTGCTCTACCTCCTGAAAAGAAGACCGTAGGTTGTCGTTGGTTTATACCATCAAGCATCATGCTGATGGTTCTCTTGAGCGCTATAAAGCCTGCCTTGTTGCCAAGGGTTCATGGAGATATGGTATTGATTACAGTGCTACCTTCTTCTTTCGATTGAGGCCAATCTCAATTGGCCCCTATTTCAGTTAGATGTCAATTGTCAAGGATGCATTTGGCGATGGTGACCTTATTGAAGAGGTATATATGAACTTGCTCCCTAGTGTTCAGTTTAAAGGAAGTAAGGGAAAGTGTGAAAGCTTCACAAATCTACATATGGACTTAAGCAGCCGTCACGCACTTGGTTTGAGAAATTTATCTGTGTCATCCTTGGTATGGGTTTTTGTCTTGCCATACTCATCACACTGTCTCTAGGCCAGAGGGTTGCACCATTCTTCTTATATATGTCAATGACATCATTATTACAAGTAGTGATATATCCTTCATCTCGTTGGTGAAGAAACAGTGAGGCAAAGTGACGCGGGACAATGACCCTAAAATCCGTGAATGCCCATGATATGCTAATTTGCCGAAATTAAACACATTAATTGAGCAAATTAATCACAAATTAAAGCGATACCTTGGGGTTTCTCGGGGTTTCGCTTAAATGACCATGCTAGGCCCAAGTAGGGACCAATCCAATGCGTGAGGTCCGTCAAGAGATGCGGAAGAGGTGATCCTAGAGATAGAACTCTAGCTTCGTCTAGGTCGGGGCGTTCGATCGACGTTCGCGATGGAATCGGTAGCTCATCGCTAGGGATTTTGAATTGAGGTGATTAATCGGCACAAATAGAACAAGCTCAAGCTCAACAACGATCATGGATCGATGGGATGAGGTCGGATTCGATCCATAAGGATGAGCATTAAAATTTAGGGTTTGGGGAAATAGAGCAATAAATAGAAAGGGGACAATGGATGCAAGAGATTAGGGGAAGTAGGAAACAAGCAAGACAAGAAATCAAGAAGATCAAAGATAAATGGGCATCTCACCCTTGGCCTCACACCAAAACCCCAAATGGGGAGGAAGACTCACTCTTCAAAGCTCCTCACAAGCTCAAATGCAATACACTTTCATTAATCAATAACCATTGCCAAAAATGGCTTACATTTAACCTTTTATATCAAGTATCTAAAAGTTCTAGCCCTAAAATGGAAAAGTACAAAGTTACCCTTAAAGGTAACCTAAAAGTCTTCAAAAACAAAAGAATAAACATGCCCAAATCGGGCAAGTGCGTCACTATGCTCGCTCGAGCAGCAACCAAGGGTCGCTCAAGCAACTTTTGGAATTTCGCTCAAGCGAGTTCAACCCGAAAGTTTTGGGCGTGAAACTGGATGCATTCTCGCTCGATCGACTTTTCTGAAGCAATCTCGCTCGAGCGAGAATGGTGCTTGCTCGTGCGACTTTGGCAGGACTCATGAGTTGATCCTCAAAGCGTCTCAGGTGTCTCCTTGGTTCCTCCATCATTTCTTCCGCCGGTACACCTGGTACGACCTGAAACCGAGGCCTTTATTGGTGGCGTCCCTATCAATTCCCCCAGACCGAAAGGGCTTCATCACTGATGAAGAGCGGTCGTGATACTGTCGGGGTTAAGGCGGCGGACATCATCTTTGTTGATCCATGTATTCTCCGATTCTGGCTTCTGCACCCACTTCACTAAGTATCTCTGAAATCCTCCGTCATGGGTGGAGACCATATGGTCATCTAAGATCTTCTCGATTACGTCTCGCTTTGGCTCACTTGGAGGAGGAGGCGGTATCGACTGTGAGGCTTGGGTCGGTTCGGGATTAGAAGACGTTCGGAAAGGATTACAAGGGGGTGGGGTTGGGCCTAGATAACGAACTAGGTCCTCCTCATTGAATGTTGAACTAACCCCCATATCTTGAGGACGCTCGAGGACATATGCATTCGGACCACTCCTTGCCACAATCCTGAAAGGTCCAGCACCGCGGGCTTGGAGCTTCTTCTGGATCCCCGATGGGAATTGTTCAGGCCTAACCCGAACCATCACATGCTCACCAATTTGGAATTCCTTGAAACTCTTGTGGAAATTCGCTGATAACTTGTAATTATCATTGCTCGAATTAATTTTACGTCTAATTTCGACATACAAGTTATGAATATGTTGTGCAAAAGTATTCGCGGACTTGGATGCCCGGTGGGATGCGAACATAGGGATCAAATCTAGTGGAGTCTTCGGTTTGTGACCATGCACCACTTCAAATGGGCTCTTACCTGTGGACCTATTTACCGAATTATTATATGCAAACTCAGCTAAGGGTAGAATGGAGTCCCATGTTCTAATGTGATCACCGACAAGACAACGAAGGAGATTGCCTAAACTCTTATTAGTAGCCTCCGTTTGACCATCAATTTGAGGGTAATATGCCAATGAAAATTGAAGCATAGTTCCCATCATGTGCCATAGGGTTTTCCAAAAGTAACTGGTGAACTTGACATCCCTATCCGACACAATGGTCTTGGGTAACTCGTGGAGGTGGACCACCTCTATGAAAAACAACTTCGCAATATGGGTCGCGTCAGAGGTCTTGTTGCACGATATGGAGTGAGTCATCTTGGAAAAACGATCAACGACAACAAAAATGAAGTCGTGCTTTCTCAAAGTCTTGGGAAGCCCAAGCACGAAGTCCATAGAAATGTCTTGCCAAGGCGTATGCAGTACCGACAAAGGAGTGTACAAGCCGGTGTTTTGCTTTCTTTGCTTGGAAACTTGGCAAGTACGACATTGTCGCACAATCCGGGCGACATTTCGCATGAGACCAGGCCAAAAAAATCTATCTTCAATGAGCGCAATGGTCTTGTTGCGCCCAAAATTCCTGACAATCCCTCCGACATGCAACTCCGAAATGAGGAAGTCACGCAATAAAGTTCGAGGGATGTATAGGCGATTGCCCATGAACAAATACCAATCTTGCAGGATATATTTGGAGTTAGTGCTGGATGAGTTGTCCCGAAGAGCAACATACTCTGCCCCGAAATCTGGGCACTCGGGGTATTCTTGGACCAATTGCTCAAATCCCATGACCTTGGTGCTAATGGCTTGCAAAGTCGCTACCCGAAGACTAAGAGCATCGACAGCTTTGTTCCTTGTGCTTCAACACGAATGTGAACCCTTGAAGGTACTCGACCCATGTCACGTGCCTTGGGTTCAACTTCTTTTGAGAAGCAAGGAAGCGTAAGGCTTCATGGTCGGAGAATAGCACAAACTCTTGCGATCTAAGGTAATGTTTCCAATACCAAAGAGATTGGACGACCGCATAGAACTCCTTATCGTAGATGGAGTATATTTGCTTTGCCTCGTTGAACTTTTCACTGAAATAGGTCACAGGGTGGCCTTCTTGGAGAAGCACTCCACCTATACCTACACTCGATGCATCACATGCGACCTCAAAGACTTCAGAAAAATCTGGTAGGCGCATGATGGGTGCACTTGTCATTTTCTCCTTTATCTCGACAAAAGCCTTCGTTGTGGCTTTGCTCCATTGAAACTCCCCTTTTTCATGCAGTTGGTGATGAGAGCCATAATGGTGCTGAAGCTTCGAATGAAGCGACGATAAAATGTGGCCAACCCGTGGAAGCTGCGAACATCGTGGATGTTTTTAGGCTCGGGCTATTCGACAATAGCCTTTAACTGTTCCGGGTCCACGACCATCCCATCGGCCTAGACAATGAACCCCAAGAAGACAATGGATCGTTGCATGAACATGCACTTCTTGAGATTCGCATACAATTTCTCTCCCCTTAAGGTTTCACAAACTAATCGAAGGTGGATCAAGTGTTGTTCCTTGTTGCGACTATAGATCAAGATGTCATCGAAATACACCACAAGGAATTTACCCATAAATGGTCGCAACACTTGGGTCATGAGCCCCATGAAGGTGCTCGGGGCATTTGAAAGCCCGAAAGGCATGACCAACCACTCATAAAGACCATCTTTCGTCTTAAAGGCGATTTTCCACTCATCATTGGGACGAATTCGGACTTGACGGTAGCCACTCTTAAGGTCTATCTTGGAGAAGATAGTGACACCAACCATCATATCCAACATGTCGTTGAGCCTCGGTATAAGGAACCGGTAGTTGACTGTTATTTTGTTGATGGCCCGACTATCCACACATTCGCCTCGGCTCAAGCTCTCTTTGACGAACCCCTTTTGGAGGAGCTCATTGACTTGCCGAGTTGACTCGACGTGTTCAACCGGATCAACCTATAGTGGGGGTAGGTTCGGTAGGATAAATCCGGGAACCAAGTCTATTGCGTGTTGGATGTTACGCATTAGAGGGAGCTCATTTGGCAAGTTTTCCAGGAAGACATCCACAAATTCTTTTAAAATCGGCTCATCCTCCTTGGGGTACTCACTCATAAAGTCTAGAGTACGCTCAACGGTGATGACAACATACACCATACTCACATCTAACGTCGCTCTCTCAAACTCCGAAGGACTCATGATATTGATGGTCTTAGATTGGCTACCCTTCTTCTCAACTTTCTTGCCCGATGGTGTCTTGGGAGGTAAGGGGTTTAGCTTGATCTTCTTGCCCTCATGCATGAACGTGCACACATTAGACCGCCCAAGGAGGGTCACGTCCATGTCATAGAGCCAAGGCCTCCCCAACATAATGTAGCCCACATCCATCGGCACCACATCGCACCACAAGGTGTTTGAATACGAGGCTAACTGTATCGATATGCGACACCTTTGGGACACGGGAATAGAGGAAAAGTCGACCCATGCGGCTTTGTACGGTCTCAGGTGGGGATCGGGTGTAAGCCCTAAGCGGGTAATGGTATGTGTTGACACGGCGTTCGTGCAACTCCCGCTATCCACGATGACCTTGCAACTCTTCTCACCACACTTGGCGTAAGTGTAGAAAATGTTATCTCTACGCCAATCATCCTTCTCATCATGTTGAGGTTGTGCAAGGGCACACCTCACGGCCAAGCACTCTTGGATGCACACTAGTGCACGGTCACCATCATCACCTTCCTCATCACTAGGCGTGATATCTGGTATGTACACTCCTCAACATTTCCTTCCTCATTGACCTCTTCTTCAACCAAGAGGATTCTTTGGGGGTCTCTTGTAGGGCATTGGGTGGCAAAGTGGTCAAACCCATGACATTTGTAGCACTTGGTTTGAGTGCCACCCCTTGAGGACTCACCTACCACGCCCTTTCCTTTGTCAAACTGAACATTTGTAGGAGTGGGTTGTGTTGGTTTGGGAGGTGAATTTCCAGTATTAGGCCGTCCTTCTTCGACTATGGCTGCCGGCATGCGGCTCAAATCGTCTCACCACTGTCGTTTTCAAATACCGTTCAAGGTCTTGCACAACGGTGTAACACTCTTCAAGAGTGTCAACGGGGTGGGAGATCAACTCTTTTTGTAGGTCCAATCGCAACCCGGTGTGGAACCTTGAAAGAGTGACTTGAGGATCTTTCGACACATTGGCTCTTATCATGAACTCCTCAAACTTGCCAATGTACTCGGCTACGGGCATACTACCTTGGCGCAGATTTTTTCATTGATCAAGTAGGTGATGGTAGTATGATAAAGGAACATATTTCTCCGTAAGTCGTCCCTCATGTCCTCCCAATAGGTAATGGGAGTATGACCCGCATCCGCTCGACATTGACCCAAAAGAGTCGAACTTGACCAATGAGCTTCATTTTGGCAAGTCTAACACATCGCTCATTGTCCATGCCATACCACTCAAAGTGGTGTTTCATATCGGAGACCCAATCGAGGAAGACTTTAGGGTCCATTCTTCCATCGAAGGTCGGAAACTCAACTCGAACATTTTTGAGGAGTTTCTCATCCAGATAGTAGTCATCTCTGCGATGAACTACTTCTCTTTGGTTCCGATTCCGGCCCTCGGGTCAACCGCCGCGCTCAAAACGTGGACCGCTACGCTCATTGCGTCGGTCATGTCGCCCTTCACCTCCTTCCAACCGGACCAACCATTCGAGAAGTATCTCATTAGAGGCTGTCATAGCCGTTTGGGCTACCTCCTTAGCATTCAACCTCTCATTCATTGTAACCATCAAGGCTTGGATGCCCTTAAGAGCATCGACAAGCACATTCGTGTCCATGGTGACCACGGCACTCTAATATGGGTTCTAAAATGACAAGCAACTATGTACCAAATGGATGAGGAATTTTATCAAACACGAAACATGCATGCAAATGAACACACAAATGCCCTAACCTAGAACCTGGCTTTGATACCAAAATTGACGCGGGACAACGACCCTAAAATCTGCGAATGCCCATGATATGCTAATTTGCTGAAATTAAACTAATTAATTGAGTAAATTAATCACAAATTAAAGCAATACCTTGGGGTTTCTCGGGATTCCGCTTAAATGACCATCCTATGCTCAAGTAGGGTCCAATCCAACGAGCGAGGTCCGTCAAGAGATGTGGAACATGCGATCCTAGAGATAGAACTCTAGCTTCTTCTAGGTCGGGGAGTTTGATCGATGTTCGCGATGGAATTAGTAGCTCCTTGCTAGGGCTTTTGAATTGGGGCGATTAATCAGTACAAATGGAACAAGCTCAAGCTCAACAACGATCATTGATCGATGAATTGAGGTCGGATTCGATCCATAAGGATGAGCATTAAGGTTATTTTAGATCTAGGGTTTGGGGAAATAAAGCAATCAATAGAAAGGGGAAAATGGATGTAAGAGATTAGGGGAAGTTGGAAACAAAAAAGACAAGAAATCAAGAAGATCAAAGATAAATGGGCATCTCACCCTTGGCCTCACACTAAATCCCAAATGGGGAAGAAGACTCACTCTTCAAAGCTCCTCACAAGCTCAAATGCAATGCACTTTCATTAATCAATAACCATTGCCAAAAATGGCTTACACTTAACCTTTTATATCAAGTATCTAAAAGTTCTAGTCCTAAAATGGAAAAGTACACAGTTACCTTTAAAGGTAACCTAAAAGTCCTCAAAAACAAAAGGATAAATGGGCCCAAATTGGGCAAGTGCGTCACTATGCTTGCTCAAGCGACAACCAAGGGTCGCTTGAGCAACTTTTGGAAATTCGTTTGAGCGACAACCAAGGGTCGCTTGAGCAACTTTTGGAATTTCGTTCGAGCGACAACCAAGGGTTGCTTGAGCAACTTTTGGAATTTCGCTTGAGCGAGTTCAACCTGAAAGTTCTGGGTGTGAAACTGGATGCATTCTCGCTCGAGCGACTTTTTAGAAACAATCTTGCTTGAGCGAGAATGGTGCTCGCTCGAGCGACTTTGGCCAGACACATGGGTTGATCCTCAAAGCGTCTTGGGTGTCTCCTTGGTCCCTCCATCGCTTCTTCTTCCGCCGGTATACCTGGTATGGCATGAAACCTAGACCCTTGTTGGTGGTGTCCCCGTCACAAAGTTTTGAAATTAAGAATCTTAGTGTTATGCGCTTTTTTTGGCATTGTGGTTGCTCGCTCCTCTAAAAGAATCTATATATCTCAGAAGAAGTATGTCTTGGATCTTCTTAGAGAGATTGAGAAGCTTTTTGTCGTCCTGTCTCCTCCTATGGAATCTAATCATTCCCTTCATGCTGCAAAGGGGGATATTATTTCTGATACGCAGAGGTATCAACACCTTGTTGGAAAGTTAATCTACTTGACTCACGAGATCAAATGTTTCTCACGTCATGAGTGTTGTCAATCAATTCATAGATTCTCCTTGTGTACCCATCTTGAAGTTGTTTATCGTATCCCCACTACCTCTAGTCCAATCTTGGCCATGGAATTCTGTATGCAAGACATGGGCATCTTGGTGTTACTGGTTATTCTGCAGATTGTGCTGGTTGAACTATGGATCATGGATCTACAACCCGCATTTCTTGGAGGCAATCTTATCACTTGGAAAAGTAAGAAGCAACTTGTCGTCTTATGATTTAGCGTAGAAGCAGAATATAGGGCTATTGCGCTTGGAGTTTGTGAGTTGTTGTGGTTACGGTAATTCCTTGATGAACTTGGTTTTTCTATCTCTCGACATATTCCACCCATATTTCTTCCGACTCTATTCTACATGAGAGGACTAAACATATTAAAACATATTGACGCTAATATTCACTTTGTACGAGAGAAGATTGCTTCTGGTCTTATCTCTACTCCCTACATGCATACTTCTTTCCAGCTTGCCAATCTCTTCACTAAGGCACTTGGGTCTTCTCACCTTCAAGAGTTCTTGGTCAAGTTGGGCATGATTGATGTGTATGATCCAGCTTGAGGGGGCGTGTTGGTGTGTTCCTTGGTGGTGTAGCATTGTATTACAAAGTTATGTTCATCATAAATAACACATTACAGATTTCTTCTTTTTCCTTTTCTTCTTTATCTTCTTAACCTAAACTCTAGAATACATACATCTAAACCCCAACTCCCTTATTCACCATTTTCTACTCCTCTCTTCTTCTAACTCTAACCTTCTCTAACCCTAATCTGATATTGACAAACCCTAATTGATAATCCTATCTAATAAAAATAGGATTGGAGACTCTCTCTCTCTCTCTCTCTACCCCTAATACAATTTTTCCCTTCAATCTCCTCCTCTCTTCTTTTGTTCCTTTAATCACTTAATCTCTTCCACTTTTCATCGCACCTAATTTCGAATCAGTAATTTCAAGTACCACCATGCGAGTGCACAGGTAGTAGGATAAAATGGCTTCAACAGTTCCAGGAAAAGGGACATAAATGTTCAAAAACAGCTTCTTTTCTGTATCAAGTAAAGACATAAAAGACAACCAAAGATTTAAGAACTGATAAGCCGAGCATGCTGTTATTGCTAGTATTGCTAAAAGTACCTTAATTACTTTACATATCAGGATCTCCGTGATTTTCCGCAAATTAACATAATCACCAAGCTGCCCATCTCGCAAGATATCCGACGCAATTGGGCTACCACCATATGGGCTCTGCGCTAATGCCAGCCCAGCTACCTTATCTTTCAAATCAGTCCAGTATATAGATAATGCAGCTGCTGCATCTACTCCTCCTTTGCTATGTCCAAGAAGTAAGACACGTTTCCTGGAGCCCCAATAAATTTCTTCAATGTACTCTTTTATTTCTCTAGCGTTTTTCTCAACTGAAGCCTGAATATTCAATGAGGAAATCACAAAGATGATAAAAATGAAGATGCAAGAAATTACAAAAAACATGAACAACTACCTCACTGTGAATCTTGGCAATGTGACAAGCAAGACCCATCTTTGAGAAAAACATTTTCGTATTGACGAAATATAGTGGACCATGGTTGCTAAAAAGACCTGTCATCAGAAAGGTAGCATAATAAGGATATGGCATTCAAGTAAGAGTTTACTAGTTCCTTTAACCATACACATGAAAAAATTTCTGTTACCTGGAACGAATAAATATACCATCGAATTTGGCAACTTGTGTTCACCATTTCTGATTTATGGAAAAAAAGGAAGCTTTAGTCAGCCAGAAAAATAAATTGCACAACCATGTTGGGCAGATCAGGCCGCATTAGAATGATAGTGCAACCTTATGTTGTCAAGCAATTTCATGAATCTTTTTGTTCCATCCTCAACTGATGGCATTCCTGAAGCACGTTGTATCCATCCTATATCGTCTGCTGATCCTCGGACAGTCTTCCGAGCCCGAGAAATTAGGCTGAAAGTAAACGAGTAAGAAACCGAGATTCTTTTATAGTATTATAAACCATAAAAAGTTACGAACATACTAAATGCAGTTAAACCAAAAAAGATAAATATAATAGCCGACAAATATTGGAGCTTATCAAGATGACTCTCTCCTACAAGGCTACAACTATGCATGAATGCATTCGCTAATTGACTCATTACGAAGATAACTTCAGACTTGAAGATTTTAAAATTCAAAGGAACTAAAAATTAAACACATGCCTGCAGGAAATTAAACACATGTCACCAGGAGGGTAAGAATCTCTGTTCCCCTAATGTAATTCAGAATAGGTGCTATATTGTTGGTTCGGTTCTCAGTTATTCCGAACTTGATTCAAAGTATCACATAAATAAGGACAGGATTTTAGTTGCAAAGAACATGGTCCAACTAGATCATTCTCAATGGAGGTCCAAGAAGAATGCTTGCCAAGCTCAAAGAATTAAAAATATATTACTTGGAAAAATTATAATACAGTTATGCAAAAAAATGGTGGCATGTATCTACCATCAGCTGGAGTGCGGAACTGTTTTTTGATGACACCAATAGATGTTTCATTTAACAAGAAGGCGACCTATTTAATAACAAATTAGTTACATAACTTGATTCCAAGTATCAAATTACTAAAGGACTAGAACCCAGACGAAGAGCACATCATCCAGCAGTGCCATCCTGAATGGGGCTTTACTTTGTATGACTGTACATGTCAAGCAGAAGAGTGAAAATAGATGCATTTACTCATGGTGTGTGTATATGTCTCTCTCTCTCTCTCTCTCTCTCTCTCTATATATATATATATATATATATATATATAGTTGCTCACAGAAGGGCAATTTGTCTATTATCAGCTGGACTTTCGGTGGTAATACCAATAGGTGGATTATTTTGGCAATAAAACAACTTTTCATGTATCCAGGGTGCAGATTGTATTAGATACTGTGGGCCTGGGTTCTAATGTGAAGTAACGAAAATGTTAAAAGATGGTAAATGAATAAGTATCTTGTAAAACATATGCTAATGATGAAAAACGATTTTACAGCGAGCTTCACTTAGTATGACTGCTGTAGGAAGTTATTTAGTGAAATGCAATGGCAAAGTCTGTTGGCTTCTGATAGTAACCGAAAACACCAAATTATTAACCTGAAATGCATCAACATATGGTAATTTGGACATGCATACCCTTGGAAAATGGAATATCCATTTTGGGCATTCTGAGTTGATTCTACGATTTCAGTAGTAGCATGAGACACATTTTCTGTTGAGCTCCTCACTCTTCCAACGCGCATAGATGGAACAGTTTGGGATGCAGTAGAAGGTTCAAATGATGTGGAACAACTGCCAAATGAAGACTGACGATCACTAGAAACAGATCCATTGTTTATTCCTGAAGATAGTGACACCAATTCCTGTGCATTCAAGCTAGCTTGCTTAGGTTTGGCTTCTTCTGCAACAAAGATAAGAATTTGAGATGAAGTTATTCAAATTTCAAGCATTAAGTGTCTAGACATAATTTAAAATATAAATTGAAAGAAATGCAATAGAAAAGGTTACAGTTGAATTCGAATCATGCACTCTGCATGAAAGTGCCAAAAAAAAAGCATGACCAACACCACGAGAGGATGGGGGATGGGTGAAGCAGTGACAAATCTGGTATTTGTTCACATTCTTTTTAGTTGTAGAATGGTTTGGTTATTTCCAGAAAATGCAACACAAAATGAGGAATCCATTCACCTCACAGGAGAACTATGAAATCCCATTGAAAGTAGAGTGACATTGTAAAAACTAGTTTTGCCAATAAGTTAGGATGCCAGAAGATAATTAGGAATAAACTTTCAAAATTGTAACCATTTGCAATTGAAATCTTAAAAAAAAAAAGAGAAAATAGAAAATCAGGGGAAAGGAATAGGAAATCCATATATGTATATATTATATGTGTGTGTCTGTTTGTGCGTGTGGGTAGGCAAAGAGATTTTTGTATCTGGTTGACAATATTTTGAAGAAATACAAAGGTAGTTGTAGGCATACAATTACTCAGAGATCCTAAAACCAATGAATAGCATTCTAGGCACAAGCAGCCAAGTCGTGAACTGATGATTCTATGATTCTTTATACTAATTACTAAATGTAAGTAATTTACGGAACAAGTTTGCAGTTTCATATCTCTGGACAAGACTTGAGTTGAGTGAGGTAAGGTTCACCTATAAGTGAACTGTGCCCTTGAGTGAGATGATGTAGTTTCAAGATTAAGTTCATCTTCGGGAGAACTGATGCTACTCTATTATGTGAGTCAAGAGGCATACTCAGTAATACGATGATTGGAAGCAGGCAAAACATCATCAGATGATAATTTCATGTGTGACTTACCACATCATAGTTTGACATGATTTTTCTCAACCATGGGTCTTGGTCAGGCCTAACCTACATGAGAATGCATTGTTGTTGGCATATTGGATGGGCACTACAATGATATACTCTGTAAAAGGCTAAAAGTTGACCGTCTGATGGAGTACATTTGATGTTTCATACGACCAACAGGGCTAGAAAAAACAAAGACTATATGGTTAGAGTGACAGCTATGGAATTCCATGCCAGTAACAACTCCACTGAAATGATGGAACCATGCTTTCGGTGACTGCTTCAAGCCATAGGTTGACTTGCAAAGTCGACATACTTTCCCTGTCTCCCCCTGAAGTAGGAAGCTAGGCGGTGGATCCTGGTCACCTCTTTAGCAAGAGGTCCATATAGGAAGATATTTTAATATCAAGTTAGTAAAGGGGTCAATTCTGAATGATATCAAGGCAAATAAGAACACGAATGGAGGTCACTTTAGTGAACGTTGTCAAAAGCGCCAGGCGGGTTCGAGGTGGCGAACCCCTTGGGTCCGAGGCGGGGCCTATGCGTCCAGAAAAAGTATGAATTATGAGAAAGAAAGTAACAAATAGTATCAATAAACTAATATATCAAAATGATTTATGGTACGCTTGTCGATATTTTAGGTAAGAAGATTCAAATAATTTTTACCATCCGATCAAAAGATCAAATGGTTTAAAAAATGCACTTTGGGCTCAGTCTGATTTATATGTTGGCCTGCCACTTCAACATCTCAATTAATGAACACGATTTTATATGTGTACATAATTTGATGACACATAGACCACAGTTAGTGAAATGGCCATCAGCCCATGCACCTCATATACAACTTCTTGAGTCTACATGTGTTGAGTTGTTGACTACCTCTAGCAGGGACGTTCCTTCCTTCTAATCAGGGTCCACATGGTCATAGTGGTACACAACTTATATCATTTGATTAATTGCGTACAATTTCAAAATGAACAGTTTAAGTGTGTAGCACTTGACCAGTTAACTAAACAAAAGTGTACTAATGAATGTTTGGGTTAAGTGACTAGAGTCCCACGAAATGTCGAAACTACATGCTACTTGTCCAAAATATCCATCATTATATTTGCAAGTTGAAAAAATATACTTGAACGATATTTTGCTAAACAACTGCCCTTAATTCACAGATCATTTGTCCTTTCTTTTGGCATAACCCCTGAGTAGCAACAAGAGAGAGAGAGAGAGAGAGAGAGAGAGAGAGAGAGAGACCGAGTGTTGTGGAGAGAGACAAAGTGTTGTCTTTTTTTTTTTCAATGTTTGAGCAACAAAGCATACGAGATTTAAGGTTTCTGACAGAGATGAAAAAACTGAGAGAAGATGTAGAGATAGAGCTAACTAATTGTTTTGGTCCTTAGGAAATACACTCATACCCCTTTATTATACAAAGCATACAAAATTCAGAGTTATAAGCTATATAGCTTGCATAGTTTATATAACTTATTTAACTTTATAAGTTATATAGCTCTTATTTTTTAATAAATAATTACATATTATATTAATTGAATCATGGATGTGAGCCCATTCCTATTTGGATGGCAGCACCGGTGGATGGAGCACTGGGAAAAGGGGGAAACTATCCGATCAGACAAGGGAATGTGGGCGAATGGAGGAGCGTGGCGAGTGAGCAACATCCGCTTCCTTCTTCTGAAACCGGACTTCTTACGTCCACTTTTAAATCTAATATAGCATGAGCACTAGCAGCTTACCATTACTTCACTTCACTTCACTTGTTAGCCTTGACCCCTCACTTCATAATACCTTGACTGAATAAGATACATGACTTTCTTTCACTGAAATTATTAACATAATATCTAACTGAATTTGACTTAGACCTTGACTTCACTTAACTGCTAACCTTAACTGCTTATATATATATATAACTGCACTTAAGGTTAACGCTTGAGTTGTTATTAGCTGACCTTTACTTCACTTGACTTCACTTCAGCGCGAAGTGCCTGCTTCAAAACATGAAGCATGCATTTTTTATTAGCGCCTAAGGTGGTTGGTGCTTAGGTCATAGACATGCTTGAAGTGGGTAGGCCTAGGCACAACTTTTGACAACAGACTTAGCGACGGATGCAAAAGTAGCCCCATAATCAATTCCATATTTTTGGGTAAAATCTTTTGCAACAAGGTGAACTTTATACTAGAGCACGGTTCTCTCTAGATTATGCTTCACAACAAATACCCATTTGCAGCTAACAATTTTCTTCCTTGAAGGAAGGATAACCATATCCCAAGGGTGATTATTTTGCAAAGAGCTGTATATATGCCCAACAGATGCGTTCTGTGCCTCTCCTGCAGGGAATCAGCTGACCAAACTTTAATTCATTGCCAAACTTCTCAATCCATCTGCAATGTCTTCAGATCCTACCTAAATCTTGTGGGTTGCTTCCCATGCAGCTGCAGGATATATTAGCAGATTCCGTCATCTCCCATTAGCAACCAAAGGTGAAGATTGCCATCAAACTGCTGGTTATTGTTGTGCTATGGGTTGTGTGGAAGGAACATAATGCGAGAATCTTTGAAGGTCAAAGGAAGACTGTGAAGTGTATCATCTCGAAGATTATGAACTTAGTTTTACAGCGGGTTGCAATGGATAAAGGGTTTAAAACCTGCTCCTTTTTTGAGATCAGGAATTTTTTGTCTTCTCTGGAGGGGGATATGTAGCTTTTTGCATGGACTTCCTCTTTTCAAGAGGACTAGCCTTCAGCCTGTTTTTTGTTTTTTTTGACTTTTTGTTTCCTTTTTCCTCTTTTTCGCTAAGCGTCTCGCTTAGCCTTTGATTTGATTTATGTTTCTTCTTTTACTAAAATCTACATAACTATCGATAAAAAAAAAAATTATTTTGTAAAGCATCCATTTCCTTAATCATAGCAGCTTTCCAAGTCAGGTCGTCAAGCGCTGCACGAATAATACGTGGTATGGTGACAATATAAATGGCGCAAAGAAAGACCTTATAACTTGGAGAAATACCCTGATAAAAAACATACTTTGCAAGGGGGTAAGGAGTA
This sequence comes from Chloranthus sessilifolius, assembly GCA_021018995.1. NCBI lineage: Eukaryota > Viridiplantae > Streptophyta > Magnoliopsida > Chloranthales > Chloranthaceae > Chloranthus > Chloranthus sessilifolius. The sequence continues at coordinate 46,075,181 of CM037589.1, read as the reverse complement.
ACACACTTACAACCACCCTTTCAAAATGTCATATGAAGATCAAATTAGTAATATGAGTAGATGGAACGATGGGAGAAATAGTAGGAATTAAAGGAGAAGAAACAAGAGTACCAAAAGGAATTATGATACTTACAGGGGCTTCCAATTGCGAAGATTGAGGTGGTGGTGCAACCGAAAGAGGACTATGCAGCCTGTATTGGACATAAGTGAGCACACCTTTCTTTGTTGTGGTGGTGGTGGCTTAAGAAGAACATGTAGCGACAAAGATGGAGGAGCAGGAGGAGTTAGCTGTTCCTCAGAGAAATGCGAGACATCCTTAAAGAAAATAACATCCATAGAAGTAAAAATTCACAGAGATTGAGGATCATAGTAACGATACCCCTTAGAGACATTTGAATAACCAACAACCACACATCTATCAACCTTATTATCCAACTTATGCTGAGTAGGATGAAGATCCTGAACAAAACATGTTAATCTAGCCTCATAAGCACAATCTACGCTGCTCTTCAGCAACAAGAATGCCAAAACTGTGCTAAAAGCAAGGAGGCAAAATGGTAAGGATCCCTCTCCAAATGCTCGAAATCAAGTCGTAGGACTCCAAGAAGCTGATAGATTTAATCACTCAATCAGCTTAGTTAATTTGACCTCGACTTCTACCCTGAAATCAAACAGTAGTTCGTAATGACTGAGCTCCTCCCACATACGTTGGAGTGTATTATAGTACACCCCATGGATGAATCCCCTTGTTTGCATGAAAGAATCATTTGCTTGAGTTGGTAGATCCAGGTATCATGCTCTACTTGCGAAAAAGTATCAGCCAGCTTGCTCCATGGTTTGGCAGCTGAATCATAAACAATATTTGAATAGATGGAGGAACCCGTAGAATTGAAGAGCCAATTATGGCATTGTCAAATTCATTTTAGGTTGTGGGGTAGTATCTACAAGATACCCTCCTTCATATGACCCATTATATACGAAGTTATCACTCGTTTCCGATTCAAATAATTTGTAAAGTTTAGTTTAATGGTAGTGATACAGGTGGGTAGATTGTTAGAACTCATCGGTTCATATCCCTCGGACAATTTGACAAATTATGGAGTTAATCTGTGTAATTAGCAGCCAAATTAGCAATCAAAAACATCAACTGCGATATAGCTGCGAAGTAATCACTAGTTTTATTATGGGTAAGTGGGCTTGAACAAGCGATCTTGAGGTTGCAACATTGTCAATGTTCCAATGTGATACTACACCTGCCTCAAATACATGATCTTTAGCCCCATACAATCTCAAATAAGTTGATACGGTGATCAAACACATAGACATGGGGGTTTAAACAAAAAAAAACAAAAAATATAAATGTGATTTAGTTGTGATACAACACCGTGCTACAGTAAAAAATAAAACTCATAAAGAAGAGGCATAAACCGATAGCCCTATCCTCACGAGAAATACAAAATCTCACTAGATATGGACTCAAAGCTCTTGCAACCACAACCAAAAGGTGTGAAACTTAAATTCGATCAAACCAAAGCAGTAACAAGGAGACCAACGATCTGACAGTCAAATTGATTTGTAACATTGAATCTTTGTGAAACCACACAATAAACATAGGAATAAAAGAAGGCTTCAAGACCCTTACCAAATGAATTCAAATCAACAAATGAGTTACACTAGGATATTCTGCATGAAAATCTGATCCAAATAATGCATGGTAGCTTGACTTTTATGATCTTGTAGAGTTCATAACCCCTGAAAACTGTGAGCTCCCAGATTTCATAAAAACTGCATGAAACTCCTTCAAAAACACTTCAAACAAAAAAAATCCATAAATAAAGTTGCTCACCAGAGCATTCTAAGCAAAACCATGTTACTTTTCCATCATTCAAGGTCAAATATTAACTTGTTGACGTCTGTTTGATGTCCGCATAACGTTAGTAGCTAAGTTGGTGATCACACCGCTCTGACACAAGAAGGGGTTTAGGGTTACAGTATAATGGATTGGGTAGGTGGTATTAGGGTTAGGTAGACCATATTAAAGTTTGATAGGTGGTTTTAGATTTAGAGTAAGAAAGGAGAAGAAGAGAGGTAATAGAGAGGAAGAAAGAAATAAAGGGAAAGCTTGGTTAGAAGGGAGGCCCTCACTAGCTTTTATATTAAGAGACAAAAGTCATACAGAAAAAACGCACGCTAACCCTAAAATAGCGTAAATCCCGCACGATAGGGATTAGGTTCACGCTTGTCAATTAAAACAAAAATAAAAAGGAGAAAAGGGGTAGAATCACTCAAAGGAAGAAAAGTTGGCCTCACACCAACCCGCATGCGGGAAAAGAATCACTCTTGTAATGAAAACTCATCTCAAGTTCTCTAGAATTCGCACAAAGCAAAACTCATAATTTTATTAATCATCCATTCAATATTCTCATAAGACATTACAATGTATATTTATAAAGAAAAGAAACCCTAATAATACTACTAAAAATAAAACTCCTAATCGACCATTACAGGTTTCTAATCTAACGGTCATAATTAATTTCACCACTAATCCCCCTTTTTTATTACGCGATCACTTTTGAAGCGTCAAACGATGCCCGATTGACGTGAAATTGGTCTTGTTTGAAAACTCATCCAAGTAGTTTTCCAATAAGACAAGAATCATGCAATTCCAACATGTTTTGATGAACTTATGACCACTTTTTCGATGATTGTGCTGAAAGTGACGAAATTAACAGTCACATATCACATATGCGTCTGACCCCTATATAATTCAAATAAGGAAACTAATATTAAAATAATCCACTTATTAAAAGAATCCTAATAAAAAAAGAAACTAAACTTAGATAAAAAATGCTTAAAATAACGTGCACACGGGTCTGTAACACGGGTTTTAGAAACTCATTTGCGGTTCTACTTTCTCTTTCGATGTCTCCTCTTTATCTGACCATGATCTCGACGTGTAGACTTCAATTCCACATCATTTCCCCCTTTCTTTAAAATAGTTCGACCTCGAACTTTCATCAAAGTTATCCTACTGCGAAGAAGTCAATAGCAATAATGTGGGAATCATGAGTGGATGCGGCTTGGACGAATAAACCGGATTTAACTTAGGCGAGATCCTATTAGACTTTATTACGCCGATCTGAATTTGTGTCGACACACGAGCAATACGATCCTGAGACCTGTGGGCAATGGGATCGATAGGCTTTATCGAGGATGCTTGCTCTTCGACGATCTCGGGCTCGGTAGGACTTATTGCAGAAATTTGCTCTTCAATAGTTTTGGGATCAATATGGATATTGACCGTAAGAGGGTTTTCATCAACCGGTATGAAATCTTCGACCGATTTTGATGCTATCACGGGTTCGGGTAGAAGATCGATAACAATTTTGATTGAGATTAGGTCGGCTAGGGTAACTATAGTTATGGGCTTGGCTTCTTGAACGAGCTCTAGGCTGTTAGCTGTTATGGAAGTTGCAACCGGCATAGATTTTACACCGATAATGAAACCCATAATGGGTGTAAGTGTTACAACGGTTATGGGGTGAACAACAGTTATGGGATTAAAACGGACGATTGGCGATGGGGGTTTGGTTGAAGGGCATGAAATTTGAAAGATTAAATCTCAAAGCTTCAAGTCTCGCCGACATGATTTCTCCTTGTAGTTTGAGAAGAAAATCTTTAAGAAACTGTTGAACAAAATTCTTGTTTAACGCCTCTACTATCCGACGTGAAATTTTCAACTCACGTAGAATCTCAGCAGTTAAAGCTCGATTATCTAAAACTGACCCATATTGAGTTGTTAAATTCAGATACCTCAGACTCCACAATCCAACTTTCACTGCCTCCCATACTTGTCCAATCGTAGTAATCGTCTGATGCAAATCAAGGCTCTTCCGCCGATCCACGAACGATCTCATGCTAGCCATCTGATCATTCAACTAGCGAAAGGCGTCAATAAAGTGTTCTTTACTCATGATGGACTCCACGTGCCGAATGTTGAACTTGTGGGTTCACTCTCTCAGGTCCACTTTAAAAACTCATTATCGGGTCCACTTTCTCTTTTGATGTATGCTCTTTATCCGACCATGAATTCGGTCGGCATGTAGGCTTCAATTCTGCATCACATACACACACACACCCATTATTATGGCCTACACACCCTACACATTGTAATACACAAGTAGTAAATCACCAACAAGAAGATCAAAGACGTCTCCGATGTTTGTGAGGTATAGACAAGGTGAGGCTCCTACAATCAATATCTAGTGCAATGGAAGGGCGACCTATTACATATAGTTCATGGATTGAAGAAAGCAAGTTCAACAAGCTTGATGGATGGACATCTCTACAGTAAGTGCAAGAATATCAAGTCCATTGGGTTGGGTTCCTTCCAACCTAGAGGGGATTGATGTGGTCTGATAAGCCACAAGATTCAGTCCAAAAATTTCATTTAAAAGCTGATTATAGACTATTTATCAGTCTCAAATAATATACAGACTGATAACTGGCCTGATTAGCTTGTTTTTATTCAAAAATACAAAATTAGGCCTTTAATGGGCACTAAATACCTTTTGTGAGGTGTTACAAGTGACCAGGGTAATGGGATGGTCACACTTAAGTGATCCTTGACAACAGGAATTTCGAGAAACTCAACAGAAAAATATCAGATAAAAAGGATGATTTTTTACCATTGAAATTTGACTTTTACTTGTTAAGTAACTTCCTTTATTTGGTAGAAAGTTAATTAATAAAGGAGTCTTCTACTGTTATCTTTTTGTAAGGTTAGTTTAGTTAAAAAGCTGTTAATTATGAAAAAAAAAACAGTTAAGTTATATTAAAGAACTCTTCGAGAGTTCTGAAAGGGTCCTTGAGTTGTAACCCTAGCTATTTCTAGTTGTTTTGCGCTCTTTTTTTCAAAATTAGATGATAATGAATCAATGTATGCCTTTAAATTCCTGTGCACATTCTCTCCTTTGATGGGTTCCTCTTCCTCCAATTTCTCATCATTAATATACAAATTTGGAGGAAATAGGAACAAGAATAATGATGAATAAAAATCACATATAAAATCATCCCCAGTGCAACCAATGCGCATTAAATGTAAATCCTTTCCTGATTTAAGCATAAACCTGTTTAACATAGAATATTTCAGAGTAACTTGCAACGGAATAGAAGGTGGCAATGAAATATAATTGAGATAAGAAAAGAAGACTTTTGAAGCACATGCGACTGAAAAGGTTTCGAGGATAACGTTTTACATTCATAAATCAGATGTCTGTCAACAAAACCAGATTATTAGGAGCATCACAGCTAAAAATAAACAAAAAAATGACAAAATATAGATGGACTCTGAGAAAAGAAGCCCACCAACAGATTCAGAGAAGTAGCGACTTATATAAGAAGTTGTTTGTGTAATATAAGAAGCAGCTTCATTGAGGGCCGGGACAGATGCAAAAAGCTGAGGGAAGAGGCTTTCATTTCCCAAACCATCATTGTGGACCTGACAAAAGAGCAACTGGTGAAAGTTGAACCAGATTAAATCAACTAATTGGATCTTTCAAAAGTGATCCATTTAAATTTCTAATTCATAAGCCCGAAGCACATGAAAAGACAAACTTAAGCAGACAAATGTAAAAAATGCAAAATCACTTGCAATAAGAGATTTTTTGTTTTGAAATATATAGTAAATGCATTAAAAAACGAAAAAACTTGAGATAGAGCCAAACTATTGGCCAATAAGATCGGGTATGCCATCTATTAGAAGTGATTGAAGACATCACATCAATCTATGGCTTTCTAGTCAGCTTGCCATAACTGATCTCTTGATGCACATAAGAAATCTTACTAAAATTAAACAACTCATCATTCTTCGATTTGAGTTTTAAAAGATTAAACAATTTATCATTCGTTGGTTTGAATCGTGTAGAGATTAAACAGCTCATTAAGCTTTGGTTTAAACCCAATAACTCCAAAAAATGTATAGGAGTGTTCGCGTGAATGATACCTGATCATCATAACTACGTAGTACCAAAATGGATTCAATTTAACCAGAACCATTCTTAACATTTGATAATTCTATCTAGAGTTGTTGAAATAAATTATAAAAAGCATTCCAATTTCCAAAGCTAGATAATAGCATACGAGAATCGTGTTCTCCAAGAATACCAATCTCAAAGGAAAAAAATTCTAAAAAAAAATAAAAAAATTTGTTCAAGGCAAGGAACAACAATCTTGATTCTTGCATGCTACGTGACAGACATCCAGTTTTTCATATATTACCATTGCAAGAGGAAAACAAGAAACTGATGCCAGCATCTAAATAAGGAAAGAATCCTCAATTTACAAGTTCCCTCAAATTTTACTATTCACATGCAAGAACTATATATTCTTAAAACACTTCTACTTATCCGTAAATATTTTTTAAACATATCAGATAAACTAATACAGTAATACTTACTGATATACTGTTATAGTTTGAAAGTTCAAAAAACTCTGTGGGCATACAAGTTTTTGAGGTTCCTGTATATTACAACCCACGTCTAGTAACATTAGATAGACGAAGTGACAACCTTGGTTACATGTTAAATGTAAATGTTGAAGAAAATCCTCTTTCTATCATATTAGATTTCCTAGTAATCAGAAGTTTATTCAATAGAAGGCATTATAGCAAACTATTTCCATAAAAGGAACCAATAAGAGTGCAGTCCCTCCCAGGATCATTAAACTTGATTTCAATGGTTGGTCATCCAGAAGCCTAAGGCCAAAGGGTTGTGGTGGTACTATTTTTTATCAATGCGGGTCACCCTTGCCTTCTAGATATCATTAGGGGTCTATAGATCTCCTATACCTAAATTGCTGGTGAAACTTTTGGCATTCAGTTATTTGCATCTATGGCAGAAAATTCCTCGCTGGAGAAAGGGATTTGTTTTAACACAGTAAGCTGGTTGAACCAGCAATGGGAATGCCGTGGAGGTTGATCAATTGGATCAAGGAAGCATTAGGGATTTCTCTCTTACAGGCATTGTGACGTAAACATGATCATGGAATCTCTAGCAAAAGATAGTGTAAAATGAGACTCGATTGTCCAACCTAATATAATTAGCTAGTGCTCTCGTTGAGCCAGCTTTTCAGTATATCCTTTTGCAGATCTCGGTTTCTTTATTAACAAATCTCGATTATCCATCAAATATAATGCTGCTTAGGTCCTAAAAAATGTGTACATATTGGCTGATGCATGTTGGAGATGTTATTTCTGTTGTATGGGTGTGTAGTAACTTTGGGTTGAGTCAATGTAAATAATATTTTACATTGACTCAACCCTAATATCTCTACTTTCTCTTCCTTTCTCTTCTTCTTCTTCTTCCTCCTACCTATTAATAAACCCTAACCCTAAATTACAATTTTGTCTTGGTATCAGAGCCAACAAAAACCTAACACTAGAAATTTTTATAGCCTATTGAAGCCATCAGCATCATCGCTGATATCACCATGGCGTCATCATGCTGATGTTAGTAGGGTCAACTCGCTGACCTTTTTTCTCAAAGATTTTTGGAGGGTTTTGATCGATATTTTCCCCTCTCCATTTTCTTCTTCTTGCTCGAAGTGTTTGAGTCCGGGAACATGGAGTTTCGAAGGTGTTTATAAAGAAAAGTGTGTTTTTCGTTTTTTGGATCCTCGAGATCCGTGAAGGCTTAAAGGAGCTCGGGATTGAACCAGGTTAGACCGGAATCACCAAACAAGATTGATGGTGTACTCTTTTTTTGTTTTTGGATCTATTTTGGTGTTGTTTAATCGATTCTCGTGAATCCTCTTCTTTTACCGCCCGACCACATAAATCTCCTCTGTTCGATTACTTATCACTTTTTCGTCTGGCAAGGTATGATTTGTTTGAAAGCATGTTTTCATTTGTAGACTGATTGACGTGGGACAAACGCTAAAATCCTAATATGCGAATTTGAGATTAACTTTTAGAATGAATTGAATAGAGGAAATATTCAAAATCAAGCAACACATAAAATTAATTCAACGAAATTAATAAAACAATTAGGCTAATCCATTTTAGGGTCGTATGCGTAAAATTTCCCGATCTAGAAAAACGGCTCCGATGAAAGAACTCGGAATTCGTTCTAGTTTAGGGCATCAAGCGATAATTGCAATATCAGATTTGATTCCTCGGGGATTTTGAAAGAGATGAAACTTGAATAAATAGTTCAAAAGGGGAGATTTATGATATCATGGAATACGACTCTTTTTGGGATTTTTGTTCTTTTATCAATGGAAAGAAAGAAAAATAATACTTGACAACTACAGAAAAGACAAACTAAAGGATAGATTCCAAGGCTTTACACCACAGCTGTACGTCGGCTTCGCACCAAGTCGCATGAGAAACGATTGCTTACTCCTCAAGGTTTTGAAGGATTCACTCCCTCGGTTGAAAACTCTTCACAAGCTCTCTAAGGTTTGCACAAAAACAACTCTCTTTCATTTAATAATCAAAAACTAACTACAATATTCTTCTTAATGACCTTATATAGGAGGCCTTACAATAAAATAAAACCCTAAAATAAATACTAAATAAAAGACAAATAAGCCCCTAAAACTTAAGTTCGAAATAGAAAAATAATAAAAATTTAAACTAACTCGGTGCGATTTCGATCGATCGAAATTAAAATTCGATCGAAAGTGAAAATCGATCGATCGAAATTCATATATATGAAATATCGCCGTCGACATTCGATCGATTGAAATAGGACTTCGATCGATCGAATTCGCCATATGCTCTTTCCTTTCTCCACAATTTTCATCTCTACGCCTAGTTCTGGTTTTCGCTCCACTTCTTCTTGACTGGAAAATTTGTTGCGGTTCGAATCTACGGCTCTTGATCTTGGCGTCTCGCATCATTCTCTCTGGGTGGGAAAAACTCATCTCCGATAAGTTAGGGAATCCATGGATGGCACACTTCGGAAGCTTCATTCGTGGCTTACCTTTCCACGCTATGAGATACTCATGATGTTTACCTCTATTGGCATGAAAGCTTGGAAATTCTATAACACCTCCTCATTCGACCTTTTCTCATGTTGCACAGGTAAGGTACGGGATAGAAAATGGGACAATGAGGGTGGTTTGATTGGATGCTCAAGAAATAATGGATCAACGGGCGGGGTAGTAGGATCAAGAATAGGTGTAAGATCCGTTATGACAACTATCAGATGGTTGCCCTTGCCTAAAGGAAGATCGAGATCTCCATCATTACCCTTTTCTGAAATTGGGAAAGATTCCACATGCTCAGAACCATAAGGAATTAACACAAAATTGTTAGTATCAAATTCATTAAATATATTCAATGTGTTAGTCCGATCATGTGTATTTTCGGTGCTCAATAAATTCAGATTGTTAATCCCATGCAAATCAGAATGATGATGTGATCCTACCAACTCTAATGACTCACTTGAGATGGACACATTATCAACACCGTCCTCGGCAATGAGAATTGTCCTAATGCAACCTATGGCTTGGACCGAAACCTCACCTTCCTCATCACTTGGAGTGCTACACGGTTCGTACACTTCTTCGGGTATCTCGTTGCTCTCTTTCTCAGTATGCTCCTGAATGATCAAGGTTTGACCCTCACTAGGACATTGTGATGCAAGGTGACCAAAACCTTGACACTTATAACATTGTTGCGGGGCACGCTTAGAACTCTCGACCATTGGTCCCTTTCCTTTGTCAACTTGGGGAATTATGGATTCTGATGATTGACTAGAGGCATTATTTCTCTTTTCGATAGGGTTAGATTGATGCTCAAATTTGGAAGACTTAGATCGGCCATGACTGGGGGTGTCGAGACACCGTTCTAATTCTTCGACCCTAGCAAAACATTCCTCGAGATCCGCAACGGGATAAGGAATGAGTTCCCTCTGTAACTCTGGGCGAAGACCCATTCGGAATCGGGAGAAGGTAACTTTTGCTGGTTCATCGACATCGGCCTGGGACATCAGGTCTTCAAACCGATCGATGTACACTGTGACTGGAGAGTCTCCTTGATACAATGACTACCACTGATCAAGAATACGTTCATCACATGATACGGGAACGTATTTTTCATGCAGTTGGACTTTCATTTCAGCCCACGTGGAAATAGCACGAAGACCTTGGATTTGCCTACGACGTTCCACTCCCAGCCAATAAAGTCTGGCTTGACCCATAAGCTTGACTTTGGCAAATCTGACCTTGCGGTCTTCGGACATGGCATACCACTCAAAGTAGTTTTCCATGTTGGCATTCGAGAAAGACCTTGAGTTGTCTTTTCTCGTCAAAACTAGGGGCGTCCATTTTCACAGATTTCATGACCTTATCGTCCAGATTGGTTTGGACCTCACGTCGGAGAGGTACATCTCTCCTATGGTCACGGTTGTTGACTCTATTATGATTCTCAGTGATGAGTTCATTCATCTCTTCGAAATGAGTCTCTAAAGCCTTGTCGGGCTTGTTGATCAGCGATGTGCTCATCCATTCGGGTTTGACTAGTGGTCACCTTAAATGCAAGATCTTTAATCAGGGCCTCTAAGGTACTGGTATCCATGACGGAATTATGCAAGACAAAATATACAAAATTCAAGCGAACCATAAAATCTATATGACACGGACCCTAAACTAAAACTGTGCTATGATACCAAAACTAACGCGGGACAAATGCTAAAATCCTAATATGCGAATTTAGGATTAACTTTTAGAATGAATTGAATAGCAGAAATATTTAAAATCAAGCAACACATAAAATTAATTCAACGAAATTAATAAAACAATTAGGTTAATATATTTTAGCGTCGCATGCGTAAAATTTTCCGATCTAGAAAAACGGCTCCGATGAAGGAACTCGAAATTCGTTCTAGTTTAGGGCATCCAGCGATAATTGTAATATCAGATTTGATTCCTCGGGGATTTTGAAAGAGATGAAACTTGAATAAATAGTTCAAAAGGGGAGATTTATGATATCACGGAATATGACTCTTTTTGGGATTTTTGTTCTTTTATCAATGGAAAGAAAGAAAAATAATACCTGACAACTAGAGAAAAGACAAACTAAATGATAGATTCCAAGGCTTCAAACCATGGCTGTACGTCGGCTTCGCACAAAGTCGCACTAGAAATGATTGCTCACTCCTTAAGGTTTTGAAGGATTCACTCCCTCGATTGAAAACTCTTCACAAGCTCTCTAGGGTTTGCACAAAAGCAACTCTCTTTCATTCAATAATAAAAAACTAACTACAATGTTCTTCTTAATGACCTTATATAGGAGGTCTAACAATAAAACAAAACCCTAAAACAAATACTAAATAAAAGACAAATAAGCCCCTAAAACTTAAGTTCGAAATAGAAAAATAATAAAAATTTAAACTAACTCGGCGCAATTTCAATTGATCGAAATTCATATATATGAAATATCGTCATCGACATTCGATGGATCAAAATAGGACTTCGATCGATCGAAATTTTTTATCAATCGAAATTTAAATTCGATCGATCGAATTTGCCATATGCTCCTTCCTTTCTCCAGAATTTTCATCTCTACGCCTAGTTCTGGTTTTCGCTCCGCTTCTTCTTGGCTGGAAAATTTGTTGCGGCTCGATTCTACGGCTCTTGATCTTGGCGTCCCGTATCACTGATGGTTCAAGTTTTGTTGAATTCGGAGTTCATTTGAAGGAGTTATGGATGTTTTAGTGGCTGCCATAAGCTATGTTTGACTGTTTTGTCGATTTTTTTTTATGATTGTTAAGAAAACTGTTGCCCAACGTTTTTGAATGTTGTTTTGGGATTAATCAGTGGACTGTGTAGGCAATCTCCCTGTTTGAAGCTGTGGGCCTTTTATTTTTTGAATTGTTTTGATCTCGCTATCTCTTAATCATGGACAAGAATAAATCCGGAATCATTGGTGGGGGAGATATTTCCATAACTTACAAATTACTACGAAGAAATTGAATGGGGCCAATTATCTTTCGTGGTCACGATCTCCTGCTATGTATTTAGAGATGAAAAATTCGGGTTACATTTACAGGACTATCCCAAAACCCAAAGAAGATGACTCTAAGTATGTTGATTGGGAAAGTGACAATCTAACTGTCATGACATGACTGCTACACTTAATGCAACTAGACATTAGTGATTCTTTTATGTATGCCAGTGATGCTAAACAATTATGGGAGGCTGTGAGGGATGCGTTCTGCAGATACAAAACCTCACAAAAATGTTTCAAGTTAGTGATAAAATTAACACTATGAAGTAAGGTGATAAGACTATTGAAGAGTATTACACTTAAATGAGGAGTTTGTGAGATGAACTAGCCCAGTATCAACAAGAAGAACTGTGCAGCTCGTGTGCCAGCAAGGCTAGTAAAAATACTGAAAGGAGGAGAGTGTTTGACTTCCTAAAAGGGGTTAAACCTGAATATGTGAATGTTAAATCAAACATTCTAGGCAGAGAGGAGTGTCCTCCACTTGGTACTGTGTATGCCCTCTTTTAGTATGAGGAGAGCAAGCAACAATTTATGCAGATTCCTGGTGGTGATGTATCTGAGAGATCTGCCCTACTATCCTTCACTTCTTTTGGTCGTGGTGGAGGTAAATCTTGTGGTAGGGGTGGTGGTCGTGGGGGCTTCTCACGTGAAGAAAGAGAAATTATTGTGTTCTCATTGTAGCAAAAAGGGTCATACTAGAGAAAGATGTTGGGAATTACATGAGAAACTGAAATTCCTTCCAGGTCATGCATTCCAGCTCTCTATTTTGGAAACTTCTAATCCAGCTGGTGGTCAGAGTATCCCTACTACTTCAGCTCCATCTCCCCCTCCATCTGATTTCTAGAGCTTACAGAGAGCTTTAGGATCTCTAAGGCCATCTTTCAAATGACGTGCATCTTCCTCCCCTTATAGCCGAAGTCAGTACCTATGGGTGCACGACATGTGACCTCTCAGTCCCCATGGATCATCGATTCTGAGGCTACGGATCACACGTCTGGTAATTTTCATCTGTGTTTAGTCTTTCTGATTCTATTCATATTTGCATTGCTAATGGATCCCTTGTTCCTATAAAGGGCAAAGGGAGTGTTCAATTAGGCACCTTGTCTCTTGACTCTACTATTTTGATTCCTAACATGCCTATGAATCTATTATCTATCAGTAAAATTACCAATTCCTTACATTGTAGTGTGACATTCTTTTCGTCATATGTGTGTTTTCCAGGACTTGAAATATAGGAAGATCCTTGGTCATGGTACTGAAGAAAAGGGACTCTACCTCTTTCAAGATTTACGTGGTACAGCTCCTCCGATAGCTATGGTGGTTTCTATTGATGAGGCAAGATTGTGGCACTCTTGCTATGGCCATCCTCATATTAGTCGTTTGAAACTTTTATTTTCAGAAAAATTTCATGGATTTTATAGTAGTTTGTTTAATTATGAGACTTGTCAGTTCTCTAAACATGTTTGCAATTCTTATCCCTTGAGTGGTAGTAAATGCGCTATTCCTTTTGAAGTTATTCACTCTGATGTGTGGGGGCTTTCCCCCTATTACTGCTTTGAATGGTTATCGTTATTTTATTGCTTTTATTGATGACTGTACTAGACTCTCTATGCTCTTTCTTATGCGCACCATAAATGAAGTTGCCTCTATTTTTCCTATGTTTCACAGACTAGTTAGCACACAATTTCATGGGCATGCTAAGGTTCTTCGATCGGATAATGGTGGGAAATATTCCTTTCACGTTTTCCAGTCTCATCTTCAGTCTTATAGAATTGTGTGGCAAATTACTTGTCCTTATACCCCCCCCCCCCAACAGAATGGGGTTGCTAAGAGGAAAATAGATATCTTCTTGAGGTTGCTCGATCTCTGCTGTTTGATATGAAAGTTTCTAAACATCTCTGGGGTGAAGCTGTCCTCGCCGCTGCCTACCTCGTCAATCGAATGCCTACACCTATTCTGAAAAAACATTCTCCCTTCCAACTTGTATCCTCTCATCAACCTCTGTTCTTGGTGCCACCAAGTATCTTTGGTTCCTTGTGTTTTACACATCCCCAATATTCAGTGAAGTAAACTTGATCCCAAGGCTACTAGGTGTATTTTTATTGGGTATCCCTCTTATCAGACATGATACAAGTGCTTTGACCTTCTTACTCATCGTGTGATAGTCACTATGGATATCATTCTTTGAGGGCACTCATTTTTCCAATCCTCCGAGTCCTCTTCAAGGGGAGAAACAACTTAAAAATGAAGAATACTCTGAGATGTTTAGAGCTTTACCTATAAGAGATGATGAAGATTGTGAAGAAGTGGATGATGAAGCTGCTGAGCTAGCTGTTAAGCCACAGAAGAGCGAACAACCCAACTTTGATAAATATGGAAAGGGAAAGATGTATGTGCAAAGAAACAAGAAAAGCATCGTTGAAGCCACTGCGCATGAGAATGTAGATGAGTCACTTTCTAAGAATACCGACCAGGATCCCTTATCCGAAGATAGTCTTCTTGTTTCTGATCTTCATCTACCCATTGCTCACAGAAAGCTTATCTCATTATGGTTTTATTTATTCTCTTGATTCTATCACTCTTTCTTCTACTGTTTTTGATGCCTTATTGTAGCCAAAATGGAAGGATGCTATGATTCAGGAGATAAAAGCTCTAGAACAGAATCAAACTTGGGAAATTGTTGAACTCCAAGAAAGAAAGAGAGTTGTTCATTGAAAATGGGTGTATACATTTAAGTATAGACCTGATGGTACCATTGAAAGATATAAAGCAAGGTTTGTAGCAAAGGGGTACACTCAAACACAGAGTTGATTATCAAGACACCTCTGCACCTGTAACCAAGTCCAACACAATTAGGGTATTGTTATCTCTGACTGCCCACAAAGACTGGCCACTCTCTCAACTTGACGTGAAGAATGCATTTCTTCATGGTAATTTCAAGGAAGAAGTCTACATGGACCTTCCTCCTGGATTTGTAAAAGGGGAGAAGGGAAAAGTGTGTAGATTGAAGAAATCTATCTATGGATTAAAACAATCTCCAAGGGTCTGGTTTCAAAAATTTAGTGATGTTGTTATGAGATTCGGGTACGAAAGAAGTCACTATGATCATACTCTATTTGTAAAAAGGGGAATCAAAATGACTGTCATACTAGTCTATGTTGATGATATCATCATTACTGGTGATGATAGTCATGAGATTCTTAAACTGAAGGAATATTTGAGCAGAGTGTTTGAAATTAAAGACTTGGGAAGCTTGAAATATTTCTTTGGCATCGAAGTGGAGAGATTTAAGAAGGGCATCTTCTTATCCTAGCGGAAGTATACCATAGACCTCCTTCATGATACGGGATTTTTGGGGTGTAGGCCTGCTGTGACCCCTATTGAACAAAATCACCGATTAAATGGTGAAAAATGTGATTTTCTCAAGGATCCACGTACTTATCAGAGATTAGTTGGTAAACTGATTTATTTAACAATGACCCGTCTGGACATTTCTTATGTAGTCAGCGTAATGAGTCAATATATGCACTCACCAAAGATAGTACATTTGGAGGTTGTTCATAGGATCCTGAGGTATTTGAAAGGAAGTCCTGGAAAATGACTTCTCTATAAAAATCGAGGTAATTTGGATGTAGAGATATTTACTGATGTCGATTAGGTCGGGTCTCTGGATGCTAGGAGATCAACTACCGGATATTGCACTTGCTAGGGGGGTAATTTGGTCACATGAAAATCTAAGAAGCAACATGTAGTATCAAACTCCAATGCTAAGGGGAAGTACCGCGCCATGTCCCAAGGTGCGAGAGAAGGCATGTGGCTTAAATTAATCTTGTCAGACTTGGGAGTTGTTGTATCCTCTCAAATTATCTTGTATGGTGACAATGAAGCCGCCCATCATATTGCAGAGAATCATGTCATTCATGAAAGAATAAAACGCGTTGAGGTGGACTGTCACTAAATTCGCGAGAAGGTCGAGTCCAAAGAAATCAGTATTCCTCAAGTTAGAACTGAGGATCAACTGGTCGACATCTTGACTAAAGGTGTTGGGGGCAAGAGACTTTATAACATCTCTTTCAAGTTGGGTATGATCGACATCTATACTCCAACTTGAGGGGGAGTGTTAGACATGTTATTTCTATTGTCTGTGTAGTAACTTTGGGTGTGTGTGTAGTTAAGTGAATTATAAGTTGTATAATTCACTTAACTCGGGAACCATGTAATACGTGAACATGCTAAGATGATATAAATAATATTTTGCATTGGGATTTGAGTACATTGACTCAACCCTAATATCTCTACTTTTCTCTTCCTCTCTTCTTCTTCTTCTCCCTCTTCCTGCCTATTACTAAACTCTAACCCTAAATTACAGTTTTGTCTATGCTAACACAGAAAAATTAAAATTTTCTTGTGCTTTCTTCAAGAGAATAGAGGACCTTGGGATTTTTATCATTTGAAAGTGATGCAATCCAAAGTCTGAAATGAGGACCAAGAAGAGATAGACAAAGAGAGAGAGAGAGAGAGAGAGAGAGAGGCCTTTTGTGTCTCTAGGATCTGGGCCTGCATAAGGGACTCTTATTTGAGCTAGTTAAGAATGCCCAATGGGCCAAGAAGGTCCATTTGGAGTGACGTATCACATGTATTTCATTAAGTGAGACACATGATTCGCTTAAGTGGTTCAAATGACCACTTAATTTAAGATAATTCACATGATTACTTAGATTTGCGAGAATTGAGTCTTGAGTTGATTACCAAGTTGATCAAGAATGTGACAGCAACTAGATCGTACAATGGGAAAAAAGATCCAGATTTGACCATTTTAAGTGGACTTTTAATAATTTTATGGTTTTGTTAGTAATCAGCTGTTATAGTTTGATTAAGTCTAGGTTTGAGTGGTTTATATCTTTAGCTAAAAGAACATGGTCGAAACCTGCGAAAACACTCTTTGGAGTGTTCATTGGTTCACCTAAAAACTGTAATTACTTAGTTGATTGCACTCTCTGGATTGCAAAGTTTAAGCATTGAAGGTACATGTAGTGCAGAATTTTCTAGTCTTGTTTTGGATCTCTTCCCCTTAATATCACAACAGAAAGCTAAATTAATGCTCAACTAAATGGATTGCACATAATTGAACAAAGAAAAATGAAGATCAAACATTTTAAGCTGAAAAATTCATTGTGGGTATGTGAACAATTCCATCGTAGTCAGCATGACAGCCCATGAATCAAACCACTTTTGATTCCTCTATTCTTAGTTTGTTGAATACTCGTCATTCACAAGGCAGATGTTGTTGGGGTTCTTTTTCTTTTTCTATTTGTTCCCAATTGATCTTTTTTGCTTTTGCGCAGAAACATCCAAGATCCTGTAAAAATGCATGCTTAGGTGGGGTGAAGCTTATTTGGTAACTTAATTATTTTCATTAACTTTTATATTATTTTATCCTCTCATGTTTTCACCTAGTGATTCATCATTCACGATACATACATGTACATGACTTGTATGCATGTATTTAGGCCAGACATATGCGTCAGGAGTTATGCGGGTATTTCCTTATTTATATATTTTTAATCTATGGCTACGGATTTACCTTAGTCATTCATTTGCTCAAACAATTTACACAAATTTTTTTTGCTTTATATGTTATATTTTATCCTAATATTTCCATTCTTTCTTATTTTTCCTTAATTTTGGTGCTTCAAAATTTCCATCATATCAGAGACAAGATACAATCTCACTAAGCAACACATTTAACAATACAGAGAAGTGATCGCTCTTTAGTTGGGGAGGGAGTATCAACAGAAAGTTGGAATTGTTATTTTAAGACCTGAAGCAGGAGAGGGAGGGATTCCGAAGAGGGTGCATCAACTTAGGTAGAAGTTTCTTATTACTAAGGATGAGCTACTACACATTCATAAAGGAAAATATGAAAGCTTCTAATAAGAAATTGGGTCCAATGCCAATCTTTATAACAGTCTTAATGACATTTACCATTTATGTGGATGGATGCTACCTAAGAACATTTGAGTCAATTCATTTTATGAGGTTTATAATGTCCATTATTCAGCTATTTTTTGCAGCTATTTTTACAATGAATGGAGAAATAAGACTATAACAATGACAATGACAAACACACTTATATATATATATATATATATATATATAGAGAGAGAGAGAGAGAGAGAGAGAGAGAGAGAGACATATGAATGCGGGGCGGTGATGTTGCATCTGGCACTAGATCGCGTGGCACATGATCTACGAGTTTCACCCATCCTCTAAGGGTTCACCTAGTCCCTTATGATTTTAGAAAAACAGTTATTTTCGGACCATTTTGTTCTTGAAATCACAGGTCAAAGTTTCCATCGTCAAACAAACCGGGTGCATTGCATTGAATTTTGCACACTTTAACCAGCTTTTCAACGGTGGATAAATACCCTTTTTAATTTTTTTTTGGAATGGTGGCTGATCCACATTGCACAAGTTGCCATGGCATCGAACTTCGGGTTGGGTGCCACGTGGTGCCCAACTGGTTCGGACGCATAGTCCCGGGCCTCTCTCTCTCTCTCTCTCTTTATATATATATAATATCCCAAGAGGATCTCATTTTTCCTACTTTAATCTACCATTACAGACATGTAGGGCTTGTTCAACTAAAAATATTGTTACTTTTGACGAAATAAAATTGCAGTAGGTGGGGATAATATTTCTGATCAATTAGATAAGTACTTAAAATCATGTTTGAGCACACAGATAACACAATCAATGGAGATACAAGAAAAGGTAATAAACCTGACTTAAAAGGTCATAGTATAGTCAACACGAATATGGAGTAATCCTTACCACCAAAGAGTTGGTTGATTCTCCCCCTTTAGAATGTCCACTATCCATGGTTGCAACAAAAATCTAATAAGCATAAACAAGAAAATAATAGGTTGAATTTGCTATGGATATGCAAAGTAAGAATCATATGACAATACAAGTAGTACTTATGAAAAAAGTAGATGGAGCATGTTAGAAAAAGATAATCAGTTACTACCATTGCCTCAACAACTAGTGCCATCAGAAGTTGGAACATATAAGAATGTCAAGTATGCAGAGAAAATTGATCCAAATAAGATGTGTAACATATGCTTGGAGATTACTTTGCATAACTCCGTGTCGAGTTAGATTTGTTAAAAAATAATAGGAACTGAAATCCGAAAATGATTAAATCGGCAAGAGAAATTGGACTCAAGGCACGTAATCGCTATCTTTAAAACGCTATTCGCTCCTTACTTGAGTAAACCCTCAAGTTTGCAAAAAGGTTCCAACGAGACGTTTCCAGGATACAGTGAGCCCAATCTCTTGGATGTGATCCGTTACTTTGCAATAGTAGACGATCGCCCCAGAAAACTCAATCCGATGAAGTATCGACTAAAAGGAGAAAGCAAGAGATTTCTCAATTCTATATGCAAGGAATTCGATGGATTTCAGAGTGTCTGAAATTATGTCAAGAGATCTCCTTATATAGATCTCAAGTGCCTTTTCAGTATGACTGTTGGACCAACAGTCATATTTTGGACGGCTCAGATCTCTCAGAGATCTCAACCGCTTCATCCAATGGCTGTATGAAAGGTTGCACCTTTTCGAATTCAAATTCGAACAGTTGCACGCATTTATAAGTGGTTATGAAACAGTTAGATCCAACGGTCAACATTTGACCAATCTGCTTGGCCCAATAGAGTTGAATTGACTCACTAATTAGTGGCCAATTAGGCCCGACCCGGCCCATGAATAATCTGACCGTTGGATCTAGATGATCAAAAAATAAACCTCTCCTTGCGACAATGCGCACATGCAAAGTGCGTGCGCCTAAACACCAATCGCCACCCACGCGCGCGTGCGCGGCGGCTCGCCGCTAGGCACACTCTTCTTTTTTTATTGTCAAACAATAATAGAATGTGAAAGGTTCTATATATAGCATTTGACCACTTTTATATTTACCAATGTGGGACTACTCATTTGCATACAAAAAAAATGAGAACATCTATTGCCTAAAAACCAACCCACAAAACTAAGAAAACAAAAGAAAGTTTTATCTCCTTTAAAATTATTTAAAATATTTATTATATTCTAAAGTAATAAATAAATATAACAATCCCCCACAAATTTTAAATAAAATAAATACACTGGTACCGAAAATATGTGCATACCATGAAAGCTACCTTTTGGGTTTGAACTTTCACTTAGTGCAAACTTATCAAAGTCTTATCAGGGTGCACAGAGACCATGGTCTTGAACTGAGGACCCTAGGAGACAAGACCGGATAAATAGCACACACATAATTTTCTTAAGATCGAGTTTTCTATAAAGTTAGCACTATTATGGCCTTGTGCTTATATCCTGGTTTCATGAATATTTTTTGAGAAAAATCATAATCTCGTGGGAAGCCGCCACACCTCCACATTTATATAGGTAAGTCTATCAAATCTGTTTCTGTAATCAAACACATTAACATAAAATATTACAAACTTATTATGAGTAAATACTCATCCTTCTCTTTTTCATTACAGATACCAAGTACTTTACACCTGTCTTGGGATGGACATTTAAACTAAATTAAAGTGCTTCTAATCATCACTCTCATGTCATACTCTTCCATTGAACTTAAGGATTTGTTGTACAAATATTAAGTTGGATTTCTAGCATAGGTGATCAACTATATGGTTTTAGTCCTATCCCGATAGATGTTTTCTTTACCAATTCTCTATAAAGTCCTTTGATAAACGGATCAACCAAATTATTATTGATTCGAATTGAGTCTATCCCAATTACTTCATCCTTGAGTAATTCTCTAACATAACGGTGTCGTGGACCAATATGTCTATTCTTTTCATTATAAACTTTATTGTATGCTTTTGCTTTTGTAGCCTCACTATCACAATTTATTGTAATAGGTGACATAGGCTTTGGCCACATAAGAATTTCTAAGAGTAAATTCTGAAGTCACTATGCCTCTTTGCCACATGTCGTTAAGGCAATAAACTCATATTCTATTATGGAGTGAGTATACATGTTTGCTTTTTAGATCCCCATGAGCTTGCAACACCACCAAGAGTGAATACCCATCCACTTGTTGCCTTGGAGTCATTTGAATCTGAATTCCAACTTGCATTACTGTATCATTTTAAAACATTAGGAAAACCAAAATAATTTAATCCATAATTTACGGTTCCTTTTAAATATCTAAATACACGAGATATAGCATTCCAATGATCATGATATGGATTACTAGTATACCTACTCAATTTTCTAACTGCATATGCTAAGTCAAGTCTTGTACAGTGCATTGCATACATCAAACAACCGATTATTCTAGCATATTCTAACTGATTTACAGATCTATCTTTATTATAAAAAAAATTGATGCTAGGATCATATGGTGTAGATGCAGGTTTACCATCTAAATGATTATATTTCTTGAGAATTTTCTCTACGTAATGATACTGGGTCAAAGTAAGCTCATTATCATTTCTTACTATTTTGATTCCTAAGATGACATCGGCATTACCCATATCTTTCATATCAAAACTAGAAGAGAGAAAAGATTTAACATCCATTATACTATCTAAATCAGCACTCATTGTTGCGTTATGTGTAACAAGGAGGAGGAGTCCGCTGCTCATCTTATGTTGCATTGTACGGTGGCTCATGAAATTTGGGGTATTATAGTTAAGTCTTTCGGTATGTCGTGGGTTAAGCCGGCGACACCCCATTGTCAACTCCTGATGTGGGAATCCGATCATGTTGAAGATCGTATGTCTGTTTATTGGAGGTTTGCACCTTACGTTGTGTTTTGGACCTTGTGGAGGGAAAGAAACCGCAGGATTTTTGAACAAAAAACCCAATCAGTAGGAATGATGATGAAGCAGATCCGTGACTTGATGTGGTTCTGGGTTGCTAAAGGGGATGGGGGGTCGGGGGGTGATGTTTTTGTGTGGGACCCGGGTTAAGTTTGGGGGGTTTGTGTGGAGGTAGGTGTTTGTAGTTTTTGTTTTCTCCTTGTGTTTTGGTCGTGTCCTTTTGTATTGCTCTTTCGTCAGTGTCTTGCTGCTTATCAATATAAATTGCTTATTACCGATCAAAAAAAAAAAAACATGACAAGCAGTGAATAGTGCTTCACCCCATAAATTTAAATTTAAGCCTGAATTTAAAAGCATGACATTTATCATTTCTATTAAAGTTCGATTTTTTCTTTCTGCTATACCATTTTTTTGAGTATAAGGTACAATCATAAGATGTACGACCCCCACATTTTCACAAAATTCACTAAAATCATTTGAAGTAAATTCTCCTCCTCTATCAGATTTTAAAGTTTTAATTTTAAAATTTAACTAATTTCAACTTCTTCTTTATAAGCTTTAAATTTTTCTAAAGCTTCATCTTTATGTTTTAACAAATAAACATAAGTATATTTAGAATAGTCATCAATAAATATTATAAAATATTTTTTTCCTCCTCTAGTCAAAATACTATTTAATTCACACTAGTATGAATGAGTTCTAAAATCTTAGATTTTCTTTCTACTTTATTGAAAGGTTTTCTAGTGATTTTAGTTTGAACATAAATTCTACATTTCTCATGAGTATTTTTCTCGCATCTAGGAATTAATCATAATTCTATCATAGAATTTAAACGATTAATATTCACATGCCCTAATCTATCATGCCATAATGAAAAAGAATCAACAATATAAACGGAAGAAGAGATTTCATTCAATTTAAACATCCCATTACAGACATATCCTTTCACAAATA
The DNA here is from genome assembly GCA_021018995.1 of Chloranthus sessilifolius. NCBI lineage: Eukaryota > Viridiplantae > Streptophyta > Magnoliopsida > Chloranthales > Chloranthaceae > Chloranthus > Chloranthus sessilifolius. The sequence continues at coordinate 46,052,378 of CM037589.1, read as the reverse complement.
CACCACCCTTAGAGAGATTACAACTTTATTTGATTCAAACACTAACTTGAAACCATGTTTATTGAGTAAACTGGTCGAAATCAGATTCTTTCGAATCTCAGGAATATACAGTACATCGGTCAATTTGAGATTGATTTTCCCTGAATCCTTGACCTTTGCAGTTGAAGCGTTCCCCATGAAGAGCTCTTTTCCGTTCGAGTCTTCCACATAGTTGGCGAAGAAAGATCTGCAGTTAGAAGCATGCCTAGTGGCACCGGAATCGATCCATCAGTCTTTTTCGCTTTCAACTATATTGATTTCGAAAATCATGGCTACGAACTTTTCTTCAATCACATTCACTTGAGATTCTTTCTCCCTTTTCAGAAGTTTGCAATCCTTTTTGAAGTGACCGGGTTTACCACAGTGATAACAACTGCCCTTTTTCTTCTGACCCTGATGACCTTGGCTCTTGTTTTTCTTGTTAGCCTTATTAGAATTAAATTTGCATTTCCGCTTTCCATGTGATTTGGACGTGCCAACTTCCACCATATGAGCCTTTGAAGTTAATTGAGATTACTCGTCTTTCTTGTCGCGAACACGAAGTTCGTCTTCGATTTGAAGATGGTGGCACAACTCTTCAAACGAAAGTTCTTTCTTTTTATCTTTGAGTCTTTTTGCAGTCCTTCCATGAAGCAGGCAATTTGTGGATAATCGCATAATTGTGAAAGATGGGATCCATTTTTATATCCTCATGATTAATTTGGCTGATAGTATACTAAATATCATGAACCTGATTGAGAATCGGTTTATTATCAGTTAGTTTGTAATCTAAATATTGACTTACAATGAAGTTTTTTGTAATGGCATCTTCGATTTTGTACTTTGTCTCCAACGCCTTACAAAGTTCCATTGCTGACGTCATGCTCTAGTACATATTGAAGAGTAAATTTTCCAGCATATTGAGAATGCCATTTGCAGATATAATCATATTGCTTCAATTTCTGACGATTACGAGCATTGGCAAGAGATTCTCCATCAGGATCTTCAGGCTCCGAGGGTTTTGGAGTGGTTAGGACATAAGCAATTTTCAAAGTCGTTAATAGAAAATATAACTTTTGATGCCATCTTTTGAAGTTGTTGCCATCAAATCGCTCCAATTTGACGAAGTCGTGAGTCATCACTTTGAGATTTGAAGCCATGATAATATAGAATAACGTTTTAAAATTGTTAGAAAATAATAAGAACTAAAATCCGAAAATGATGAAATGGGCAAGAGAAATTGGACTCGAGGCACGTAATCGCTATCTTTAAAACGCTATTTGCTCCCTACTCGAGTAAACCCTCAAGTTTGCAAAAGGGTTCCAGCGAGATGTTTCCAGGATACAACGAGCCCAATCTCTTGGATGTGATCCATTACTTTGCAACAGTAGAGGATCGCCCCAGAAAACTCAATCCGATGAAGTACCGACTAAAAGGAGAAAACAAGAGATTTCTCAAATCTATATGTAAGGAATTTGATGGATTTCAGAGTCTTAAATTATGTCTAGAGATCTCTTTATATAGATCTCAAGTGCCTTTTCAATGTGACTGTTGAACCAACAGTCATATTTTGGATGGCTCAAATCTTTCAGAGATCTCAATCGTTTCATCCAACGACTGTATGAAAGGTTGCACCTTTTCGAATTCAAATTCAAACAGTTGCACACCTTTATAAGTGGTTATGAAATGGTTAGGTTCAACGGTCAATATTTGACCAATCCGTTTGGCCAAATAGAATTGAATTGACTCATTGATTAGTGGCCCATTAGACCCGACCTGACCCGACCCATGAATAATCTGACCGTTGGATCTACATGGTCAAAAAATCAAACCTTTCCTTGCGACGATGCGCACATGCGAAGTGCAAAGTGTGTGAGCTTAAAGCGCCAATGCACCTAAACACCAATTGTCACGCACATGCGCGTGTGTGTGAATGCAGTTTTTCGCCGCTAGGCACACTCTTCTCTTCTTATTGTCAAACAATAATAGAAGGTGAAATGTTCTATATATAGCATTTGACCACTTTTACATTTACCAATGTGGACTATTCATTTGCATACAAAAAAATAAGAACATCTATGGCCTAAAAACCAACCCACAAAACTAAGAAAACATAAGAAAGGTTTATTTTCTTTAAAATTATTTAAAATATTTATTATATTCTAAAGTAATAAATAAATATAACAAGTTTTATAAAATAATATAGAAAACCTCTATGACACACCGATGGAGTTTTTCTTATCCATGATCAAAAGTCTATAAAAATAATATGAGTGCATGAGAACAAAGACTTGTGTCAAAAGCAAGAAGCTTTTGACAGCCAGATGAGAAAAAAAAAAGAAATTTCTATAATTCTCTTAACCGTTGACTGTGCAGTTTACTCTATTATAAATGAGCCATAGAAGTTTCATTGGTTGCCCCCATTTTGCGAGGATATTTTAATTTACTTTTCTAAGAACATGCCAAAACTTGAAAACCTTAGACCTTGGCAGAGCTCAAATTTAAAATTTCCTCAAAAACATTCGCCAACCTCTTCAAGTAAAATTTTCCTTTTCTACTCACCTTATTGCATGAGAGCTTTTAAGTTTCCCAGATAAGGCGATTAAGAGTTTGTATATGGCATTATATTGGATTATATTTTAGAGTGAACAAATCATTAGTGTACAAGTGGGATTATTTGCCCCCATGTGGTATCATGTAGTTCATGGGTATTTCCTATTTAGATTGGGTTTTTGCATTGAAAACTTATTTTCATCATCCTATTAAGAGTCTATGAGTGCCATCAAAATGTACGGCTTCATATTTTTCCCTTTTAATAGCTTTTCGATCACAAATTTGAGAATTTTTTTGAAACGACCCTAGGTTGTTTCCAATCTATTTTGATGACCCGATGAGACATGCCGCACCATGTAGGGGAAAAATAATGACACATACAAAATCATAACCAATTTATAATGAGTAGTACATGTGTTGATTACTGTATACAACCCAATCTATTTGAGATAACAATAAAATCTTTTTATAAAAAAAATAAAAAAATTGAGTGTATACCTTTAAGGAGTTCTAATCGGATCTCCCTCCACTATTATATACATACCATATATTAAAGTTCTTAATTTTTAATTTTTTAATTATTTTTATATATTTTAAACATTTTTTAAAATTAATCTTGTATACCACACCGTCTTTCCAAGACGGCTCGCTGAGACGCGAGACATATCAGTATCAGGCCTCTCCAAAATGTCTTGAATTTTCAAGATTTAAAACCATGTTCACAGCACAATATTACACAGCTCCTCACAAAATAATATGAGCATAAATAAGGAATTCATGCACTAGCATTCCTTCTGTCCAATCCAAAAGAAGGAATTCATGCAGTAGCATTCCCTATATCCAATCCAAAATCGAGTCCCCTCACCAATCCAAACAAGGAATTTGCTTGTTTCCAAAAATTAACATGAAACTACAATTGAAATCAGTGCATTCAGCAATTCAGAATAGATTAGAAAATATAATTCTGCGTGTTTCGGAAGAATTAACATTCAGCAAAAGTATTAAATGTTTCATCAAATGTGGCCCAATAAGTAAGATAAAATCTAATAATCTTCTAGCATAAAAAAAAACTACTAAAAAATATGATAATAAATAAAAATAAAATAAAAAATCATAGCATAAAAAACAAGAAACACTAATCAAATTCATAGCATAAAAATCCAAAATAAAATAAAATACAAGACAGAATCCGTTCGATCTATGCTGCACTAATGCAATTCTTCCAAACCCCTGAGAACAAAAATTCAACGCTCACCTGATGAAATCTGATAATCTTCTAGCAATTCCGTGGAATTTAGGGTTAAAAATCGCTTGTTCGTCAAGATAGAAATGGCGAAATGGTAGGGCAAAATCGGTTGGGAGTTTTGAGGAATTAACCGATTCTGGGCACTATAAAAAGGATCCTATATCAGCTCTGTGTGCTGTGGGTTCACGAGGACGAATTTCTATCAGGTGGACCGGTCGATTTCCTTCTCCCAACCAGATAAAATATCAACCGTTCACAGATTTTTTAGGTGATAAAATCTGTGAAAGTGAACGTTCTATCTCTATGGCGTGAGGCACAAAAAAAAAAAAAAAAATTCTAACGCACGCAGGGCAATACCCAAAACTTAAAAAGGACCCAATAACGAACGGAACCTACAAATAGGCGGCGCATTTTTCATCCACAAATTTCTATCGCACGCATCGGGTGTTTATATTTTATAAGCAACCCAATTTCACCCATGGCTGCGTTTTGGGTTAGCTCCAAGGTATTATTATCGGTTTGCACGAGGCCGATATGAATCGGCCAATACCAATTTCACCCATAACTGGGTTTGGGGTTAGCTCCAAGGTATTGAAATTAGTATCAGTCTTAGGTATCAATTTGTATGAGGCTGATACGAATCGGCCGATACCGATATGTATCAACCAATTAAAAAAAAAAAAACCTAAAAAGAAATTAAAATCTCGATCGAAACCAAGATATATTGGTGATACCGATATGTATCGTTATCGGCCGATTTTTGATTTCTTGGTTAGCTCTTTTGAGAGCACACTTTATTACTTAAAACAACTCTTTTGCTGAACAAATGAGGCAAATAATTGTGTTACCAAACATAAAAGTGTTTTCTCGTTGGAGTCAAAGAGCAAAAGGGCCACTTTTTGGATTGAAAGGGCTAATCCAAATGTAACCTTTCGAGTTAATACACAAGATTCTCCGAATCAAACAAAATTGTGGAAATAATCCACCAATAAGTAGTCTGCTAAACTTTTAGGGAATATTTGCTTACTTTGTTGATATTTCAAATATTCTCTATTTCTCCAGCCTTTTTGATTTTTTTCGAACTTTACTAATACATGATTTAATCATACTTTCTATTGTGTTTTCAGGATTACGAACTATTAGGGCACATTTGATATACCGTATTCACTTTCATGCAAGGCCGGCCCTAAGATTTTAGGGGTCCAAGACGAGTTCTTAAAATGGGGCCCCTCTTTGATATTACTTTGAAAAAAAAAATCCGCAACAACTATTTTTGACAAATAAAACAATATTTGTATTCCCAATTAAATTAGATATATCTCCATATTCTATTCAACTACGTATAATTTGAAAATGCAACTAACAATATAATGAAGGTATATATTAAAAGAAAATGTAATACAAAAGGGGTAAAGCTAAATAGAAGAACGTACCCGATGGATCGAATAACCCAAATAATAACTTTTTGATATCTCCGAATTTATTCATCTGCACTTGAAAAGAAAAAAAATAAGGTTTTATGTTTTAGAAAAATATAAACATAAATGTAAAAATACTATTTATATTATACAATTACTTAAAGGAATTCATTTATCATCCGCATTCGAAAAGAAAAAAAATAAGGTCTTATATTTTAGAAAAATATAAACATAAATGTAAAAATACTATTTATATTATACAATTACCTGAAATAATTCATTTAAATGACCTATCAATTTTGATCTACTGGTTGAACTTAATTTCGTGTTCAACCAAATTTCCAGCCATTGGATGAAAGAGAATTATGACTTAAGTCATGATTCTCTTTTATGAACTAGTTGGACCGGACCATTGCCCTATGTGGGTCACGGTATCTTTGGGTCACTTTTTTTTGGCATGTGTGTCACCTGACTGTTCGATGATATGCCCATAAAACTATCTTCATCATTCGGTTTAATGCTGTCAACGATTAATGAGGGTTATCTATTAAAGGGTACCTTTAAATATGCCCACCGAATCTTGAAATGCGCCCACCCCAAAAATCACTGATTGCTTTAAATCATACGATGGAGATCGTGTTTCACTCCAATCGTCCACACAAGGGATCTTGAGGCCATGAATGTGCCATCAGACAATTAGTTTTTTATCTCACATCTCACATGTCATAGATCCTAAGCACACATCACACTCAAACATGACTTTCCATATTTTTTACATCTATGACTTGTGGAATAAAAAGCTACCCGTCTAATGATAAGTTCATTGCCTGAAGATTCCTTGTGTTGAAGATTGGAGTGAAATACGCTCTCCATTGCATGATTTAAAGCAATCAATAGCGTGGACACATTTTAAGATTCGGTAGGTGTATTTAAAGGTATCATTTATTAAATTGGTAGGGGTTGGTAGCAGACAAGTTTTAGAGCTTGTGTTACTCCCACAAATGTGTTATAGCCACCTCACTTAAACAAAGGAAAAATCTATTGATTTTTTTAAATTAGTCGATGAAGATTGTTTTACACCAAAACCTTCCACAAAACAGTCAGATATCAAACATCCCAAAAAGTGAATGTGAACCACTTACCGTTAAACGTAGTTCACATTCACTTAATGTGTACAACGTGGAATCAAAATTTGACGGTTTGATAGTAGGTCCATGATCTCAAGATCTGCTGTGTGGAGGATGAAAATTGATCTCCATCGTTAGATTTGAAGCAATCAACGATTTTTTCCTTCGTTAAAGTGAGGTGGCTGTGACATGAAGTTGTGTGGTAGTAACATCAGCCTTTTTAATTATTTATGAATTAAATAAGTACCCAACTCTCCTTACAATGCAAAATGCAAATATGCAGTTTGGGTTTCAAATCGCTATGTGTATAAGGGGCCTTCCACTGCCACACCCCCTTAACTTAAAAATCGTAATTACTAAATAAGATAAAAATTAAATTAATATTTAATTAAATACATTCAATCATCAAGATTTAAGAGAGAAAAAAATAGAATCAAAGAAACTAAGAGAGAGAGAGAGAGAAAAGGAGAAAAAAAATATCAAAATCATAAAAACTTTAATTTAGGATCGGCTGATGAAAGAGCCGAAGAGGGTGCCAGGGATGTCAGATGCGATATTCCCTCCGGTGTTGAGGCCGGCCGATGGTGGGTGGGGCCGGGGGGTGGCGTGGAGCCGAGAGAGAGAGAGAGAGAGAGAGAGAGAGAGAGAGAGAGAGAGAGAGAGAGAGAGAGAGAGAGAAATAGCTTAATAGGGGGCGATTGAAAGAGGGGTGGGTAGGGTGTATTCGGTTCGGTTTGGTCGGTTTTGGACCAAAACTACAAACCAAACTGGTCCTAATCAATTTCTAGATTTTCAAACCAAACCAAACCGTCCAACTCTTAAACCAAACCAACTCGATTCGATTCGGTTCAGTTTGGTTTGGTTTGGTTGGTTTCAGTTTTCTTATAAGTTCTACTTGTACATAAAAAATTTCTCAACTTCTCAACCGGCTTTCCTATAAGTTTTACTTTACCGCTTTAGGATTTAGGAATAGGCTAAAGACAAGGGTAGGGTTTTATATAAAAATATACATTTTACTTAAATGCCCTTTAAAATTAATCAAGACCCTATATATATATATATATATATATATATATATATATATATATATATATATATATATATATATATATATATACTTACAAATTACATTCAGTTCGGTTCGGTTCGGTTTCGGCTTGGGGAGGCTTAGAATCGAAACAAAACCAAACTTTTTGGTTTTCCTTTTTCCAAACCAAACCCAAATCGGACCAAACCCGGTGGTTCGATTCGGTCGGTTTGGTCGGTTCGGTCCAAAAAATGCACAGCCCTAGGGGTGGGTGTTTATTTTTTTCGTTTAAAGGCTTAAAGGTTAAGTAGGCCCACCCGATTCCGTCAAGCCCAACGGCCCAACCTTAATTTGCATTGTGAGGGGCCCATGTCAACTGGGCATGGGGCCCCTCTAAAAATATTTTCAAATGAAAAAAATCACTAAAAAAATCGCTATTCCAGGTTTGGGGCCCCCTAAATTTCGGGGGCCCGAGGCAGCCGCTTCTATGGCCTTGGTCCAGGGCCGGTAGTGCTTCCATGTAAAATCCACTTTCCATATAATTTATTGCTGACTAGATTACATGCAAAATGATAGATTTCTATGTAAAATATTTATTTATTTCACCACAAAAGGGCTTGTAAAATATACTTTTTTATGCACTGTTCACATTACGCCCAAATGAACAAGTTATGTAATATTTGTTAGAGTTTGTAAAAACGAGACTTTGAGCATCGACCGTTACGTATATGACACTTCATCAGACATGATGCTGACACCCAATCATCATGAAAATTGGGATATCCCTTATCCATATCCACAAAGATGGTCCTATTGGTTTACATTTGGCGAACATGGTCTGGTGATTCTACCTTTGAATGTGCACATTAAAATGAGCATGAAGGATTGATCATTATAGTTCGAGATAACTTATGGGTAATAAGCTATTTTATAAGCTTGATAATCTTTTGATGTTGCTACTGACGACTATGAAAAATGAGCTAAAATCGAGATGATATGAAAATGAGCTAAAATCACGGAGAGGATATCATTTGAAGGTTTAAATTTGTTGTTTTTGATAGAAATTGATTATTATAGAGTTGTTTAGTCGTTTATCTAAAGATTCTAAACCAAAAAGAATAAGCAAAATGTGAGCTTGATGGCTCTCTATGGTGTTCTCTAGCTGTGCAAAGTCACATGCAAAATGTGAGGATTGCAGTTGTATGCCTGTACCTTCACAAGTGGATTAGAAGAATGTGAGGATTGCGAGCTTAAATTTCCTATCTAATGGCTGGCTGTTAAAATAAAAAATACTAATAGTTAAAAAAAATATAACAACAAAAAAAGCCTTTTAATGACTTGCTGTATAGATGAAAGAGATGAAGAAATCCACTTTCTGCAAAATTATTGTATAAGAATCTATTCATTTTCTATTTAAAAAAAAAAAAGAATATGTTCATTAATCTGGTCGGGAAACTATTTAATATGAGTATAGATGATTGCAACCTTTGGAAACCCATTTAATCGCTACCTGTAAAAGAATTGCAAGCTTAAACAAATTATTTAAACCACAAACTTTTGAGATTTGCAAGCATAAAATTCATATTTAATGGTTGCCTGCAAACATAAAAATAAAAAAGAAAATTTACGGAGGATTGCACTATTAAATCCCTTTTAATGGTTGGCTTAATAAAAAAAACAAAAGAAGAAGATTCTATAACGGTGATAACTTTTTAATCTTTGATTTAGCTAGTTGTCGAGGACAATGGAAATAAATATGAGATCCTGTGTATTTACTTTTTCAATTAATACCGTGTATGGCATTGGGTGTGGTGTAAAATAAGTGAACGTTAATTGACTGTTATAAATTTCTCTTGTATTTTTTTAGCGTTACGAGGCAAAGGGCTCGTAAGTGAACAAAAAATATAGGCATTCTAAATAGTGTTTTACATGAGCGCTTTACAGCAAAACAAACGGCTAAAATATGACCGTTGGTGTAAAAAACACCATTTTACACGCAATTTTGACCTTTACACCGAAACGAACATGCCCTTAATGCATGAAAACTATATAATATTTTAACGTCCTCGATTTTTTTCTTGGATTTCTCTTTGAATCTTTCCTGAATATATTTGAATTAACCTGAACTACACCTCATTGAATGATTGTTGAATTTGAAATTGGTTATTATGGTATTAATTGCATGAGCTCGAGCATTGTGTCAATTCATAGATTTGGATAAATGGAACTCCGTCTGTAACAATGAGATGGTTTCAATCCTCTAATAGACATGATTTTGTGGGTGAGACGTGTGTCAATGATGGGCTTGTTGTTAGACCACCTAAATTGATAAAAAATATGTACCAAGTGTCATAAATCTAGGCTTTCATGGCCCTATTTTTGTATTTTCCGTACTTCTAAATTTTATGTAAAAAAAAAAAAAAAATCTCCAATTTTTCCCCGATTTATTCCCAAACTTTCCTATTTTTTGCTAAATTTCTTCAAAATTTCCTCTTGCCGACTTATTCCCGAACCCCGACTTGGTGACTATGCTTAAATTCTCCACAATCATTTCACAGCTAACTTGTAATTTCTTAAGACTTCTAATCAACAGGCACACACACCACTCATCATTTGACAAACTTCATTCTAGTGTAATAGATGAAACATTTCCCATTCCATTACAGTCTAAGCATAGTTGCTATTCCCTATTCTATTTTTTTGTTGTGTCAAGGCAACTCTCCGACTTGGAAACTAAATCTCCCAAAATGAATTTACTGCAACAGCAGCCCAATATAGGACTACTCTGATAACGACATATCATCAATTCATCTTTTTACATATAAGGGCGATCACCTCGATTTGTTTCACCAAATAAAGTTCTGCATTAATTCTGGACTAGAGAGAATCATTGAACCGTTGAATCCAGTTCTGCATTACAATTCAGGATTAGAGGGAATCAGGGAATTGAATCCAATGATTGCAGTGTTGTCATAGATCTCTGATATATCAATCAATTGCACTCGGTGTTTTGTTTTTAGGTTCATGTTCTAGTTACTAATAATATTTCTTTTTTGGTTTCGGTTTTCTATGTGTAGACTATACTGCAAAACCTACACTGACTTGTTTTTTTTTTTTGAGTGGAGGTTACAGTTTATGATGTAAGACGATGAAATACATTTACTAATCTTTTGGATGTGTGGGCTAAGGAAGTGGATCTCTACTCTACTAATCAAGATTGCAACAAGATGCTTGTTGGAAACAAAGTTGATCTACTGCTCAATCTTGTTTTCTGAGCAGCAACACAACTCTTTGTCATCAACATACTAGCATGTCTGTTATCATTGTAGTCTCCTCTCAGCCGTATTTTATCCTCCCATTTGTAGGATTGATAAACAATACATAAACATTCCTTCCATAGCAGCAACCAGTCCCACTTCTCCTTTTCTTTTCCTTTTTCCCCTTTTCTTTTCTTTAGCTTCTGAGTTACATCAAGCACACAACTAGATTTGCGGGTTGCATGTGGTGCCCTTCAAGTTCTCAAAGAGGAACTCATTTTTTTCTTTTAATAAAATCATAACATAGTCCCAAGAAGTACTTGTTCAGCTTACCAAAAAAAAAACACTACTGAAGACCTACCATTTAGGAGCCCAATTAAGCCCAACATGGGTATCCCCGACCTATTAAGCCCAACATCGGGCCAATAAATAGCATCAAAGTGATAATTTATTCCACATGACTGCTGCTGATTATGCATTCCAACATAATAAAAATACTGTTACCCGTTTGTATTAACATGAAATGTAGACTAGTTACATGTGAAGTGTTCTGTGTTTTGCAGAAGACCACAGCTAGTGATGTTGTAATATTTTTAGCAGCCTTCTTTTACTTAACAATTCTTTTCTTGTAGTTGTTGCAAACTCTCTTATTTTTTGTGTTCAGTTCGTTATCCGCATAACTTTTTTTTGTTCTCTTAAAACTACAGACTCCATTTTGTAACCTGGTAACTTGTGAATTAGGCAAATCAACCAAATCAAAAAATCTGAATTGTATTTCAATATCAAATTAATATGCCTAACCCTGTATTTGATGAACATTAACCTGATGAAATTTTTACTTGATTTAGGTTTTTAGTTGATGGTAACAATGTGGTTATAAATCATCCGATACCATTATCTATCAGTGTCAGACAAGGGTGTTATCGTATTGTATAGTTCATCCATATTATTGCACGATACATTGATATTATTAAATTTCTCAGGCGATCCATTCAATAATTCGAACTCTAATCTCTCAATTCTAAACCCGATGAATTGTTCAAAGTGTCACCCGATACATATCAAATTATTGGCCAATAATTTGATATGTATTGGTATCAATGGGGACCGCTATAGTGATCGTGGAAACCAAAATTTTGAGCCATGGAGTCGAAATGGGATCTAAATATTAAATTGAATTGGCTCACTTGATTGGTTTAAACAAGTACCAAAAAATTTAACAGTTGAATACTGATATGTTTTTTCTTTAAAAGTTTGAACTTGATTTAGGCTTTAGTTTATGTTTGTTCTGTAGAGGCAAGACATGATGATTTGTTCTCAATGGCTTTCTTTGGCAGATTCGACCAGATCGTCAAACTCTTTATTGGAGTGCCATTTGGCCCAAAGAGGTTGAAAAATTTGCAAGGCAATCCCTCAACAACCCATACAAGGTAGATACCAAGTATGACAGTGCACTTTATGTTATGTGATTCCGTCACTGTCGCATTTGACAGATTTAGCTCCTGACTTGGCGCACAGGTGATCATTGGTTCCGTAGATTTGAAAGCCAATCATGCTATTCGCCAACATGTAGATATTGTTTTAGAGAATAAAAAATATACCAAATATGACTTCATTTTCTTTAGTTATCCATATTTTATATATGATTTCGTATAGTGTAACTGACCTGTTCCCAATCTAGTTTGTAAGCGGGTCACTGATTTTTCATATTGAGTTACACACATTAATGCTTGTATTTATAATTGTACATGTCGATCTATATCACCTTCATGGCTTATGATAATCAAAACAACACAGATCTGTTTTTATCTTTTCTAATATTATCATGTGTACATTAAAATCAGTTTTTACACCATTTCAAAATGGCTATTCAAAGCCTAATGTAATTTATTTCTATAGACCCTCCCTCAAATTTGTTTCAATAAAGCGTGTATCAAATCTGATTTCTTGCAGCTTATATGTCTTTACTTTATGCTGATTATTAAATCATTTGAAATCAATTTTTATCAGATTTTGTATCTCTGATTTCATATTCATATTATCTAAGCCATATATGCTGATTATGCCTATAATATGTCATTACCATAAGACTGATGGGTCGGTCTCATATGACATTGATCGGTATTAAAGTGGACTGATCACTCTCTAGGGAGACCGAACAATCTCATATGGAACCCATTGATCGGCTGCAAATGAGACCAACATGATCCATCTTATAGGTGGGTTCACCTTTTTTGGTGAATTTGCAGTTTTGTATAGGAACTTTGTACGCCATGTGCTAATTTTAATAGAAATTTTGTTCAGGGATGAGCACTGTTCATAGCCTCATAGGGGATAAGTGCTGATGAAATAGGTGTGGTCCATTTGCTAACAGAGGAAGTATCAATGAGTTCAAAATAGTTTCAGGATTGGACAGGGTTAGATGCACTAAATTTATGTCATATCACTTAAATGATTAATCGGGGGTGAAAATCTGATGTGAAATGGGATTAGTACTTTTAGTTTCATCTGAATCAGTAGATCCTCAAAGGGAAAGTCGTTCATTGAATGATTGAATGGAAGAATCTTCCCTAGTTTTAGGAATTTCTATTAACTATTTCATTCATATTAAAAAGAAAAAGAAAAGTCATTAATATAAAATAAAAGAGTTCTTTTCAAATTTTTAATCACCACTATTATCCCATTTAAATTATTTCTTTAGTAGTTGAAGTGTTTTATCTAGTGATTCAAAAGAGCACTAAACAAACAGACTTAGTAACCCTACTGCATCGTTAGTAGACCCATTGACAGCTTGATGTTAGTATGTTACTAAATATTTTCATCTTGGTTTACCCATCTATATGGACAAAGATATTGGCATGTGAATGTGAGTTGCCTTAACAATTATGACTCACCCTTCACTTATATTGTCTTCGGTCTTTTATGTGAGTTGCCCTAATAATAATGACCCCATGAATGGTTAACATGCTTCATCTAAATTTTTGCACTCTAGTATCTATCATTGTTTTTAGTTTTTAATGGCTAATATTGTTGATACTTGTATTTTCCCTCAATTCTCCTACTTGATTTTTTTTTCTGTAGAAGATGCCTCCAGCAATCCTAAACAAAAAATGAATGACCGTAGTAGAACGTCTATCTTCTGAATATCTCGATGACGTTGTATCATTTATTTTGTTTGTAAAATAAAATGTAGAGGATGCTAATTGGTGTTGTTGTTCATATATTAAATGTCAAAAATTTTAAAAATATAACCTTGAAACCATTATGGAGAATTTAATTTGTGATGGCATAGATAGGTCGTACATGACATGGACGTATTATGGGGAGTCATCTTCTACAAATTGCGTCAATGTTGGGGTTTCTAGTAGTTCAACTAGTAACCAAAATAATGATATGTTTCCAAGAAAGGAAGAAATGTTGAACTCAGTTTTGGACATGTTCATCTTAAAGATTTATCTGAGGATGAAGATGATGATTAGGATGAAGGTGATCAGGATCCACATAATTTATCTGAGGATATGGAGTATAGTAACTTGAAGAAACATGCATTAGAACCACTATATCCATCATGTAAGGGTGAGCATACGAAATTGTCAACTACAGTTGAGTTGTTGAGTATGAAGGCTAGACATCAGTGGTCTAATAAAAGCTTCACAGAGTTGTTAAAAATGATAAAAGAAACAAAGAAGTTAGTTAAGTCTTTGCGCATGAAGCATGAGATTATTCATGTTTGTCGCAATGATTGCATATTATATTGGAGAGATCATGCAAATAAAAATGAGTGTCCTACATGTGGTGAGAGCAGATGGAGACCCAAGTTTTAAATAATTACCGTGGAAGAAGTTAAGATACTTTCCACTAACCCAAAGACTTCAAAGATTATACTGTGTACAATGGATTGCAGAGACGATGACATGGTATGCAAATGCAATTGAAAATGAAAGTTACATGGGTCATCCAGTGGATTCTTCAAGTTGGAAATCAATCAATGCTTGTTGGAGTGACTTTTCTCTTGAGACACGTAATGTTCATTTAGGACTTGCAACAAACGGATTTAATCCTTTCGGAAACAAGAGTAATTCTTATAGTTGCTGGCCTATTATGATTGTTCCATTTAATCTTCTTCCATCTATGTGTATGTGAAAAGAGTTTATAATGTTAACTCTATTAATTTCAAGCCCAAAAAGTCCAGGGCACGGCATTGATGTCTACTTGCAACCACTAATTGTAAAGTTAAATGAATTATGGGCCGTTGGTGCTACAATATATTACTCTTATAAAAAGTCTATGTTCAACATGAAAGTAATTCTAGTATGGGCTATACATGATTTTTCAGTATATGACCATCTTTTGGGATGTAAGACAACAGGAAAGTATGATTGTCCTGTTTGTAGTGAAGAGGTTGATTCGACATGGTTATCACATGGAAAGAAATATGCATACATGGGCTATAGAAAATTTCTTACTGATATGAGTCATCCTTTCATAACTCAAAAGTCACAGTTTAATGAGAAGGAAGAGCATAGAAAGCATCCCAGCCGGTTGAGTGGTTCTGAAGTATTATGCAAAATGAAATGTATTAAAACAAAATTTGAAAAGTTAGCAAGCAAGAAGACGAAGAGATCCGAGGCTGAGCATGAAAAGAGCAATGCATGATCAATGAGATCAATCCTATATGACTTATCATATTGGAAGGTAGATAATTAATATATTTTATTTTTCAAATATGAAATTTATACTTCACATTACTCAAATATTAATACATGTCCTTTATGTTTGTAAGATATTCTTATTTGTCATAATTTGGATATAATGCATGTGAAAAAAAATGTCACAGAGAACCTAATTGCTATAATTATGGACACAAATGATAAAACTAAAGATGGCGTTGAAGCCCGTTATGATTTCAAAGATATGAATATAAGGAAAAATTTCAGACCCGTGGAAGAAAAAGACAAGTTGTATTGTCTTAAAACTCTATTTTATTTGTCACGAGCGGCAAAAAGAAATAATTTATAAAATCTTGCACAATTTGAAGGTTCCTATTGGATATAGTAAAAATTGGAAGGACAAGGTATGTTTGAAGGAATTCCAACTCAAAGACTTGAAGTCACATGATTATCATATCCTTATGTAACAGTTACTGTCAGTGTTGCTGATTGTTGTGAAAATTAAGTTTTACTCGCAAGTGCACGAATCAGTTTACAGATAGTAGGTGCAGAGTACGAGATCGTTCCCGCGGGGATTGGTTAGAAAATAAAAATAAGACAAATAGCAACTAACTAAAAGAATTACTATAGATCTAGCACAGTATTTAACTAGTTTAAAGATTCTGAGAGTTTGATGGATGAGATAAATACTAAACAATAAATTAGAATTTAAATAGATAATAAAAGATAAGCATTGGGATACTAAATTCTCTCATCGTAGGTTTATCATTCATGCAATACAAATTTGTGATTAAGATATTAGGTTCACAAAAGATGTCTATGTGCAAGCATGGGCCCGAACACGCATAATGATCTAACATCTTCATCACACATTTATATTACTATGAATGAATACTTCGGATGGGGTTCATCAGATCCCCATCCTTAATGAAATTAGCCACACATAATGAAAATGAACAATATAGTAGAAAAATAAATTGACATAAATATTAAAATACCGTACAAAGCTTTAACAAAATTCATAAAAAGCTTTAATCCAATCTGGTACAATCCGTCTTCAAAAGTACATAAATTAAACTAGTCTAAATTCTTAAGCTAGAGAAAATAAATAACAAAAATTGGAACAACCGGGATTGAATACCCTAGAAACTAAAAGCAAAGGCAAAATACAACAAGAGAAGATCCCCCCGAATCCTCAGATTTTTTGTTAAATATCTTTATGGTTTGGAATTTTGAACTTGGTCGATTGATCGACTTATGTGGTCGATCAATCGACCGGATTTGACTTTAAATTTGAATTCAAATCTCCTTTTGTTATGTTGATGCATCGACATTAGGGGGGTCGATTGATCGACATAACAAAATAGTTCAGCTCCAACTTTGATTTGCTTCAGTGTTCCGATGTTGGCTGACTTTATATTCTTTTATGCTCCTTAGCGCATCCAATGACCAAATTCATCTGAAACTTACAAAATTTCACAAATCTCATTAGATAGCTTTTATCGGATGGCTAAATATATGTCTTTAAGGGTGAAATATCATTATATTTCACTACTCATCACACTCTCAAACCTACACTTTGTTAGTCCTCGAGTAAAAGAGAAAATAAACAAACTGATAAATAAACTATCATTCTAAAATAATCAATAAATACCACTTTCATAGGGAGCACGATTGCATTTAGCGTATGCAACAAGCCTTTAAACCACTAAGTGATCCCCAGTGGAGAAGTTTTGTCTCCTGAAGGTTTCCAATGAAATTATCCACAAACTTTGAGACATTTTCTATAATTGATTTTTGGGAGAATTATTAATTGTCTTTATCATGTAATTTCTCATTATACAATACGCATGTCATGCCATTCTCATTGATAATTAGTTAAGTCAGTCTAATGCTTTGATTTACAAATAAATTTATCACCCATCCTTAAATGTGTCAAGTGTAATCATCATGCCTGAATTCTATTCATCTTAAAATTTATCTTATTTGTGAACTGTGTAGATTTATATTTTGATTCAAACCTCACAATAGGTGTATTCTCATAATAAAAATTCTCCGATGATGGGTATATTTTCACACACATGTGAGAGGTCAATACAAAGCGAATAAAAGGTCTCACATAACAGGAGAAACACGATGTAATCAATGAATAAAAAGAAATCTCATAGAAAGATACTTGTATTTTTATGCATGTCATATCAAACACCATAGATATTGTGTATTCACTCTCCACATGACAGGTACCAACACCAGACTGGATCATAAAGGTCTTTTGTAGGGTTGTAATGGATCTCAGGTAAGTGTAAGAAAGAAAGGGAAATTAGATTCAAAATTTCTGAGAAATTAGAAAAGGAATTAAGTTTTCTCCCCTTATTTTTTTTCTTTTCAATGTTCTTCTATTTTTCTTAACTTTTTTTTCTCACACTTATCTCCTCTTTTGAATTTCATTTTCTTGAAACACCTCATAGTCTTTTTTATGTTTCAAATTTTTTTTTCTTCTGCCAAATACTCTTATTAAATACCACCATTCGATATCTTTCACTCACTCTCTTTTCTTTCATTCTCATCTCTCATTCTTAATTTCTCAGAGATAAGACGGGTAGGACTGAATTTTCTGGTGAATGGATAAATGTTAACGTGGCTTATCAAAGAATGTATAAAGACAAATTTTCCAATAGTCTCAAAGGGGTGCTAGAGGGATAAATTTATATGAGGTGGGATATTTTAAGCACAAACGAGTCGAAGATGGTCTTCAATCATGTCCTCAAAAGATAGTAACCTTGCCTATTTGTCTTGAGCAGACATACAATACGTTCTAGCACAATAATATGAATTTAATGTCATGCAAAATCACAAGTCAAAGTGAAACGTATGAGATTGTGTAAAGATAAGTCATATTCAAAGATAATTCTGAGTTTATGTAAGCACACATCAAAGACGTGAAATTGGCTCTAAAGCTCACCAATTTTAATCTCCACTAAGATCCTTCAGTTCACAATTTTAAATAAATTTCTTGGTTTTTAGTTTTCTGAAATGAATACATCATGACTTCTAGAGGTGGGTTCAAATTTACAAGCTAATCTCCACATTGAATTTTTTTCTCCTAATAGCAATGATAAAAAATGACACTTAATATTCTTCCAGTGAGATTGCATAATTGAACAGTTCAAAATTCCACAAATCAATTAGAAAAATCATTGAAAAATACAGAATGCACTTCAAAGTACTCAATCGATCAATTGGGGCACATAGCTCGATTGATCGACTAAATTCGAAATTTTTCTCTTTTTTTTTTTCTTTCAAAAATACGCATAATGCATTTACCACCCCCAAACCTAATCTGTGCAATGTCCTCATTGTACCAAAATTGAGGGGTACCCCCAAGCCTGCATCAAAATACGCACAGACCAAGAGGCAAAGAGGGGGTGAAAAGCGTAATTGAAAAAAAAAAAAAAATATTAATTAAACTGTGTTAATTACACTTATTAAAAAACAAAAATTATTAAATCCTAAATCTACCAAAAAACAGAAATTATGCAAAGATCAATAAAAATCATAAAATAAATTCTAAAATATCCTAAAGATTTTTCAACTTCTTTAAACATCAGCATCATTTCTCGACCTTGGCTTCGATTTTGAAAAAGCGAAATTCCACATTGCTTCGGTGATACAGCCAAGATTCGAGGAATCCGGAGTGACATCAGGGGGAGGCAAAGTGGATGGGTAGGCGACGCTACTTGTGGGAAAATCTTGATTTATAGGAGTCGGGTACAACTGGACCCAAATTTCTGAAGGAATCATGTCGACGATCACTTGCGGGATTGATCTTGGAATGAACGCCGCTAATGGATTGTGACGTGGGGTTGGTGAAGGAGAAGGAGGCGGTGGGAGTGGTAGTGTTAATGACGATGAAGGGGTGTGCGATGGTGATTTGGCTCGTGGGGAAGGTGGATCCAGATTAATCATCACGACATCATCCGGTATGATTTGCTTGCAATGGTTGGAACGATTGGTCTTTATCTTCGCTGGGTCTTCCTATAGCAGAGTAAACATTGGATCCAAGTCCACCATCTCTACATTGTTGAAATCCAACGGTACCGATGATTTGAAATGTTGCTCATTCTTTCTAGCGGTTTCTTTCATCCTCTGTAAGGTTGCACAAGTTCGATAATTTCTTCCGGCCATTGATGCTTGAAGAGGTTGAAGAAGATTGATTTATGATGACAAGATTGCAAAATCCTCTGGGTATTTAAAATAAATAGGGAAAGAGTTCGAAACTATCTAAAAGAGTCCTACTAAGGAGAAAGAAGAGTCCTAAAATACTAAACTGCTAAATTTAAAAGATTTCGAAAGAATTTTTTTTTTCAATTATTATATTTTTTTTTCAACTATCTAAAAGAGTCCTAAAATACTAAACTGCACAGTCGATTGATCGACAAAGGTTGCTCGATCAATCGACTCTCCAAGTCAACACTTCTTTGAAGCTGTTGACTTTATAGACTCTCGATTAATCGACAGTGTAGGTCGATTAATCGAGTATCCATCCGAACAGAGTTGATTTTATGCTCTCTTTTTTTTAATTTTTTTATTTGTTGAATGTTGATTAAGCGAGAATTGAGTCGATTAATCGACTGTTGGAATTTTTGCACAGAAAATTGTTCAAAAATAGAATTTTTTCATTGATTTTTCTTTTATTTTATTACATAAACAAGTTCCTAATCCTACACAAACTTAAAAATAGAAATCCTAATCCTAAACAGACTTAAAAATAAAACATTCTAAAATAAAAACTTAAACAAATAATGCGAAAAGAAATCCTAACTCTAATCATCATCTTCTTCTTCTGCTTACCGTGCACGAGCCCTCATCTTGTGATAGCCATCAGGCCACAATCGTTGTCCCAATTGATGCATGAAGGACCGATCGTAGCAGCTTCGACGAAGATTTTGATTGTTCTGCCGCTGTTGCTCATCGATCAAGGAGTTGATATGAGCTTGCATGATTTCAAGGGATACTCCCTCATTTCGGGCATGTTCAGGCTCGACAGGTTCTTCTTGATGCACACGACGGCGTTGGCGTGCTGGCTGGGTAGGAGGAGGTTGGGCGTCAATATTGACGGCTTCACGAGGATTTTTCAAAAGATGCATACTTCTATTCCATTGCATCGGCCCGAGGGTAAATTCTACCACTATCTAAGGTGTGAGTGTATGATTAACACTCACACCTTAGATAGTGGTAGAATTTACCCTGAGATGACAGAGATTAGAATAAGATCACCATTGTAAAATTTGAGATCACGGGGCATGATTAGCTCCCATATCTCAGATGGCAAGGAGATTATATCCATATAAATAATAATAATAGAGCCCACGAAGTGATCTAACATCTTCATCACATATTTATATTACTATGAATGAATACCTCGGATGGGCTTCATCAGACCCCCGTCCTTAATGAAATTAGCAACATATAATGGAAATGAACAACATAGTGAAAAAATAAATTGACATAAACATTAAAATACTATACAGAGCTTTAACAAAATCTATAAAAAACTTTAATCCAATCTGGTACAATCTGTCTTCAAAAGTACAGAAATTAAACTAGTCTAAATCCTTAAGCTAGAGAAAATGAATAACAAAAATTGGAATAATCGGGATTGAATACCCTAGAAACTAAACGCAAAGGCAAAATGCAACGAGAGAAGATCCCCTCGAATCCTCAGATTTTTTCTTAAATATCTTTATGGTTCAGAATTTTGAATTTTGAACTTGGTCGATTGATCGACTTAAGTGGTCGATCAATCAACCAGATTTGACTTTAAATTTAAATTCAAATCTCCTTTTGTTATGTCGATGCATCGACCTTACGGGGGTCGATTGATTGACATAAAAAAATAGTTCAGCTCCAGCTTTGATTTGCTTCAGTGTTCCGATGTTAGATAACTTTGTGTTCTTTTATGCTCCTTAGTGCATCTAATGACCAAATTCATCTGAAACTCATAAAACTTCACAAATCTCATTAGATAGCTTTCATCGGATGGCTAAATGTAGGTTTTTAGGGGTGAAATATTATCATATTTCACTACTCATCACTGATACATGCATTCAAGAGAAACCATTAAGAGTTGCTATTCGATAATTGTCAATATTTTTTAATGTTCTATGTTCCAAGGTTATCTCCCGTGCTGACCTTTTGAACATGAGAACGCATATAGTCGAAACACTATGTGTATTTGAAAAATACTTTCCACCGTCATTTTTTATTTTTATGATACACCTTGTTGTTCACTTAGCAGAGGAAGCGCTTGTTTGCCGACCTGTCCAATATCGATGGATGTATCCTTTCGAGATGTAAATTCTCACAATAAAATTAATAACTTCTTTTAGTTAATAACGTTAGCATTGATATCTAATTGAAAAAAATATACAAGATGATGAAAGCATATAAGCATTATGTAAAAAATTAGACATATCTAGAGGAGTGTATTATGGAGCAATATCTCATGGAAGAATGTATGAGGTATTGCATGGAGTATATGCCAAATTCTAGCCGAGGAAGTCATAAGAAAGGAGAAACTGCGTTCATGGAACAAGATGTTGCTATTGGCTACCCTATCGATAGAAGTGGAAAAACTTATCTTCTTCAACATGTGCAGTATGAGCAAATACGTGATGGGTTCTAAAGCATTATCCAGATAATATTGAGTGGGAGAAGTAAGTAATTTATTTTCTATTTTTAAATTATATATTTTATTTTCAAAATGATATTAATATAATTAAGAGTCAATATTTAAAGGAAGTATCACACCTATTTTCAAGATCATAAGTCAAGTAATAAGCATCAGAGGGGCAACTACATTCCTTGATTAAGAAAAGAATTAGAAAATGAACAAAATTTTATCATGAAGAGCCTTGCTGATGGTCCAGACTTCAATGTCATATCATATAATTCTTACATGATCAATGATTATCATTTTTGTACCGCGCAATCAGAAATGAATAAAAGTACATAAAATAGTAGAGTATCCATGAAGGCATTAACTAGTTTCAAGTCAAGTGCCAAAGATAAAAACCATGTGGAAGAAGAAATTACTTATTATGCTATTATCAAACAAATACTTGAGTTAGATTATGGTTACTTTTAAAAAAATTGTCTTCTACTACGATTGGGCTCGTATAGAAGATAAAAAAAATGGTTGTGTGGTTGATCCAGAAACTGGCTTGGTGTTTGTTACTCTTGGAAGATTTATAAGGATTTCACATGAAGATGATGAGCCGTTTATTCTTGCCTCTCAAGTCACTCAAGTCTTATATTGTAAAGATCAAACTAGGGATGATTGGCATGTCGTCTTGGATGCTCCAAAGAGATTGACTCAGGATGTGGATGCCTATAAAGATCCCTTAGCATTTGAAGGAAGAACAAAAGCAGATGCTTTAGCACTGGCATTAGCAACTGAAGTTGTGGATGAAGACGAGGACGAAGATTAATCTAGTTATTTCATATTGTTCATTTGAACCTCATTTCTTCTACCCAATAATTGTAACAAAAGAATTACTTACATTTCTTGTTGCTGATTTTCCCATTTTATTGTTGTTATAAGTTTGCTATAATTTCCAATTATCTTATTAATGCATTTTATATCCTTAAATGATAGTTTGATCAACAATTAGAGTTTGCCAATGTTTTCAGCAAAGGATAATGGCATAGTCTGGATTAGAACCGAGTGGATCTGAATCAGTTGAAACTCAAGAGAGTGGTTAGTCTATTATTTTCTATTGTTTGGTAAATGTTATTTACAAATTATTAACAATATTTTATTTATCCAGGTATGCGTTTGAAAATTCAGATGAATGAACATGGGCAGCCTAGTGGAAATGATTCAACTCAATTAGCCACATTTGTTGGTCGGATGACGAGGACTCATTTTCCACCTGCATACGAGTCTTGAAAAATTGTACCTGTTTCTATAAAGGAGAAAATATGGCGCTTTATCTCAGTGAGTGCATGTTGTTCATGCCATTTTTATTTAGTTATTCTAAAATAATTTTGATATCATTTTATTTTCATGATAGGATAGATACAATGTTCCAATTAGTCAGAGAAAGATTGTCTAAAAGAAAGTGAATTTAGCGTGAATTTAGCTTGAAAGTAATGGAAACGTGACCTTCGCATCGTTTATGATTAATATGAAACAGATGCAGAGTGAATGAAATATCGACTAAAGAATGTGAAGGTAGACGATTGGAAAGCGTTTATTAAAATGTGCTCGACAGAGGAAGATAAAGCACGTCGAGAAAAAGGAAAAACTTGTAGAAAAATGATGATGAACCCACACACCATCGGTAGACAATGATCAACTAAGATGGCAGAAGAGCTAGTAAAATCTACCATATAAATTTTTTAGATAAATTTGTTAGAATATTCACAATTGCTTATGACCTTATTGTACAGAAAAAGAAGAGTTTGACTGGTATAATGACGAGGATACAAATATTTTTAGCCTCTCATACTAAGAGGGATGGGACGTCCTTGGGCACACAAATAGTAAGATTATTTTAATTATTCATTTTCCATTGATAAATAATTAATATTGATCTTTAGTATCACTATATTTAATAATTATTTATTTTATTCAGGATGAAATTAGGAGGCTTGCCTTCTCTGATCCATTCCTCAGAGAAAAAGATTTAGATAATGACCCTATTGCCATGGTTTGTGGGCGTGATGGAAGGGGCAACATACGTGGTATGGGTACGGGTGTATCTAAGACCTCCGTTCAAGCGTTCGCTGCGGCTAGGGAGATTGCTCAATAGGAAAAGAGAGCATGTGAGAGCATTCAATCACATGTTGATATGCTTAGACATAAGCTTGATGAGGAGCGTAGAGCACGCAAGATGCTTGAGGATAAAGTGAATTTACTATCACCTCTCGCTCCGTCTAAAGGGACATCTATATCAACATCGATAGATCAATTCAGTTCTTCTTCTCAAGTATAAATTTGTTAAAATATAACTTTTGCATTGTTGTTTTAGTCTCTCTTAAACTCTACAGTTAAAAGGCTATAATTTTTGTAGGGAGCTCGACTCTCGTCGGTTCAGCCCGAGATACCTGTGAACCAACCATCCATGCATTATCTATTGAAAAACTTTAAGAACAAAGTCATTGCACTAGGGCGAGTGCATAGAGAGGAGACAACGTCAAGAGATTCATACGCCATCATAATTGATAATATTTTCGAGGTTAATGCAGAATTATATGCGAGCGAAAAAACATTTGGCGATGTTTAGGGATAAATTTAATTATATTTTAATGAGTGATTTTATTTTTATAAGTATTTTTATTTGATCTTGTTTAGGGGTAAATTTGAAGTTCTCACTTTTTTTGTTGCAACCTATGCCCCAAAAGGTAAAGGAGGAACAATAAAGATCAAATGAAGAATTACGATCAGATGAGATAATTTCAGAACATCTGCGAATGGTCGGCTTTTGACATGCCATAGCTTTTCAGAGGATATTAAAATATTAGTTTAATGAGATGACCCAGCGATAAGATTTGATCTTTCTTTTTTGTTTTTTGGTATTTGGAGAAAATTGAGAAGAAAAAAATTAGAACTATGCACTTTCGTTTATTTTTTCAGACTTTAAAAAAAAGAAGCAATACATAAAATGAACTAGCCACCAATCTTTTTTTAGAATATCTTGTTCTAAGCATGTTTCATCTCCTACTTTAGGGCTGAGAAACTGGCCGCTAAAAATGTATGCATGGTTTTATTCCTTGATCCAATATTGACTTTTCTTGTATTGAGTCGGAGGTAATTCTATCTATTTTTCATTTCATAGGTTTTGGGTGCAAATGTGTAAGTGTTCCTAGGGATGCAAGTTTTGGAGGCATGATCTTTGCCTTGGTTTACTGCACTGCAGGGATTTTAGGTGATCATTGTCCATATTACTACTCTAATTATTATTATTATTACTACTCTTTCGTGGTCTCATTTTTGTAAAATCTTTCTCTTGTGTAGCAAAAGGAAGAATCAAGTGACCTAACCAACCTCCAAGCGATTGATCCATCTTACAATTCGATCTCTAGTTCGATCCCTCTCCTCATTGATCCGTGGAGGATTCTTCAATTTCAAAGGTAAGGTCTATGAAACCCTAATTATTTGATATTGAATCGGTGATCTGTTGCTCTAAAATCTTTTAAATCTATTAATTTTTGATTTTGTTCTATTTTTTTTTTTTTTAATATAGAGCTTGATCTGCTTTGTTTAAATTAGAATTGTCTGAACCGCTTACGACATTGTGCTGCACATTGTGTGGGCTGCACTGTAAATGTTTGTGGAATTGTCTAAACTGCTGTTTCTGAAATTGTGTTTGTGTTGGTGATTGAATAGAGATTGATTTCTGTTTCTTGGCTGAGTTTTGATTAAAATATGATGACGTAAATGATTTGACTCATGGATTTAGCTTATCGAGGACTGTTCGAGGCAATTATAGACTTATTTTTAAAAGGTTTTTTGTGTTTTTTCTGGTTTATCTGGAACCTCATTCAGCCTATCCTGTGGCTGCATGTTAGCCACCTGTTACTGGAATGCATAGCGGCTGTTTGTGAATTTCTCTGGGCGACATAGTGACCATGCGTTAACATGCTTGGGCTGCATATTGTTTGTGATCTTTGACTGGTTATGCCAGTATCTGGTGGCCGTAGTTAGAGAATCTTATAAGCCAGCTTATGCATGTCTTCATGCTCTGCATCTAGCCGCCGTCCATCATATCCTCTGATATAATATCACACACATGGTCACCTTGATTTTTTTGGGTATATAGATGAGGATTATCCTAGATCTGGTATTAAATTCCGAAATACTCTTCTGGTTTTGGTAGTTCTGTTCCATATATTTAATTCTACAGTGACTTTTTCCCTTTTCAGATGTTTTTATCTTGCTTTTTATCAACTTCCATTGATTTAATTTTTTGGCCTTCTCTTATAAATTGCAGGTTTCCCTTTAATTCAGACTAAAATAGTAGATTCTTTTCGGATTCAACGCTCGTTGGACACTCCTGATAAGTCATGTGGAGGTAAGAAGCATATGACCGTATGACCCATTTGGCATATTTCTGGTTTTATTGATTCATTTTTCATATGGGTCATATGGGCTAAGTTTGATCTTCTGTCAAACCAAAGATCTATGGGGTTGATCTTCTGTCAAACCAAAGATCTATGGGGTTGATCTTCTGTCAAACCAGTCATTTCATCCACTAAATTCAAAGCTCCAATCGCCTCTATTAAATCCACCATTAACATTGATTTGAAGCTCATTAGATAACATTCACCAAGTCTTGGAAGTCTTATTACAATTAAGGGAAGCTTTAACATATAGCTTTGATTCGTCGTCCAGTAAAAAAGCTGGAGCCTGTGCCATTCTTGGGCCTTTAATAATTCGATCCACTATGTGGTAGAAAAGTTGGGTCATTATGATTAGAGGTATATTGGAAGAGGGAGGGGTTATTCACACCCTTTTTTCCTTTCAAGACCACACGCTCTTTCACAGAAAAAAAATCGTTGACTGCTTTAAATCTGAAGGTGGAGATCATTTGTCATCTCAATCTTCTACACAATAGATCTTAAGACCATGGCACACCTATGAGAAGGTCAAATCTTGATTCCACATGACACACATCTCCAAAAGTGATGGTGATCATGGGTATATAGTCACTTTTGGGGATGTATGTCATATGGAATCAACATGTTGCAGTCTGATAGGTGCACCATGATCTCAAGATCTATTATGTGAAAGATTGGGTCGAAAAGCAATCTCCATCGTCTGATTCAAGACAATCAAAGATTTTTTGTGGCGGAAAACCCGTAAGTTTCACAGGTTTACCAGATGCAAATAACGCCACCCATTGGATTTTCACATCACTACAACAAAATTGTTTTTATCGATGTTTAAAGGTTACCATAGAACTATAATTAGATAATAAAGGTACTTTAAAAACATTTATCAAAACAACAAAAGGTACTTCAAAAATATTTTGGATCATTTGTTAATCATCACTTGTGATGGATAAGGAGAGATTTATGAGTGGTAAAATACATTGAGTTAGTCTACAATGGGCGTTCACTCATCATGGGTCGACGTCGCAGTCCACATGTTCTTGTGGCTGAGTGACTTGCCCGGAATCCTAATGCATGAAAATCCATGCAAGTCACTCAGTCATGGGGACATGTGGACTGTGTTGTCCACTCATGATGAGTGGACA